>JAZEWT010000005.1:3608125-3619077 GCA_036362905.1 Mordacia mordax
GAGAACTCGCAAACTCTACACAGAAAGGCACCCGAGCCGAGATTCGAACCCTGTGCCTTCTTGCTGTGAGGCGACAGCGCTACCCATTGGGCCATCGTGCCGCCCGCATTGCATCTTTACGGTTCAAATTCGGAGACAGTACCGGTGAAAACCTCTCAAAATACCACAAGAGGGAGGAGAGCTGAGTTTCTTGAGTGGTGGGCCATTAAAAACAGCAGACAAATAACCAGGAACGTTAATGTCCTGGGAAGACTTACTGTTGTCCTAGGATGGCACGACTTGAAAATAATCCCAACCTCTCCTTCGCGACATTGCGACACCCGCGTCGTTGCATTTGATCGCTTGCAACACTTTGCCACCGACGCGGCTTTCCCGCAACAACAAAACGCAGCTTTGGAAGCAATCGTCACGCATAGAGCTGTGATTAACGAGAGCACTACATTAACAACGTCACGACTCGATAAATGATCATTCCTCTCCGTTGCCGTTCTTTATTAACGCAACCATCTCGAAGGAACCGCCGCGGAGGGGCAATTGTCGATGCCAATCCTCAGCGAACCGGCCGAGAGTGGAGACCCTGACCTGGCATTCGCAATGCGTTCTGCAAGTTCGCACGCCTGCGGTTAAATGGGAAGAAAAAAGGAGAGAAAAAACCCGGCTGGCAATAGAATATTGAGGACAAACGCGAAGCAACTGAGCATTGAATATTAAATCCTAACGAGATGAACATTCCTCGGGCTGCACACTCTCGCCGAGTCAAGTGAATCGCAAAGCAACGGGCATTGAAGGGGGTTGGGGAGCGGCGCGTCGCGTGCGGGGAGACGGGATTTATTACCGCGCGACTGTGGCTGCGCTCCATTAGGCGAAGCCGCGTCGTAACAAGGTGGAGTAGCGGGCGAGTGCGCACGAGATGCTGCGATAACAACCCGCGCGGACGGCCGCCGTGCCCTCGGGTGATGGCAGCGGCTCGGGGCCCCCGGCGGCGCTGTTTTCACAACGCGCCGGGCTTGTCCGTTGAGCCGCCGCCAACGGGGCCACGCGGCGCCTGCGCCGCCCGCCCTCGCGCGCAGCCTGCGCGTCTCTCCTGAGTTCCGTGGTCCCTACGTGCCCAGCCGGTGCCAACGGGGCCACTGCGCCCACCCGCCCGCCTGGCCAGACCAGCGATTGCGTCACTCATCCGTCCTGGATTTCCCAGGATGTGTCCTCTAATTAAAGCGCTATTACAGCTCCTGTCCTTGAAAATCTTCCCAAGTCACCCCGGGGATGATTGTAGGGTCGCGGTTATTGTCAATTGTTATGATAATGCACCAACCAAGACATCGCATTCACATGTAAGCTCCAGATTCCGCCGGCATTGTGAGATATTGTGGTGCCACGGGCGACCGACCCCCCCCCTCCCCCAGCGCGTGAATCTGACAGCATCGCCGCCGTGACCACGTGTTCATCTCAACACGCACCCCGCACAACACTGGCAGAACACACCAGGCTCACTCCACTGCTCATCGCGAAATCACCAAATCACAGTTTAGTTTAACCCCATCACGTTTTTTTTTAATCCAGATAAAGGCAAGGTTCTCCCCTCCAAGGTTTTTTTCCACCTAAGACGGGGAAGGGGGGGGGGTAGATCGGAAAAGGAAGGGGGGTCGTGGTTAAGGTGGGCTTGGGGGCCACAGGGCCGCATCGGGCAAGGTCCCGAGTCTACAATTAGCATTAAATGGGACCGGGTTACGTAAGGGGTCGCTGAAAGCCAGCCGGGCCGGGGATGTGCTGGGGACAGAGGTTTTTGGCAATGGTGAGGACGAGAGAGAGAACGAGGCTGGGATCGATTGCACGACGAGACGGCGGTAGCGTGGCGCAAGGAGAGAGCAGTACGCCAAGTGGTGAAGTATAACGCCGGGCAGTGAGTGATTCAAGAGGATCGAGTCCAGAGAAGGCGGCGTGGCGTCTGGCGTTGCGCGAGCGTTAGCGCGACTGTGAGCGCGAGTGTTGGGCCGGCGCGCGCGGAGTTAGCGCCGAGAGCGCGTGAGGGCACTGGCGGGCCCGTGGTCATCAGGGGTCTTGTGGGTGCGCTCGGGAGGCGAGCGCGTGTACCGCGATGGAGCCTGCGTCACGCGCGCAGCACTCTCTGGACAAAGAGAAGCAGCTGGGCTAGCGGAGCACATAGTGTAGCGAGACAATACTCCTACCGTAATATATTCCGGTTTTTTTGAACCTCACAGTTGGCAACCGCGACAGCACAAAACAAAACATTTTTGTCGGGGATTCTTTCCACAGATCCCTGTCTTCCATTATTTCATCAAAATGTTCCGATAAAAAATGTTGCTCTTAATCTAGAATAGGGCTATTCTATCTCAATAGTTTTTTTTTTTCAGGAGGGTCCTGCTATACTGATATATTTCAGATATTTGGTAAATGCCATGAATGTTATGCCTCCTCGAAGGCATCTTGGCCAGCGTGAGAGAGTAAACGAAAGCCCCTCTACGAGGACTTCCGTAGAGACCCCTGTCACGGGGGCTTGACAGAGCTTCCTTGAGTAGAAGCCCCTCTGCCAGCAGTTACTACATCAATGCAGCGATTACTGTGTCCGTGTCAGTTATTGGGGTTTCGTTATCAGACACTATCTCCCTTGCCTAGTTTACAGCAGCTCTGCTTGTGATCACGTGGATTTTTATCTGGGGATGGATGTTAGACGGATAGATGTTCATAATTATTATTATTTTAATCGCTTATATTTTGTATTTCTAGAGTTTGTTGCTGCTTTTCATCTTTCGGTTGGGCTGTCCTGCTGTTGTTGGCGTGCTGTTTTCTCCACCGCTCGGATTTGTATTGAAAAAAACTCCAAAAAAACGTTTATTGCTGATTTGCCGTTTTTATCTCGTTGTTGATGTGCCGTTCTCTCAGCGGCTCTGTGTAGCGCTTTGTGGCCCTTGGATGATGAGCGCTCTAGAAGTGCTGCTATTATTATACGATAAATGTTGAATCAAACCACTACCCAATATATGTATTATATTCACTGATCATTTTGTATTTTAAGATTATAGTTGAAGATCTGATCATGTTTTACTTGTTGTTCTGCAACGCTATGTATATTTGAAAAAAAAAAACCCAAAAAATGTTGTTGCTGCTGATTTTCCATTCTGGTGCCGTTGTTGTGCCGTTCTCTCCGCAGCCCTGTGAAGCGCTTTGTGACCCTCGGGTGAAAAGCGCTCTCTAAATGCAATCATTATTATAATTACAGCGGAAGGTACCCAGCGAGCTTGCGAGCTCTGGATGCGGGATTCCTGCGACACAACAAGCGTTTGATTGACCATGGCAACAACGGAATACTAGCGAGAGGAGGTGTTCCTGTACAGCGCGTGATCCCACCGTTAAAGGGTGTACGAGAGACGGGAAGACAATAAAGTCGAATGAAAAATATATTCAGGGACGGCCTGTGGTGACTTGTTCCGTAGGTGTATTCCCATCAAAATCAATCAAATCCACAAGTTTTCTATAATTTAAAGGCAGGTAAGTCCCGCGGAGATGCGATATCTCTTCATCAAGACAAGCCACGTCAACGACAGTGCCTACGGGGAGTTCTCAAACGGGATCACGTTTTCCCATTCAACTAGCAACCACCGCCGGCCGCGATATAAATTAATTAAACACCCAACCCATCTCCCTCCATCCCCCGACGCGTCCGTGTGTTGAGGATCGCTGGATTCGTGCGACGGTGCGCACCCGCGGCGGGTGAAACCGATTCCACCCCGGTGCTTTGCGACGCTCGCTTTCGGTTGGGATCTGCGCCAGGTTTCCCGGCCTGCGGTGGGAGGCTCGCCGGCAAAGCGGCGAGGAGACGTCTCCTCTCTCTCTCTCTCTCTCATCATCTCTCGCGAATTGCCCGTTTCCTCGGCGATTGGCATTTCGCAATCACAATTGATCGAACGGCAAAACCGCGGACGTGTTTTTAAAGAAGAAATAATAATAATAATCTCTCCCCATCGCCTCAAATTCCTCCTCCTCCTTGTGTCACCATTCACAGCGGTGCACCTTCCCCACCCGCACGGCTCAGACCGGTGTTCTTATATCTCATCTCATTGTCTGAAACCGCTTAATCCTATATAGGGTCACGGTGAAGCCGGAGCCTATCCCGGAAACACAGGGCGTAAGGCAGGAATACACCCGACGACGGGACGCCGGTCCATCGCCGATGTGTTCTTATATCGCGTCGCTAATTTGTGGTTTCTCCGACACACGATTCTGCTCCGTTGTTGTTGTTTATAAAAGGCGACTGTTTTTTTTATACTGACCCCGCCTGGGCTACAAGGCGTGCGTTCGCGTAAACGTCGCCGTTACCGCTCTCATTACGCGTGTTTTGTTTTTTATTAATCTTCATTAATTGCTTGCTTCACGCGTATCAGAAACTATAGGCGGCGCCGCGGAAGAAATTGGTTGGGATATTTTCTCTCCTGGGCGGCGCGGTGGCCCAGTGGGTAAGCGCTGTCGCCTCACAGCAAGAAGGTCCCGGGTTCGAATCTTGGCTCGGGTGCCTTTCTGTGTGGAGTTTGCGAGTTCTCTCCCCGTGTCCGCGTGGGTTTTCGCCGGGCACTCCGGTTTCCTCCCACAGTCCAAAAAACAAATGCTACTGCATAAGCTAATTGGCTTGCAGACTAAATTGCCCTCAGTGCCCGGTGATGAACTGGCGTCCTATCGTGGGTATATCCCTGCCTTGCGCCCTGTGTCTGCCGGGATAGGTTCTGGCTCACCGCGACCCTGTACAGGATTAAGCGGCTCTGACAGTGAAATGATAAGATATTTTCTCTCCCCTTCCGCACGCAAGTGAAGGAGGATACTGTCGATTGTGGTTCTTTAATATCTAATTCCGCGCCGCTCCACTTGAATTCCGAAGTGGCCCATCGTCTCGTGACGCGAGAATCGGTAGTGCGGTTGGAATTTTTTTAAACGATTTTTTTTCTCGAATATATATCTTATTTTGGAAGAAAAAAACAGCTTATACATCACGTGAAAATACATTTCAAAACATGCCAGAGACCTGACAAACCGCTGTCAAGTAACGGCTATGCAGCGATTGGCAAACATGCCTGTAGTGCAGGAATTGTGACATTTCACCTTGAGTCGTGCACAATGTTTTCCAACATATTTGCTCACGTCCATGGGTACATTTTTGCCAATGCAAAAACAAAATCATGAGAAAACGTTTTAGCATTTCTGGCGGTTATACAACTGTTAAGGTCTTAAAA
This sequence comes from Mordacia mordax, assembly GCA_036362905.1. Classification (NCBI taxonomy): domain Eukaryota; kingdom Metazoa; phylum Chordata; class Hyperoartia; order Petromyzontiformes; family Petromyzontidae; genus Mordacia; species Mordacia mordax. The sequence continues at coordinate 3,613,366 of JAZEWT010000005.1, forward strand.
CACCAAAATAGATGCCTTCCACAAAGTTTCAAGTTTGCAAAACAACAAACATGGTTGTGGCAAAAACGTGCAAACTAAATGCTTTGATGATGTGTGTAATGATGTAGGTTTTCACGGCTCGATGTTTGATGATTGCTTCGAAAAGCTGCTCTCTCGTGACAGCCGCGTCGATCGCTCCCTCTCTCTCTCTCTCTCTCTCCATCGCGACGCTTCGCCTCGCACGTTAGAAGCATCCTCAGGCGCCTGATGCGAAACGTCGCGATGGAAGGAGGGAGAGGGAGCGATCGACGCGGCTGTCCCGAGAGAGCAGCTTTTCGAAGCAGTCATTATGTATGCGTTGGCCCACACCAAAAGCTGCTTTATTTCTTACTGCAGTTTCTTCTCGCGAGTGCAAATGCTCATCGTAAATTGGCTGAACACACGTTCCATCAAAACACGATGCAGTCGGACCCCTCGGTGTGACTGGTGGATAAAAAGATAAATATCTGTGGGTTAGGGCCACTGCGGTTGTCTTATGAAACGACCCCTACCATGGGAATGTGGAATATCCACCCAGTACCTTGAGGAAGTTATGGGCAAATTAGGCGATGGGATATTATTTTTACGGCGATGGACTGGCGTCCCGTCGTCGGGTGTATCCCTGCCTTGCGCCCTGTGTTTCCGGGATAGGCTCCGGCTCACCGTAACCCTATATAGGATTAAGCGGTTTCAGATAATGAGATGAGATATTATTTTTATCTGCGCACATTTTCATCCCAGGTTCCTGCACCGCTGCCACCAGCCTCCTGGGATTGTGATTGAACCCGCATTGTGCTGCGCGTTACTCATTTAAAAAAAAAAACCCTTATTATTATTGATTTTCATTCATGTGTCGTCGTTGTTACTGGCATGCCGTTGTCTCCACAGCTCTGTGCAGCGCTTTGTGACCCTCGGGTGTAAAGCGCTCTGGAAGTGCGATTATTATTATTATTATTATCACAGGACCATTAAGGCATCTCCCAGCCTCCGGGAGAGATAAGACGCTTGTCCCAGGAATACCCACCGCGTGAGATGTTCAACTTTTCAAGGTAGCGGCGCGCTAATGGCCTATTTTGGCAGCGCATTGCGGTCTTGAGAGATCGTGTCGTCAGGCAACCCCCAGCGTTACGAACGAGTTGCAGTCACGAGCGCCGCTCGACAGCCGGAGTCATGCGCCGTGCATTGAAGGTGCTGCTGTAAATACTGCGGGCTCGCTCTCCCGCACACCGCTGTGCGCTGGGAGAGTGAAGGAATTGGCCACGTTCTGTTCACGTGACAGGCCTTACTGTTGGCCGTGTCGGGTGGTGGAGGGTTAAAACGACGCAATTTTTTGCGTGACCTGACCAAGAAAAAATGGATTTCATCGGTACTACTGTAGTGTGAACAGAGCGGCAATGCGCTCAACGCTTTCGAGGTTTGGATGATGGCTGAACTTTGGTTTGATAAGTGCAGTTTCTTAAAGATGAAGTCGGAACGCAACATTTAATGACGACTGGGTTCCAAAGCCGCTCGAATTTCGAGACTGCCGCGTCTCTCATTCACGACATGCGGCGTTTATAGAGAGCTTTTCACCCGAGGGTCACAAAGTGCCGCACAGTGCTGCGGAGAGAACGGCACGTCAACAACAACGACATGAGAATGTGTAGTCAGCAGCAGCCACGCTCGTTTTGGGGGATTTCTTTTTTTATAAATCCGAGCCGTGGAAAGAACGGCATATCAACAACATCAAGACACTTCCTCTCCTCTCCTCGCGACGTTTCGTCTCACACGTTGGAGGCATCCTCAGGCGCAGTGTGTGTGTGTAGTGCCTGTTGCTCCGATATATATGTGCGTACTGTGTATGTGTTGAGTCATCTTTTGTTGTATGGGGTCTACATGTGCATCACATCAACACTAATCTCCTTGTCCTATTCACACCCCGGAACTGCGATAACCCCCTCATGCTTTGTCTGACCGGAGGTTAGCAGAGCTGGCAAAGGTATGCCTGACAACAACCTATTTCAAGTTCGATGGGGAGTTTTACCAACAAAAAGAGAGTGCAGCAATGGGATCACCAGTCTCACCCGCAGCAGCCAACCTGTATCTAAGCGGTTTTGAGGGGGAAGTCTAAACTCATCTACACTAAAACCTACCCACTGGTATCGATACATTGATGACACATTCGTCGTATGGACACATGGAAGACAGAAGCTAGAGGAATTCCTTGGTCACTTAAACTCAAAACACCCGAACATCAAGTTCACCATGGAAATAGAAGAAAACGGCCAAATTCCGTTCCTGGACGTACTGGTAAAGAGAAACACAGAGGGGACGCTCAGCCACACTGTATACAGGAAGACAACACATACGGACAGGTATCTACACGCGGAGTCTCACCATCACCCGAAACAGAAACGGGGGAGACTGCACACCTTAGCCCACCGGTCAAAAGCAATTTCAGACAAACAACATCTAAGAGATGAGCTACAACATCTACAACAAGCACTAGCGAGCAATGGATACACAAAAACAGAAATCCAACGTACCATAACAAGAGAATGTAGGCAGAAACAGCAAGAAAATGAGGAGGAAGATATCAAGACCTGCGCTTTCCTGCCATATGTGAAAGTCACCGCAGACAAAATTAGCAAATACGCAGAAAAATATAAAATAACAACGGTCTTCACAACCCACCAGAAGATACAATACGTACTCAAATCACCTAAAGACCGACTACCGTTGCAGACAGAAGGCGTATATTGCATTCCTTGCAGCAGGAAGTATACATCGGATAATCAGGCAGAACAAAAGCCACAAGAAAAAGAGAACACGAGGCAGCAGTACGTTTACGGCACACGGATAAATCAGCAACAGCAGCACATAGTGTAGATAAACAACATAGAATCGATTTTGATAAAATACGAATACTAGCAGCCATCCGCCATAAAGGTCCAAGATTAACTCGTGAAGCAATTGGGATTCACAAAACAAGAGAGTGAACCGCAAACAAGAAAGGAACATAAAGCTCAGCCAAACCTGGAGGCCAGTTATTGAAGTCAGTAATGCACAGATATAGAGCTGGGGTGTGGACATCAGAGGGGGATCGCAAGGTGTGTGGGAGGTTCTTTCATGAGATGCAAATTAGGGGACTAGCCACAGGCAAAGCAAGAGGGGGTTATCGCAGTTCCGGGGTGTGAATAGGACAAGGAGATTAGTGTTGATGTGATTCAGATGTAGACCCCATACAACAAAAGATGTCTCAACACATGCACAGTACCCACATATATATAGGAGCAGCATGCACTACACACACACACTGCGCCTGAGGATGCCTCCAACGCGTGAGGCGAAACGTCGTGAGGAGAGGAGAGGAAGCGATCGATGCGGCTGTCCCGAGAGAGCAGCTTTTCGAAGCAATCATCACGCATTGAGCCGTGAAAACCTACATCATTACATCAGAACAGTTCAACTGAAAGTCAAACAATAGCAACAAATCATAGGACACAAAATAAGCAATATTAAAAAAAAGAAAATAATTCTTTAACAAACAAGGAAGGAACAAACGTTCCCGAGCAGGCGCATGGAGCCGTGACGAGCCTACATCAGTACAATATTTAATGTTATCCTGTACACTATCATTAACAGTATCTTACGGAAGCTCGTTCGGAAATGTGAGTGTTCGTAAGTGTACGTGTTCGTAAGTGTGAGTGTTTGTAAGTGTGTGTGTTTGTAAGTGTGTTCGTAAGTGTGAGTGTTTGTAAGTGTGAGTGTTTGTAAATGTGAGTGTTTGTAAGTGTGAGTGTTTGTAAGTGTGCGTGTTCGTAAGTGTGTGTGTTCGTAAGTGTGAGTGAGTGTTCGTAACTGTGAGTGAGTGTTCGTAAGTCGAGGACTGCCCGCATTGTGTTTCATGCACGGTCAGTGTCGCCAGGCGGCGGTGGTGGCCGCTCACGTGACTTGTAATCCATCAACGTGAAGGCGGTGAGGGTTGGTGGATCACACAAAGACAAAGATCCCCCCTATAGCCTTAACATACCGCAGGGTCAAGTGTTGTTAGCATAGACCTATGAAGGTCGACACGGCACAGGAGGAGGTGGGTAACCAGCACCACGCTCGGCCGCCTTTGTCTCCCCAGTTGCAAGGTTTACACATTGCACTAGGTACTCATTTGAGGCTGAGTCGACCTAGGTGAGGCCCAGGACCAGTTCAGAAAATCGTCACTGATGTTGGCCGTGAGCGAGATTCGAACTCGGTTTGCCGGGTTTGTAGCCCAGCGCGGCTACCCGCTGGGCCCCCGCTTCCCACGAGGGTGAGGGTTGGTGGATTACACACGCACATACACGTGTCAAGGCCCTCTTCTCGTAGCCCTGGCTTGGCAGGAGAAAGCGGTAAAGCGAAAATGTGGACTCCTACCAGTTCCATCTGTATGGGAACGAGCGTTCCCACCTCGCGCACGCGGGGGGTTTTATCTGGATTTCACCCATTAAATTGGCTGTTTGACAACTTGGTGTGCAGAGAACCGCAGAGCTTGGGCATTGGTTGGCGCCGGCTTATCGCGTCGCTGCATTTCCCGCATGTCTGTGATTCCTCGCAGCTCCGGGTAATCGCATCTGCGCCAATAACGAACGAGTATAGTAAGGCCGCACGTGACAAGTTCATCTCATCTCTCATTGTCAGAAACCGCTTAAACCTGTACAAGGTCGCGGTGAACCGGAGCTTATCCCGGCAGACACAGGGCGCAAGGCAGGGATACACCCACGATAGGACGCCAGTCCATCACCGAGCACCGCGGGCAATTTAGTCTGCAAGCCAATTAACCTATGCAGCAGCATGTTTTTTGAACTGTGGGAGAAAACCGGAGTACCCGGCGAAAACCCACGCGGACACGGGGAGAGCATGCAAACTCCACACAGAAAAGCACCCGAGCCGAGAGATTCGCACCCGGGACCTTCTTGCTGTGAGGCAACAGCGCTACCCACTGGGCCACACCTTACAAGTTGGACACCACAGTCATGAATTGTCCGGCGATATTTTAATGAAGCAAACCGGTCTGTTTAGTCGCCTCTAAAGACGCGCTGAGCTCTGTTCGGAGTTGTACTGATGCAGGTGTTGTCACGGCTCGATGAGTGCCGATTGCTCAGCAAAGCTGCTCTTTCGGGATAGCCGCGTCGAGCGCTCCTCCGTCTCCCACGTCGGAGGAGGCATCATCAGGCGTGCTGGGACCACCAGCTGTGCACGAATCAGCAATGCTTCTCAGCCACAGTCACAGAACGCCTGGAAATGCCACCAACTAGGAGGGCACTTACCGTCGCGAATGAGAGAGGAGGACCGCTCCCGAAAGCGCAGACGTTGGCAACATTGTTTCCAGGTACAGCAGTATCGTGCTCTCAGTGTCACCCTTGACCAGAGGATTTATCTCCATGGCAAGGGGGGCACAAGGGTATAGCCAGAGCCTTGCTCACAAAACCCGAGAGACCACAAATTGCTTTTAAATTCGTATATCTCAGAGGCTCATCTGCTACCAGAAAGTTTAACCTTTATCGCCGTGCGCCGGTAAGATAATTGGAGGTGATGGCATGTGTGAAGGAAGACTTTAACCCTGCGGTTTCGTGAAATGGGGGCGGCGCGGTGGCCCAGTGGTTAGCGCTGACGCCTCACAGCAAGAAGGTCCCGGGTTCGAATCTCTCGGCTCGGGTGCCTTTCTCTGTGGAGTTTGCA
>JAZEWT010000005.1:3622882-3635027 GCA_036362905.1 Mordacia mordax
TCCGAGCCCTGCGTGCGGAGAGCTAAGCGGTCGATTAACCCCTGCTCAACCGCAGCGCCGTCTTTAATTTCCCACCAGTCGACTCATTAGAGAAATAACGAACGGTTTGCTATCAAAATAAAATAACAAAAGCGGTCGGACAAAATGGCCAGGCGGTTCAGACATCAGAGCGCTGTCACGTCCGCTGATACGCTGGGTTCGAATCCGGGTTGTAGCCCATGGTTAAATACTGTCAAGTGTGGTGATTTTGATGACCTCTGATTGGTAACCAATGATCACACACGGGGGAAAAAATTTAAATCACGTTACCCTGGTTACCGCTCTGAACTGGGTTAATTTGCGGTCGGGGACAATTAAAATGTTGTTTTGAACGCCGCGCGGCGAATGTTACTCTCATATGGCAGAGCGGGTGGTAAACTGCTGCCCTCTGCCGTGTGGCCCCAGGGAGTCACTTGACAGGCCATGAGATGCCCCCGTCTCATCGAGACCCGCTCGCTCGCGAGTCTGCTGTCACGGAAACCGGACGCGTGGCGACCTCGCGTTGCAGTCGGATGAAGCGGGGACTCAACTGCGGACGTCCGGCGAAGGCCCCAGAGCTTCGTCGAGATCCGCGTCACCAACCCCCGCAGGAAGCCTGCGGTGCCCGCGCCGTCAGCCGCTGCGTAAGTGGGGGCCGCTGGCGATGACTCCCGCGATACGCGGTGACTGCGGTGGCTGCGGTGGCTACAGTGGCTGTGGCCACAGGCAGTACTCGACGGTGCCTACGCAGCAGTAACGTCCGCGCCTCCTCCCGGGAAGTAGGTCCTGACCGATGCGGTTCGATTCCCGGATCGGGCGCCTGTCTGTGTGGGATTATGAGTGTTCCGTGCCCCAGTTCCGCGTGGGTTTCCTCCGGGTTCCCCGGTTTCCTCCCGCAACTATAAATCACTCGTTAATGAATGGGCTGATAACATCGTAATGTGTAGGAAGCAGCGTCTGGCGAGTTGGCACTGGCTGACCAAGTGGCTGCCTCTCCCCTCCTCCTCTCTGCGTTTTCCCCGCTATCCGTATTTCGTCCATGACCAGGCTTGGAACTTGCACGGCATGTTATAAATTATAATTACAATAATTATTGCATAGGGCGGCACGGTGGCCCAGTGGTTAGCGCTGTCGCCTCACAGCAAGAAGGTCCCGGGTTCGAATCTTTCGGCTCGGGTGCCTTTCTGTGTGGAGTTTGCATGCTCTCCCCGTGTCCGCGTGGGTTTTCGCTGGGTACTCCGGTTTCCTCCCACAGTCCAAAAGCATGCTGCTGCATAGGTTAATTGGCTCGCAGGCTAAATTGCCCCGCAGTTCCCGGCGATGGACTGGCGTCCCATCGTGGGTGTATCCCTGCCTTGCGCCCTGTGTCTGCCGGGATAGGCTCCGGCTCACCGTGACCCTGTATAGGACTAAGCGGTTTCAAACAATGAGATGAGGAGATGAGATAATTATTGCATTAATAAAGCACCTTTCACCCGAGGGTCACAAAGCGCTGCACTGAGCTGCGGAGAGAACGGCACGTCAACAACAACGGCACCAGAATGGAAAATCAACAGCAACAACATTTTCTTTTGGGTTTTTTTTTTATACGCACATCGCCAGTCTATCACCAGGCACTGAGGGCAATTTAGTCTGCAGACCATTTAACCAATGCAGCAGCATGTTTTTTGGACCGTGGGAGGAAACCGGAGTGCCCGGCGAAAACCCACGCGGACACGGGGAGAACATGCAAACTCCATACAGAAAGGCACCCGAGCCGAGATTCGAACCGGGGCATCTTGCTGTGAGGAGGCGACAGCGCTACCCACTGAGCCACGTTGCCGCCATAGAAGTGCAATTATTATTATTATGGAAGTCTCGCGGTACCATTCAATTGCTTCTTACGCGGCGTTGCTCCGATTTCGCGGCGAAAGATTCTAAAAATTAAGCTTCCTGCAGTTAAGGTAGGGGAAGCCAATTAGAAAGCAAGGTCAAGGGATCAGACACAATTCCCATCCCTAATGATCCAATTAATTTGGCGGCCAACGAGAGCGCTTAGGACGGCCTGGCGCCAAGTGTTTGTGGGGTTTCCAGATTTGCAAAAAAACAGGAGTCGCAGCATTGCAGAGACAGGGCACGACTTTGACAAATTACAGAGGCGATGTGCGAGTGACAACAAATGCCGAAAATGAGCGACGAGCAACACATTTACAGAGTTCTGTGGATTGTGACATTCAAAACGTGACGCCGAGGTGATCAGAGGCTGTGTCTCAAATCTTTGGCAAAAATTGCCAGAGAGATATTCTTCCTCGTTCTCAATCCACGGTCTCGTTTTAAAGTGCAATACTGTATATGGAAATGTAACTTCCAGAAAGTTATAATTCAGAGCGAATAGCGAAAGGCTAAGTTGTAACAAACAACACAAACTTTGTCTTCTCTCGTTGAAAAGTAAACAAGGTCACGCTTATTCCCACTGGCTACCCTGCTGTAGGCTGATTACTGATTCTTTGCCGACTGGATGACTGTCACTCACAGATTATTCTGTTAGAATATCGACAGTGGCGCCATCGTCTACTGTTAGTGAGTTGGACGATTATGCAAATTGTCTTGCCATTTGTAATGCTTATCGCACATTTCCGCCAAAACGGCAACGATTTAATGCCCGAATATATTTGAAGACTCAAAAGCGATGAAGGAGGAACGTCTCTTCAAATGGCCTACTCGTGCTACTGCTGGCAGAATGCGGCCTCCACGAGCGAGAATCATAGACTCGCAATAGCCAGCGCGGTGAAGTATGGTCAAACCATCTGCGTAGCCTATCGCCTTACATCCAGGATCGCCACCGACAGAGGAGCGAGTCGCCAAACACCGAGTTCCCGTCCACAGACGCCACGCCACCGTGCCTCCCCCCGCGTGACCGGGTAATGACCAGAGGTGAAAGTAAACCGGCGTGGTCCGGTGCGCCGCGCCACTAAGAAAGTGGCCGAAGCCTTCAGCTGCGGTACAGGTGAGAAGGGGGGGGGGGGAATACGACCGCTGTACCGTTACGACAATGACATGACTTTCACCTCCCCCTGCTAAGAACCCATTGAGCCCGCGTTGGTACTTTTGGCACCATTCCCCTTTCCGCTACCATCGCGCTACCCGGCGTTGCCCGCTGATTTGGTGACCCCGGAGCTGCCCGCTGGTTTAGTGACCCCGACTCTGCCCCGCTGGTTTGGTGACCCCGGCTCTGCCCCGCTAGATTGGTCACCCCGGCTCTGCCCCGTTGGTTTGGTGGCCCCGGCTCTGCCCCGCTGGTTTGGTGACCCCGGCTCTGCCCCGTTGGTTTAGTGACCCCGGCTCTGCCCCGCTGGTTTGGTGACCCCGGCTCTGCCCCGTTGGTTTGGTGGCCCTGGCTCTGCCCCGTTGGTTTGGTGGCCCCGGCTCTGCCCCGTTGGTTTGGTGACCCCGGCTCTGCCCCGTTGGTTTGGTGACCCCGGCTCTGCCCCGCTGGTTTGGTGACCCCGGCTCTGCCCCGCTGGTTTGGTGACCCCGGCTCTGCCCCGTTGGTTTGGTGACCCCGGCTCTGCCCCGTTGGTTTGGTGACCCCGGCTCTGCCCCGTTGGTTTGGTGGCCCAGGTCGCACAGAAGTGCGCGCTCCCCCGCTGCGGACAAGGCGTGCGTGAGTTTGTTTTGTTTTCCGCCCTCTTACTCGTGGTCCTCGCGTGAAAAGTGTGCCAGCCGACGTCGGGGGTCGCACAGCGGACGGCGGGCGGGCGGGCGGGCGGGCGAGCGGACGGGACAGCGGGAGGAGTCAGGAGCAGCGGCCAGCGCAGCGGGGAAGCGAGAGAGAGAGAGCGCAAGCGTAGTGGCCGCGGTGTCCGCATGCACTTTGGCTGAACTCGAGCCGGCGGCGAGACGGACGCGCGCACGCACAGACGCGCGCACGCACAGATACCCCGGCGCACAGATTCCCCCCCGCACAGATACCCCCACGCATATACCCCCACGCACAGCTACCCCCACGCACAGATACCCCCCCCGCCCCAACGCGCGCACGCATGGATACGCTTAGCGCGGCTGCATGGAAGACATAAACACGCAGCGCGCACACATAAACAAATAAAGACACATGGACACCCACTGTTATCCACATACAATCAGCCACGCTCGCACAGTGCGCCTGTCAGATCACAGTAGAGTGATTGTGTTTTGCCGTAACGCATTCTTAATGTATCTATGTGTGTGTGTGTCGTTGTGTATTTATAGATAGCTCCGGCCAAAGTCCCATTGGTGAGCTCATCCGGCAGACGAGGCTGCGGTGGCTGGGTCATGTAGCCCGCATGCCCAGGCACCGCATGCCCAAACGGCTTCTATTTGACTGGAGGGAGGGGGCTGACCAAACCGACCCATTCATTTACCTACAGACCTACCCACCCTCCCCGCCCATCTGCCCACCTGCAAACTCACCCACCTGCACGCTAACTCACCCATCAACCCACCACCCACTTGCCCACATACCTCTCTGCCGACAAAACCATCATTCAACGAATCAAAATGAATTCCGTGCGTTTTGACACAACTGACATTATTAACGAGACAGCTCATATCTAACCACAGCAAAGCAACACTAATCGGGTCGCAACCCCAAATCCTGACGATTCATCGCATTATCCGGGACGGGGGGGCGGGGCGGGGGGCGTCCTCCTCACATGAAAAGTCCCTGCCGTGCCCGTGGTTGTGGATGCTCAGCTTGCTGGAGAGGATCCCGGGTCAAACCCTGCGGCCGCCCTGGTTAATACTGCGGGCGTCGTAACTGAAAAAAACATACATAGAGCGTCGACAGCAAGAAGGTCCCGGGTTCGAGTCTCGGCTCGGGTGCCTTGCTGTGTGAGAGTTTGCGAGTTCTCTCCCCGTGTCCGCGTGGGTTTCGCTGGGAACTCCGGTTTCCTCCCAAAGTCCAAAAAGCATGCTGCTGCAAAGGTTAATTGACTTGCAGACTTAATTGCTTGCAGTGCCCGGTGATGGACTGGCGTCCCATCGTGGGTATATCCCTGCCTTGCACCCTGTGTCTGCCGGGATAGGCTCCGGCTCACCGCGACCCTGTACAGGACTAAGCGGTTTCTGACAATGAGATGAGATGAGATGACTTCACGGTCGACGTTTCGTATCCCCAGACGTCGTTCAGTGACAGGGTGGCAGAGCAGTGACATCCGCGCCCGTCACAGAGAGACATTCCTGCATGAGACGCTTCGATACCTGCCCCGGACGTGTTTCTGTGTGGAGTTTGTGTGTTCTCTCCCCCTGTTCTGCGTGGGTTTCCTTCGGTTTTTCCATTCCCCCCCCCGCCCGCCACTTCCCCGCACCACCACAAATGAAAAAGACTACTTGATTGATTGACTGTTAATTTCATAACCTCTAGGAAAAAGTGTCCGGCAAATGTTGGCGCCGGTTTGCTGCATGACTGCCTTCTCCCTCCTCCGCTCCATGCGGTTTCCTCGCCGACGCCTCCGTAGCCGTGTCTCGTCCGTGAGCAGGCGTGGAAACTGTGCGGCCGTCGTGTACCGCCCGAGCGGGCATCAGAACATTTCCAAAACTTCAAAAATGACCCGCAGATCACGTGCTCGCGATTGCACGAAGCGGCCGCCGCCGCGTGGACTAATTCCCCGTGCCACGCTTGTAAGCGAAACTAATCTTGGAACCCTGTGTTCTCGCCTTGTAAAAAACAGAATAAATTAAACTCCCTCCAACAGTGCCCAATCTCCAGCCGCCCCCAATAGCTGCGTTTTCCATTCACCTCTGACCTCTCCTGCCACCACAGCCCTCCCTTCACAAACACAGCAACTCCACTCTCCTGGCTGTCGTCCACATCGGCAATTATTTCCACGGTGGGCCCTGGCCGGGATCGCTCTCCCTCTCTCTCTCTCTTAACGGCAACCACTCGCAAGCCACCCGGCACTAACCCCGGCAAAATCAGAAGCCACCAACGTGCCGCTGAGTCGGCTCGTGGAACGCTGGCGATGACATCGGCGGCAGAACGACGGGAAGAGACGTAATGAGCAAAAACAATGTCCACACTTTTATCCGCAAATATCAAATGTCAAGGCTGTGCAGCGGTTTGGGTCTGGAAAACGTGCTGAACTGACCCACGGATCTGTATTCGGCGCATTCAGAAGCCCGATAGATCCCAAATTTTAATAGCTCCAATTGTGCACCGTGAAAAGTCAACGGGAATCTTTGTTCAGCATGGAAGTTTTCTCTGTGACCGGAGATATAAAGATTTATAAAACACAATATATAAATATTTATGTAACATTTTGTAAACTATTAAACGTAAATATTTATATGAATCTCAAAAAAAAAAATGCCCCCGTGGGTTTTCACCGGGCACTCCGGTTTCCTCCGACAGTCCAAAAAACATGCTGATGCATGGGTTAATTGGCTCGCAGACTAAATTCCTCGCAGTGCCCGGTGACGGAATGTGCGTCCCATCGTGGGTATATCCCTGCCTTGCGCCCTGTGTCTGTGGGATAGGCTCCGGCTCATCGCGACCCTATGCAGAACTGAGCGGTTTCTGACAATGAGATGAGTAAGAAAGAAATCGTCGTGGGTACCGCGCGCGAGCGAGCGAGCGATTCACAGCGCTGGCGGGCGGTGCAAAGCGAATGCGCCGACAGAGAGCTCTCGTGGACTGTGCTTGGGAACCGCGCATGCCGGTCGCGTTCAGAAACGCGCGCTTTCCGCTCCAATGTCGATGCCCAGGCTCGTGCAGACGCGCGTGCGGATATGGCGATCACGGCGTCGCCACGAGTAGCAAACACTTCCTACCGGTGCTGCGTCGCTGCGGCCGCGCAGTTCTCTCAAGAAGGGACGCAAATGATTCCATCGTCAGCGGCCGTGCTTTACTCATTGCTGGATGAAAGCCTCCCAATGCCGTTTTCATCCATCGGGAATCCCGCGACCAGAGGTTTGGAGTTCGCCGGGAACTACCGGAAGGCACTTGACTGCACCCGTACCAAGCACTTTTCCAGCATTGTGGCTGATACCTGGGACAAGCCCAAAATCCTCTTCTCGACCATTAATCGGCTCCTTCATCCAAGCAGTCACTCGCCCTCACCTCCCTTCACTAATAAAGATCAGGCGGATCAGTTGATTCAGTTTTTCTCAGAGAAAACCAAAGCCCACCCGATCTCTGCCCAGTGTCAGCCACCAACCAATACCTCAACAAATGCTCCTTCACCTGCCTTGATCTCAAAATTCCTGGAATTCTCTGAGTTAACGGAATTCGAAGTCTCTTCATTAGTTACCAGATCTCGGCTTACAAACTGCTCCCTGGATTCTTTTCCCACCCAAACTCATTCGGGCAAATTTCAAATCCCTTGCCACCTTCTTCACTAAGCTCTTCAATAACTCACTTCGCTCCGGCATCGTTCTCCCACCATTCATATGTGCCGCAGTTGCCCCTCTGCTTATAAAAACCTGGCCTTAATTGCAAAATCCCTGATAATTATCGCCCAATCTCGAGTCTACCATTCCTCTCTAGGTCCCTGAACGTGCAGTCGCCGTGCAACTCCAGAAACACGTTCTCAACAATGACCTCCTCGACCCCTTCCCACCTGGGTTCATATTCGGCCATAGTACTGAAACTGCTGTGATCAAAGTAGTTAATGACCTACTTGTCGCTGCTAATGAAGGCTTGTCACGTATTCTTGTCCTCCTGGACCTAAGCGCTGCCTTTGATACCATTGACTATCCTACATTACCTGAGCGACTGTTGGGTAGAGGTGACTCTATGCCCTATACTGGCTGAGCTCCGACCTCTCCGACCAGAAGCAGTTCGTCAGCCTCAGAGGAGATCCATCCTGTTTTGTCTGGAGTTCCTTATGGTTCAGTTCTCGGCCCACTCCTCTTCAGTATCTGCTTACAACCACTTGGCCATATCCTGCGCAGCCTCAATCTTAGCTACCATTGCCATGCCGATGACATCCAAATCTATATCCACGCAAAGCCATCCATCAATGCGTCTGGTCTTTGCATGTCATCCTCGCTGTCAATTGTGAAGGCCTGGCTCAATTCAAATTTCTTAAAACTAAATGGCGACAAAACAGAATAGTCCTCACTCGCACCCATCCATGATCACACATCCCCAGTGCTGAAGTCTCTCCACTGGGCTACCGGTTAAATACAAGCTTGAATTCAAGATCCTCCTCCTCACCTACAAGGCTCTCACTGACGCTGCTCCGGCATACATCCATGACCTACTTCAGGCACCCTCCTCAACACGACAACTTCGATCTTCCATTACAGGCTGCTTGCTGCATGTGCCCAGATCGCACCTCAATTCGATGGGTGACAGAGCCTTCTCGCGCGCTGCTCCATGACTCTGAAACGCCCTTCCACTGGAGATTCGTTCAGCTGAGTCACTTGTCATCTTCAAATCTCATCTCAAATCTCACTTGTTCCGTAAGGCTTTCAAGTCCTCTGGCTTGGACTGTTGATGCGCCTCACTGTAGTCGCGCTGGAATGATGGCTCGCTGTTGACCTGCGCCTGCTCAGGAACACTTATTGCTTCCTTCATTTGTTTAACAATTATTTTATTGATGATTGAACGTCGCGAGGAGAGGAGAGAGGGAGAGCGATCGACGCGGCTGTCCCGAGAGAGTGGCTTTTCGAAGCAATCATCATGCATCGAGCCGTGATAACCTACATCATTAATTATTTTATCGCTTATTTTACATCCGATAAATTCAAGCGATTATTTAACTTTCAGTTTAACTGCTCTAATGTTGTTGTTGTTGTTGACATGCCGTTCTCGCCACAGCTCTGTGCAGCGCTTTGTGACCCTCGGGTGAAAAGCGTTTAAGAAGTGTAATTATTATTAGTTACTGCTGTAAAAATAAACATTTATCTAGTGTTAGAGAAAGAACTGTGTTAGAAACAGGACACAGTGTTAGAGATAGGAGCCAATGTTGTGTCGCAGGTATCCCGTATCTAGAGCTTGCAAGCTCACTGGGTACTTTTTACTGTAATGATAATAGACATCAGAGCTTTTAAAAATGCCCTGGCTCGTGACTCTCCTACACAAAAGCCGATCCCCCCCGTTTGCCTACCATTCCATCAGCTCTGTGCAGCGCTTTATGACCCTCGGGTGAAAAGCGCTCTGGAAATGTAATTATTATTAGTATTATCACGCGTGATGCAGCCACCACCTTCCCTGCAATCGATTTCCAATCCCCAGCTAATTGAATTCCTTCACTCTAAAATATCTCGCGTTCATCTGTTCCCTGTGCCCACGTGTTGCTTTTTCTATAAACTCCAAGCACGTATCTCTGCCTCCTCGGTGGCAGAGTGGCGCAGTGGTGACATCTGCGCATCACAGAAAGAATGGTTCTTGCCCGAGCAGGTTCGATCCCCGCCTTGGGCGCCTTTCTGTGTGGAGTTTGTGTATTCTCCCCCTGCTCTGCGTGGGTTTCCTCCGGGCTTCTCCGGCTTCCTCCCACAACGTAAAAAAATGTTCATAAATGTATTGACCGATGACATCCTAATATAAATAGGAAGCATTGTGGCGCTGGCAAACCGGCCTGGCTGTCTCCTCCGCCTCTCTGTGTTCTCCTCGCGCCTCTGAGTCGTTCTCATCGTGTGTGAGCAGGACAATGGAACCCTTTCAGATGGACACCGAAGGTCGTCCATTGATCCTGGAATGAAGCGACTCTGTGCAGGGGACTCAACACATGCATAGCACCTGCATATAAATAGGAGTCACACACACACGACACACGCACGCTGCGCCTGACGATGCCTCTAACGTGTGAGGCGAGAGAGGAAGCAATCGATGCGGCTGTCCCGAGAGAGCAGCTCTTCGAAGCAATCATCAGTGAATGAATATGTGCGCGTTATAAATGTCAAATTATTATTATTTACCCTGAACATTTTTCAGATTGTGCTCCGTTCCCTTCGTTGGCATCAAATTTTTCCCTCCAATCCACGTGTTATAGTGGGTAGTGTATGCACAGACTGACAACACATTGGTCTGTTACTGTTTACAATCACATTCAGTATTCTTTTTTTTTAATCACTCCATCATGCCCTTGCGCACCTGTTTATTCCATCGTATATTTCACAATATTGATCTCGCCGGCCATCAATAGCTCAGCTACAGCGAGTTTAATATTTGAGGCTATATATTTTTTTTATATAATGACTACGGTGACAAAAGCTCATAAGCGAGCTGCCCCTTGCCGCTCCTAGGTAAGCCGGCTGAGCTGATAGCACTGAGGCCCTCGGTTCGAGTCCGGGAATGAGTCTATGATTAAACCGAGTTCTCCCACACACACATATAAAGGCAAAGCTTCCCCATGTAGCCCTAATATGACGGGCCAAGTGCTGTTTGTGAAATCCGGTTAAGCTCAGCGTGGTGCACGAGGGAGTGTGGTGATAAGCGTCACAGCCGGATGCCTTTGTCTTCCCAGCCCTGATGTTTGCAGACCCTGTACCAGGTAATTATTTGAGGCTAACCGCTGCACCACCGCTCCC
This sequence comes from Mordacia mordax, assembly GCA_036362905.1. Taxonomy (NCBI): domain Eukaryota; kingdom Metazoa; phylum Chordata; class Hyperoartia; order Petromyzontiformes; family Petromyzontidae; genus Mordacia; species Mordacia mordax. The sequence continues at coordinate 3,633,395 of JAZEWT010000005.1, forward strand.
TACACAACATCAGCAGCTGATGACTTTAGCGTTATAGCTGTACTTTGTGCTGCCAGGCTATGTGCACTTTGAGGCTATTGCGTGAAGCGTCGAAAGCTCGCTGCCAGTAACTGGGCGGACACGGGAGTTATAGGTTAACTGAATGAGATGATTGACATGCGCACACACACAACAACAACAACCGCCATTCGCCACTAAGTGGTGGTGACGGCACCTGTGCCAGGCCATATGCACCTTGAAGCCACGTGAAGTGTCGAAGGCTCGCTGACACGAGGTCACGGGAAAGACCCAGGTGCTATGGGTTGCCTGACTCAGATGACTGGCAGATGCATCACCTATGCTCCCTACTCTGCCATTTGAATGCACGCACACACACACACACAGACACGCATGCAATTGAGCAGGATTTTGCCCATGGGCTGTTAGTATTAATACATATTTTCAACACTCATTACCCACTGACAGCTATTTTTTTTATCTCGGGGTATAATGGGATTTCATTGTAGGTGTCAAAAGTCCCAGGGAATTTTGTTGAATATTCAAATCCCAGCCCTTATTCAGAAGATCGTACAAGGGGGGAGCGGGGGGGTGTGGAGATGGATATTAATCAACTTGGCAGCGTTAAACACGGGACCTTGAGTAAAAATGTTGGTTCTCGTGACCGTGCATAATCATACGCATCGTGCACTGAGTATTCTCATCTCATTGTTAGAAACCGCTTAGTCCTGCACAGGGTCGGGGTAAGCCGGAGCCTAACCCGGCAGACACAGGGCGAAAGGCAGGGATATATCCACGATTGGACGACAGTCCATCACCAGGCACTGCGGGCGATTTAGTCTGCGAGCCAATTAACCTATGCAGCGGCATGTTTTTCCGGCTGTCGGAGGAAACCGGAGTGCCCGGCGAAAACCCACGCGGACACGGGGAGAGAACTCGCAAACTCCACACAGAAAGCAGCACCCGAGCCGAGATTCGAACCCGGGACCTTCTTGCTGTGAGGCGACAGCGCTACCCACTGGGTCACCGTGCCGCGCGCACTGAAAATTATTAATAATAATGGTGCTCCTGCATAACGTGCGCGTGCCTAATCGTTGGGTTTGCAGCTGATTTGTTGTCGAGTTGAAAGCAGAGGTCGACCCTCTGTGCACAGGCCGCAGCGCTAGTGTGCCGCCTCTGCTAACCGCGTCGAACCGAGCGTGGAGTGTGCCTGTGGACGCCTTCATCCAGCAGTGGAATGATCAAGTGTTGGGAATGTTACCTATCCGATGTCATAACGCAATGATACTTGTGTTGGATGCGCTGAGCTGGAATCATGAATCATCGCAAGCCATCGTTACATTTATGGCCGCAATAAACAACGCCAGTCGAACTGTCTTACCACCCACTGACGTGGGACGTGCTCCATCCCATAATCATAATTGCACTTCTGGAGCGCTTTTCACCCGAGGGTCACAAAGCGCTGCACAGAGCTGTGGAGAGAACTGCATATCAGCAACAACAACTTACAAAAGGCGTTCAAAGCCAAGCTAAGCCAGGCCCAATCGCCTATGCTCTCACAATAAAACAAATCATTACATCGAATGTTGTTTTGCACTTTAAATTGGCTGCAACGATCTCCAATTGCTGGGAATAC
>JAZEWT010000005.1:3635282-3656239 GCA_036362905.1 Mordacia mordax
GTACAGGGTCGCGGTGGGCCGGAGCCTATCCCGGCAAACGCAGGGCGCAAGGCAGGAATATACCCACGATGGGACGCCAATCCATCACCGGGCACTGAGTGCAATTTGGTCTGCAAGCCAATTAACCGATGCAGCAGCATTTTTTTTGGACTGTGGGAGGAAACCGGAGTGCCCGACGCAAATCCACGCGGACACGGGGAGAGAACATACAAACGCGACACAGAAAGGCACCCGAGCCGAGATTTGAACCCGAGACCTTCTCGCTGTGAGGCGACAGCGCTACCCACTGGGCCACCGTGCCGCCCGGGTTTCCTGCCATGCGATGAGAATTTCCGGAAATTCAGAGCAAATTGTGAAAGTTCTCTCCTCGGCGGCGTGGGCGAGAGGTCTTTTGAAGTGAGCTGTAGCTCTGTGATATCCACTTCCCCGGGCCGTTTTCTCTAAAACAAGGGGACGCACTGCGAGAGATTGGGAAAAGATGCTTTTTGTCGGGACGCCACACCAATAACGCTCGCAGGAAAGGAAGAGAGAGAGAAACACCGGCAAACAAAATGACCTTTAAATAAAAATTTAACAACAACATTCAAAATGATCGCTTCGAAAAGCTGCTCTCTTAGGACAGCCTGAGGATGTCTCTAACGTGAGGCGAAACGTCGCGATGGGGAGAGAGAGGGAGCGATCGACGCGGCTGTCCCAAGAGAGCAGCTTTTCGAAGGAATCATCATGCATCGAGCCGTGAAAACCTGCATCGTTACAAAAACATTTAAATTCGTTTAGTTACACTAATCCGGTACAAATTAAGGGTGAGCTTCATTCATTTGCCGTTCAGATGCCACGCCATCTCAAAGCACCCTTGGAAAGCACCAAAGTGATGAAAGTTACAAAACGTTACCTAGGACGGAGGGATAAAGTGGTGGGGAGGGGGGAGAAGAGGGGAACATAAAGAACATCTTTTTTTTTATACCACACGAAGAAGCGAATGACACCAGGGGCGGAAAGGCAAACGGCGATACAGGCACCGCGCGCAGAAAGCCCAGGCGCAATTAGCGGATCAGATAATTGGGTAAAGTGCCGCCAGCGTGGATGTCTGTGCAAAGTGGTCAAAAGACGCTGTTCAACAGACGTTAGGCGGACACAAGAGTCACGGTAATTATATCCTTTGCGAGCTCGTGAAACGGTACAAAATGTGCAAACCGATATGCCTCGGATATATACTTCTTTCAAAATCTCATCTCATTGTCAGAAACCGCTCAGTCCTGTACAGGGTTGTGGTGAGCCGGAGCCTATCCCGGCAGACACAGGGCGCAAGGCAGGAATACACGCACGATGGGACGCCAGTCCATCACTGGGCACAGCGGGCAATTTAGTCGGCAAGCCAATAAACCTATGCAGCAGCATGTTTTTTTGGACTGTGGGAGGAAACCGGAGTACGCGGCGAAAACCCACGCGGACACGGGGAGAACATGCAAATTCCACACAGAAGGCACCCGAGCCGAGATTCGAACCCGGGCCCTTCTTGCTGTGAGGCGACAGCGCTACCCACTGAGCCACCGTGCCGCCTTTCTTTTAAAATCTTCATCGTTTATGATGGAGGCTTCACAAAGCCATCTCACAGTCCGGCGATCCAATAATCTTAACACCTGTATAATTGCCAGAAATGGTAAAAACCTCGTCTCTTTTTTACATCTTTATCCTGGTAAAAAGTACTTATAGTCTAAACAGTTTGACCTAAACTGTTAATGTATTGATATTGCCTTGTCCTGAGCTGAATTGCCTTTTGGCAAAACCTGGCTGATACTGAGATCTCGGCTACACAGAAAGCCATTCTCCAGTGTGGGCCAATTAATTTCAAGGACAATGCATATATTATCAAAGCAGTTTTGTTTACATATTTTGCCACACGAGTGTGTGTGTCTGCGTGTTTTTTTGTCAATCTAGACACTTTTGTGAAAAGTGTCCATTTGGTGTTTTAAAATCTTTAACACCTGTCTAAACGCCACAAATTGTAAAATCTCTTCTCTTTATTAACTTTTTGAAACAGGAAAAGAGTACTCGGTCTAATCCACGTCGCAAGCTCACGCGAGCCTATTCTATGACTCCATCTCTTCAGGTGGACGTTCCATCCGATAGGTTTGTGTAACCGCATCTCGACACGCTTTGCAGACGAACGTTTGACATTTATTCCTTCCCTGTTTGTTGAAGAATTATTTCACTGCTTACTTTATGTTCTACAAGTCATCGCTACCATTTGACCTTTAAGCTGAAATGTCCTGATGTTATTGTTGACGTGCCGTTCTCTCCACAGCTCGGATTTGTAAAAAAGATAACGATATTGTTGATAATTTTCGTTATTTTGTGTCGTTGTTCTTGACATGCCATTCTCCCCGCTACTCTGTGCAGCGCTTTGTGACCCTCGGGTGAAAGGCGCTCTATAAACGCAATTATTATTTTTATTATTAATTTGCTCATGTTTTGTAAAATAACCTTGCGTTGCGCTGCCGGCGTCAGGCAATGCGAACCTCTAGCAGAGCAACGAAAGCCTTCTGCTTAGAGCCACCTTGCTCAGCCGGTAGGTCGCGACCCATCAGTGGTCCGTGGAGAGCAGACCCAAGCGGGCCTTGAGATGCAAAATGTTGAGATGCTCTGGCTTCGAATTTAATATAAGAAGGTTATGTCTGTGTGTGTGTGTGTGTTCAGTCATTGATAACCAGATTTAAATATTCAACTCATTGGACTTAAAAATGCGATTTATCAAATCTCAGTCTATATACAAATCTCGGGGTCTGTACGTGGGTCTCTGGATCTGTATGTAGATCTATGGGTCTCTGTGTGGATCTATGGGTCGCTATGTCAGTGACTGTGTGTGTGTGCTTCTGTGCGAGCCATAAGTGACCAGGCTGAGGCCACAACTCACCCCTATTGGGAAAATCCACGGCAATCTCTGGCACCTGCCCAGATTCAAACACGTCAGCGGTGTCAGCTCAGCACCCTGACCCGTGAACCCACCCGGCCACCTCATTAAAGTTCAATCACAGGCGGGTGTCCGGATACAAACCCAGGATTTCCGCCTCAGGGGCCTCGGGGCTCTGACTCAGTTAGCGGCGGTGAAAGTCAGGCAAGCTCACGGAGACCACTAACACGGGGGCCCCCGTGGCGTCCACTCGTGTTTCCCGAGTCCCCGGGGACCCGATGTCCTCTGGAGGTGCCCTAATCGCTCAAAGCGTCTCGCCGCCGGATCTTTCCTTCGCCCGTCAATGCAGGCGTCGGTCTATCGCTCATCTCCGCCGCGAGTTTATTTAGCCGCCTCTTTGTTCCGCCGCCATCGATTGAAATAACCTGCTAAACACTTTCATGTTAACACTCTGATCTCCCGTTTTGAAATACAATCCGGGATCTCCAGGTTTTCGCGAGGCAACCTCGGGATTAAAGACGCGAGCAGTTGGGGGCTTTCTTTTTTCCCCTGCCGCAATGGCATTAAGGCGCCGTCAGCTTTACCGCTAAATCCTCCGGACATTCACCCTCGTGTAAAGGTCGGTGATGTAGCGTAGAGGATATGGGCCCTGGTGCAGGGCGGCGGATTAACTATCGCTGATCATGATCCCGCGTTCGATTCCCACCCGGCTCGGGTGCCTCCTGCCTCTGTGGAGTTTGCGTGCATTCGCTCTTCTCTCCTCTCTCTCTCTCTAACCGTGTCCGCGTGAATTTTCACCGGGTATTCCGGTTTCTCCCGACTATCTAAAGACATGCTGCCTCGGTTAATCATCTGCCTGCTGACTAAATTTCACTCCCCCCCCCCCGGTTCCCTGCCATTGATTGGCGTCCCATCATGGGTACAGCCCTGCCCTGCGCCCTGTTTCTGCCGAGATAACCTACGGCTTCAGCAAGATTAACCGGATACTGATACTAGTGGTAGCTACGTGCAGTATTCGACTTTCAGCCCAAACAGCTGAATAACGAATTCAAAGTCAGTTTGTATTTAAGCTGGAAGGAACCGTTGAGCGACATAACTAATTTTTTTAACACTTATCCAGCGGGGAGGGGTGAACAAGTTACAACATACAAGATTACAATAGGTTTTACCGTATCTGGCGATTATGCAGGTGTTAAGATCTGGCGATTATGCAGGTGTTAAGTATACAAATACAAGATTACAATAGGTTTTACCGTATCTGGCGATTATGCAGGTGTTAAGATCTTAACACCTGCAGATCTTAACACCTGCAGATCTTAACACCTGCATAATCGCCAGATACGGTAAAACCTATTGTAATCTTGTATTTGTATACTGGCAAAAAAGTACCCATAAGTTACAACATCTCAGGGCACAGCGGGCAATATAGTCGGGCCACACAACCGAGACAACATGTCTTTGGACTGTGGGAGGAAACCGATGTACCCGGCGAAAACCCACGCGGACACGGGGAGAGCGAGAACACGCAAACTCCACAGAGAAAGGCGATAGCATCCGAACCAGGAATCGAACCGGGTCCTTCTTGTTGTGAGGTCGCAGGGCTACTCATCGCTGCGCCACCGTAGATGGTTTTATATTTATACATTTATTTGCTTGTTTAATCCCGATCGTGGGATTAGCGTCGCGTTGTGAGATGACGCACTGCTGTGATCTGTCACGCAGAGCGGCGGTAAGTTCCTTGTTAGAAAACGGACCGCGGATGTCACAAATTCCCTTCACTTGACCTCTGGCTCTCTCGGTGACCTCCGGCCCTCTCGGTGACATCTGGCCCTCTCGGTAACCTCAGACTCTCTCGGTGACCTCTGTCTTTCTGTCTGTGACATCTGACCCTCTCTGTGATCTCAGGCTCTTTTTGTGACCTCTGGCTCTCTCAGTGACCTCTGGCTCTCTCTGTTACCTCTGGCTCTCTCTGTTACCTCTGGCTCTCTCTGTTACCTCTGGCTCTCTCTGTTACCTCCGGCCCTCTCGGTGACCTGTGGCTCTCTCTGTGACCTCTGGCTCTCTCGGGGACCTCTGACCCTCTCGGTAACCTTTGACTTTCTCAGTGACCTCTGGCCCTCTCAGTGACCTCTGGCTCCCTCGGTGACCTCTGGTTCTCTGTTACCTCTTGCTCTCTGGGTGACATCTGGCTTTCTATGACCTCTGGCTCTCTCTGTGACCTCTGGCCCTCTCGGTGACCTGTGGCTCTATGTACCCTCTGGCTGTGACCTCTGGCTCTGTGACCTCTGGCCCTCTCGGTGACCTGTGGCTCTGTGACCTCTGGCTCTTTCTATGACCTCTGGCCCTCCCATTGACCTCAGGCCCACTCGGTGACCTGTTGCCCCCTCGGTTTGGCAGCAGGACACATTCTCGCCAATTCCGCCGCCGAGACTAACGTTCTCTGCATGTCGGATCGATATTTTTAATCGTCGCTGCAGTGCTGGGATTTTACCCAGAACCAAACTGGACGTGACGGTTCATTTTTTTGTGCAATCACTGGCGAGCGGGGGGCTGAGGGCGTCATCAACCCGCTCCACTGCAAACCTCGCTTTAATAACAGGAGGTTAAAATAAAAATCCATCAACCCGGTGGCGTCAACTCCATCACCTCTGACCTTCGCGCTACCTCTGTCATGTTTTCTTTAAGTCGCTGTTGCCTAATAGTGAAACTACCCGTGCCATTTGACAAGTAAATATTTCGTTGTTGCTAGAACATTATGTCTCGTACGTTTTAAGCATCGGGGCACTTTTTCCCCGTATCCATTATACAATGCACATTTACAGACGTATTAAGTAATGCGTCGTAAAGTGTGTGTACATTTTTAATGCTACTGAAATGGGCTGTCCTATTAGAGGGACGATGTTCCATTAATGCGTCGCTAAGTGCGTGCGCATGTGTGCGAGGGTATGTACTCTTGGGAGCGGTGGCGCAGCGGTTAGCGCGCTGCGATACGAACCCGACAATGCAAGTTCGATTCCCGTTCACGGCCAATACCGGTGACGAGTTTCTGAACCGGTCCTGGGCCTTGCCTAAGTCGACTCAGCCTCAATATGAGTGCCTCGCGCAGTGTGTAAATATTGCCACCAGGGAGACAAAGGCGGCGAGGCGTGCTGCTAGTCACCCACCTCATCATGCTGTGTGGACCTTCAAAGGTCTTGCTCGATAACGGCACTTGTCCCTAGTCTGTTAAGGCTATACGGGTGGTCTGTCTATGTGTAGTGGCATGCATCCTCAGGCCGTGCAACCTCTCGCACCTGAACAATAATCCCAATAATAATAAATACAATCCCAAGCACCAACACAGCGCTCCAAGTACATTGGTCACTAATGGAATTTGTACCCAATAACACCCCCCCCCCCGCCATGCGTGGTCGCTATATTACGCCGTTAAGATGAATGGGCGCGCGCATTCGCGCAGAGAAATGGAAATAATACGGGGAAGAGAATGTCATCATTAGCCGTGGAATCCCATCTTCCAGACGGTGGCAGCGAGAGGGCCTCAATGACCACGTGCTCTCACACCACGTGGGTTTCATGTCACCCCTCCCGCCAGCCCACACAACTGTGCTCGCGGGATGTCTCCGGAGGACTTAATTAAGGGTCTTGTGCGGGGAATCCTGGGGAGAGGGTGGGGAGGGAGCGTGCGGAGAGAGGGGGGGAGAGAGTAGGGGGCGGGTGGGGAGAGAGAGAGTGGAAGGGGAGAGTGTAAAGTGTGGGTGGAGAGACGGCGGAGAGAGCGTGAAGACAGGGTGGGGGGAGGGTAGGGAGAGCATGGAGAGAGCGTGGAATGAGAGGGTGGCGAGGGCGTGGAGAGTGAGGGGGCAATCTCTGCACAGCTCCATTATAACAAGCTATAGGTACAGCCCTGCAATTGCTTGCTCACGCACTGCGTGCGACACAGAAATCTGGCTCCATACATTCAACCGCCGCCTCGGGAGATTGAACCGGCTGCTCCAGGTTACGACGGAAAATGTTCCACAAAAACCATGCACACACGATAGCAGCCACCCTCTCCACATTCACAGGGTGCCGCACAAGTCGCTTTACCGAGAATAATGATTTGACCCGCTCGAGTCCATTGAATAATAATACATTTAAATTGAACAATCAATGTTATTATTGTTGCTCAGGGGTCCACAGATGCAACACGTGTGCTGAACACAACGGACGACACTTTGAACGATTTCTGTTTAAAAAAACAAACTGATAAATATTATTCCTGGCGATGGACTGGCGTCCCGTCGTCGGGTGTATTCCTGCCTTACGCCCTGTGTTTCCGGGATAGGCTCCGGCTCACCGTGACCCTATATAGGATTAAGCGGTTTCAGATAATGAGATGAGATATTATTCCTCAAAAAGCGATTTCAATATTCTCGGTAAAGCGACTTATGCCGCACGCAGTGTTAGCATAAATACAACTCCTACCAGCTGTGTCGAAATATTTTAGAATACACTTGATGTGTTTTACAGTTTAACCTCCCCATAAAACGGCCACGCACAAAGAACGTAACGGAGTCACGTATTTTAATCCACTCTGCCTCTGCTCGACAAAGGCAAATATTCTTGCAAATGAAACGCGCGTCAATCCGGCCACGGGGCTCGATGAGAGCCAGGGCTGCGAGTTGATTACCGCCCATCATCATCATCATCATCGTTAAGCATCCCTCCGGGGGTCGTTAAAGAATGAGTACCACCTTGTTGAACCGACTTTCGACCGCCATAGGACTGTGGAATTTCCGCCACTGGGGGAGAAGGGGGGGGTCAAGACAGTGTAAATAAACAGCACTGCCGCAATGATGATTTGAGCAGGAAGTCGTGTATATTCTTCCGTGTACTCTAGGTACATTAGATCTCAGTATCTGGCTACGGTTCGTGTTACACGGAGGCAGCTTTGTGGTTTACAATGTTACGATTGGGCGGCACGGTAGCCCAGTGGTTAGCGCTGTCGCCTCACAGCGAGAAATCCCGGGTTCGAATCTCAGCTCGGGTGCCTTCTGTGTAGAGTTTGCATGTTCTCTCCCCGTGTCCCCGTGGGTTTTCACCGGGCACTCCGGTTTCCTCCCACAGTCCACAAAACATGCTGCTACATAGGCTAATTGGCTCACAGATTAAATTGCTCGCAGTGCCCGGTGATGTATTGGCGTCCAATCGTGGGTATATCCCTGCCTTTCGCCCTGTCTGCCGGGATAGGCTCCGGCTCACCGCGACCCTGTACAGGACCGAGCAGTTTCTGACAATGAGATGAGATGAGATGTAATTTACAACGCGCCGCGCAAATTCCACGGCCGACCACTGACGAAACACGGCTCGAGAGGCAACCCCAGCCATTGCGTGAAGGATCCGTGTGGAAGAAAGAAGGTCCTCGCCGCAGCACGAACCCCTGGATGTCCCTCTAGGCGGCGGCGGTAGTGGAGCAAACATCGCCTTAAACAACAACAGCAGGAGAGGCATGAGGTCTAAGCAGCAGAGGCTTGTTCAGGGATACGCCCACGGGCACGGCGATATTGACCACATAAAGTATGTATGCTTGGGATTAAAAGTTTGCCAAACATTACAACCTGCAAGCAATACACATTGATCAGCCTAGCGCCGAAACCACTAACGTTGGGAGAGGGAACGCACCCCTTAGCGGTGTACACACACACATACACACACACACATACACACACACACGAAGCTCGGACACTTTGGCGGCTATCAAATTGGCACCGTCGCGTATCGATGTTTATTAAATCAACAGATTTGCAACGGAATTGCATGAATCACCGCTGCCGTGCGTGGGACGTCAAGGGTGACTGCGCGACGGATAGACTCGGCCCCGTCCAGAGGACTGTGGAATTTCCAGCGCAGGGCTCATGACCGGGAATTGGAGATGTCATGTAGCTTGTATTGAAGCTGAAAGGGACCCGTTGAGCTGTGTCGCTCTTTTTAACAGTTGTCCAGCGTGCAACGAAAAGCAAGTGGCAACATATCAGGGCTCCTCTGGCAATTTCGTCAGCAGGACGATTAACCTAGGCGGCATGTCTTTGAGCTGTGGAAGAAAACCGGAGTACCCGACGAAAACCCACACGGGCACGGGGGGAGAGAGAGAGAGAAAACTCGCAAACTCCACACAGAAAGGCACCGCAGCCAGGAATCTTGGCACGCACGCCACTCCGTGCACTTTGTGTCGAGCATCGATATTAATCAATGAATCGATGCGTTACCACATCCCCGACGATTCACATCTCAGCGCGGAGATGGCCAGCAGCACAAAAGCCAGTGGCAAACTTTAAGACGAACGGCGGAATTGATCGCGCGACAAACGGGATCGATTTTCAACTTAACCAGAGCCACGATATGAAGCTGAAATGTCACACCAAAAAAATAGCAAATGCCGATTTTCCTATATTCAATTTCAAGCAATTTAGCATCGGCCAGTCTCTTACCTTCTTTATCACTGCCTGGATAAAAGCCATCGACTGATTTCTCATTCCCGCACAAGCAACGTAAACCCGCGGAACACTACAATCTCAGCATAAACATGCGCCACAATACACTCATGGTGGACGTATATTACCTATTTTATTATTATTATAATGGGGGCGGCACGGTGGCTCAGTGGGTAGCGCTGTCGCCTCCTCACAGCAAGAAGGTCCCGGGTTCGAATCTCGGCTCGGGTGCCTTTCTGTGTAGAGTTTGCGAGTTCTCTCCTCGTGTCCTCGTGGGTTTTCGCCGGGCACTGCGGTTTCCTCCCACAGTCCAAAAAACATGCTGCCGCATAGGCTAATTGGCTCGCAGACTAAATTGCCCGCAGTGCCCGGTGATGAACTGGCGTCCCTTCGTGGGTATATCCCTGCCTTGCGCCCTGTGCATGCCGAGATAGGCTCTGGCTCACCGCGAGCCTGTACAGGACTAAGCGGTTTCTGACAATGAGATGAGATAAGATAATAATTGCCACTTCCTTGTTTGGTGAAGATTATTTTTTTTCGGCTGACTTTATGTCCTATAATTTATCGCTACTGTTTGACTTTCAGTTGAACTGTTCTGATGTTGTTGTTGTTGACATGGCGTTCTCTCCACAGCTCGGATTTGTATTTAAAAAAAAACCTAAAAATGTTGTTTATTTTCCGTTCTCTGTCGTTGTTGGCGTGCCGTTCTCTCCGCAGCGCTGTGCAGCGCTTTGTGACCCTCGAGTGAAAAGCGCTCTATCAATGCAATTATTATAATAACGTGCACGCGTTCGTTCACTCAGGAGAGGTGACGCAAAGGGGCGAGGAGGGGGGATGGAGCCACGCGGTAAGACAGTGCCAACATTTGCCAGACTTTTATATATATATTATATATAAATATATTAATAATAATAGCGCTTCTGGAGCGCCTTTCACCCGAGGGTCACAAAGCGCTGCACAGAGCTGTGGAGCGAACTGCATGTCAGCAATAACAGCGAAATAAGAACAGCAATATCAGCAACAATAGCGGTTAGGGGGGTTGTTACAAATCTGAGCTGTGGAGAGAACGGCATGTCCACAACAACATCGGAGCAGTTCAAATCATAAGTTATGATTAAGATCCTATCAGCTATATTGTGGTGAGTGCCTTTTTGTTAACTATGATAAGAAACCGGACTACCCGGCGAAAACCCCACACGGGCACGGAAATAGCACACGGATTCCATCACGTAGGCACCCGAGCCGGGATTCGAACCGGGAGCCTTCTTTCCGTGCGGCGCGGGTGTTACCACCGCGCCACCCCCCGACCCATGGATGCCACCACCACCACCACCATCATCATCACCATCATCGCTCCGGCTCTTCTCCACGTCTGCCCCACTGCCTGCAGATGCTCCACCGAACAGGCACGCGGGCAAATTCGCCCCGAACGACCGCGTGGATTTGCAAGTTAATCATAATTGCACTTCTAGAGCGCTTTTCACCCGGGGGTCACAAAGCGCTGCACAGAGCTGTGGAGAGAAACTGTGTTTGACTTATGATCGGGTCCACAGGTGACGGGGCCATCGTCACATCGACGACTGATGGACACCGATTATGCCCGCTGTGCCACTTTTTGCGGATATCGCCATACCAGCGCGCTGCTTGGCACGGCATTCGACGTTTCGCTGCGCGTACCGGGAGGAAGCTCCTTGCAGGGACCGAATTGAGCTGCTGAAGGCGCGGATCATCGTGATGGGAGTCACCGCGAGCTGTGCCGGAACGCGGGCGACTCCGGAGAGAACGCGCCTGAAATTACTCGCGTTCCAAGCGAATGCGACCGCATCACCCCGCGTGATTCAGAGCTCGTTGCATCTGGAAAGCTAAGCAATTCGTAACGCGCCGCGCCTGGTCACGGACGAGGCACCAGATGCCGAGGCGTAGTGAGGAGATAGCAGAGGGGGTGGGGAAAGGCAGCCGACACAGACAGCCGGCGCCAACATTTGCCAGACGTTGCTTCTAAAATATTATGATGTTATTGGGCAATTAGGGCGGCGAGGTGGTTGCGCAGTAAGTAGCGCTGTCGCCTCACAGCAAGAAGGATCCAGGTTCGGTTCCTGGCTCGAGTGCCTTTCTGCGTGGTGTTTGTGCATTGTCTATCTCTCTCTCTCTCTGTCTCTCCCTGTGTCCACGTGGGTTTTCGCTGGGTACTCCGGTTTTCTCCCACCGTCCAAAGACACGCTGCTAGTTAGGTTAATTGGCCTGCTGAGTATTTGCCCCGAGTGTCCTGGGATGTACTGGATATAACCCTGCCTTGCGTTCTACGTCTGCCGGGACAGGCAGACAAAAGACGGGTATTGACAATGAATTAATGAGGAGTTTTTTTTTTCAGTTGTAGGGAGAAACTGGAGGAAACCCCCGCAGAACAGAGAGGGAAACACACAAACGCCAGACAGAATGTTGCCCCGGATGGTGCAATTCCATCCTCGGGCAGGAATTTATCTCTGTGAAGTGAACATATTACCACTCCTCCAATCCTTCATCTCAACCCAACACTCATCGTCCTTTCATGCAGTGGCACTCCGCACACCAAGATCAGTATTCTGATCTCACGTCTTTGGGTACTCCGGTTTCCCCCCACATACCAAACACTCATTATTAACAAGAATTTTCTCAAAACGTCCTGATGCTGGTAATAATCGCGTGGTGTCTGAGACGCTGTAAAAGCGCAATCTTTTACAAGATGCTTAGCTTAACGATGCAAAACTCATGCGTTACCTTCATAATAACGCACATTAATTAACATAAAACAACAATGTCATAAAATAAACATTTGGCCCCATTACATTATTTTCGCGCTTGACAATCCAGAAATAGTAATCCCCTCTTGCCGGCCCCAAAGCTTCCACACGGTCCTCCAGATGAAAGACAACCCTTCGACAGACGCTGTAAATGAGAAATCCATGGCTGAGCTTCAGACAACACTCATTCCAATCTGTACATGAGGATAAAACCCATATCGCAACAGCAAAAATAACCGCAGGATCTCATCTCATCTCATTATCTGAAACCGCTTAATCCTATATATAGGGTCACGGTGAAGCCGGAGCCTATCCCGGAAACACAGGGCGTAAGGCAGGAATACACCCGACGACGGGACGCCGGTCCATCGCCGGGCATTGCGGGACAATTTTTAGTCTCCGAGCCAATCAACCTATCCAGGAGCATGCTTTTGGACTGTGGGAGGAAACCGGAGTACCCGGCGAAAACCCACGCGGACACGGGGAGAGCATGCAAACTCCACACAGAAAGGCACCCGAGCCAAGAGACTCGAACCCGGGACCTTCTTGCTGTGAGGCGTCAGCGCTAACCACTGCGCCACCGCGCCGCCCTAACCGCAGGATAGGGACCACAAATATCCTGAACAACGCACAATTACAGAAAGTCCTGCCCGAGGAAGTTCGATTCCGGCCTCGGGCGCCTTTCTGTGTGGGGGTTGTGTGTTCTCTCCCCACGTTCTACGTGGCTTTCCTCCTGTTTCCGCAACGAAAACAATCATTATTGCTTGGCCCATAACATAAGGCATAGAGGTCGCAGTGTTTGGAAAATGTTGGCGCTAGCTCACAGCCCGGTTGCCTTCCTTCCTCATTACCTCTCTGCGGATTCCTTGCCCCCCTCTGAAGCGTTCTCTCTTTGACTGAAGATATTTATAACGCCCCGCGCGTTATAAATATCTCATCTCTCATCTCATTGTCAGAAACCGCTTAGTCCTATACAGGGTCGCGGTGAGCCAGAGCCTGTCCCGACAGACACAGGGCGCTAGGCAGGAATTTACCCACGATGGGACGCCAGTCCATCACTGGGCACTGCGGACAATTTAGTCTGCAAGCCAATTAACCTATGCAACAACATGTTTTTTTGGACTGTGGGAGGAAACCTTGAGTGCCCAGAAAGGCGCCTTAAATAAAATGTATTATTATTATTATTAAAACAGAGTGCCCGGCGAAAACCCACGCGGACACGGGGAGAGCATGCAAATTCCACACAGAAAGGCACCCGAGCCGAAATTCGAACCCGGGACCTTCTTGCTGTTAGGCGACAGCGCTACCCACTGGGCCACCGTGCTGCCCCGTTATAAATGAGACTCGTTATATATAATGGAGTTAAACCCGTGTGGCTTTCGTGTCACAAATTTACGCGTGCTCAGACTTTCACTTCAACTGTCCTGATATTGCTCACATGCCGTTCTCTCCACAACTCGGATTTGTAAAAAGCCATTGAATTAAAAAAAACGTTATTGATGACTTGCCGTTCTTTCCGCAGCTCTGTGCAGCGCTTTGTTACCCTTGTGTGAAAAGCGCTCCACAAATGCAATTGTTGTTATTATTATTATCATTCAAAACCTTCGCTGCTGCCCGCCGGATCAACGTTGCATATCCCTCCTCCGCTCGCTCAACTGAGAGTGGCCCCACGCCGTTGCGTGGCTGCGGCGCCCGTCTTAACGTTGAGCCGTAGCGGCGTGACCGAAGAATGCCCCCGCGCCCATACCCCCCCCCCCTTTTGCAATCTATAGCCGCCGACTGGCTCAGCGGTTAGCGCGCTCGGCTGCAAGCATGGATGGGTCGACCCAGCCTCGAATGTGTACCCCGGAGCGTTGTGCGAACATTGACTCAGAGAGACAAAGGCGGCCGGGCGTGGTTGCTGGTAACCCTCCTCGTGTTGCCGTGTCGACCTTCATTAGGTGTCCGCTGACGGCACTTGACCCGACGGTCTGTTAAGGCTACACGGGAGTTATTTGTCATTGGTGTGTGGATGGTTGACAAAGACAAAGGACTGATATAGGTTTCCATGATGACTGCTGAGCGCCTGAGGATGCCTCCAACGTGGGAGGCGAAACGTCAAGAAGGGGAGAGGATGAGCGATCGACGCGGCTATCCCGAAAGAGCGGCTTTGGAAGCAATCATCACAGACCAAAAAAACCCTGGTGGGTAAACAGAGCCGTGCACGGTCGTCTCCCGAGAGCCCACAATCAGCCACCGCACCAGCTATTCATTTGAGGCTGAGTAAAACTAGAGGAGGCACAGATTCGGGATTTAAAAAATAACCGTTCGCACGGTTCGGGTGCCTTTCTGTGTCGAGTTTGCGAGTTCTCTCCCCGTGTCCGCGTGGGTTTTCGCCGGGCACTCCGGATGCCTCCCACAGTCCAAAATACATGCTGCTGCATAGGTTAATTAGCTTGCAGACTATATTGCCCTCAGTGCCCGGTGATGGACTGACGTCCCATCGTGGGTATATCCCTGCCTTGCGCCCTGTGTCTGCCGAGATAGGCTCCGGCTCACCGTGACCCTGTACAGGATTAAGCGATTCTGACAATGAGATGAGAGATAACCGTTCGCACCGCAGTTCGCTAACCGCTGCGCCACTCCTCCAAATGCAATCCACCGAGCCACCTACGGCACGCTCCTGGACAGTATCTCGTTGCTCCATCTCCCCCGCGGAGCACCCCCTAGGCAGATGCTGTTCTAAAATCGCTTGGGAGAAGCGCCTCCGCGAGAGGGGTCTTTACTAGAGGGGTCTCCAGAGAAAACCCCCTCCACACCCGCTCTCTCATCTCCGATTGCCGCAGCCAATCGGTAACAATGCCAAAAATAAAACCAAACGCCTTTCAACCGCTGCCAATCTTCGCAACGCACACAAACACCACCCGGAGCAAAGGCAATGCAGCGACGGCGCGTCCGTTACGAACGCCGATGAATGCCCCTTCGCGTTTCCACAGCCGTCACCTCACCACAAGCCTGACCTTTTATAAACACCGAACGCAACGTTCAACCACCCTGACAAGCCACTCCGCTCTCCATCCCGCGGCGGCTCTCGAAACCGCCCCCCCGTGCCGCCGCGCCATCCACGAATGTTGACCTCGTCCAACACAAAATGTTACAATGGCCCCTGGCGATGACGTATCAATTACGCAAGTGCCACGCAAATGGCACCGCCCCCCTCCCCCCCACTGAAAGCCGTGGTCGCGGTTAGCATCGGAATTTAAAGGGAAAAAATATAATAATATAACTTGGTCCATTTTAATAATAATAATTGCATTTGTATAGCGCTTTTCACCCGAGGGTCACAACGCGCTGCATAAAACATAGCCATCTCCACCGCAAGCCCGCAATCTCGTTGTAATATGATTAAATCCGTTTTGCACAGGGTGGTCTATATGTCTTGTGACCACTAGTTAATTGACCCCTAACATTTTATATTTGCCCTTTGCTCGCTCTTTTCCTTTTAGAAATAACCTTTACTCGTTTAATTTCGGTGCCTGATACGAGGCATATGCTGTGTATGTTGCATACATTCCATCAGGTAACACAGTGGTATTCAAAAAGATTACATTTTAAAGAGTGACACGGGGATCAAAGACATTTGGAGCACCCTGTATGAAATAATAATAATTGCATTTATAGAGCGCTTTTCACCCGAGGGTCACAAAGCGCTTCACAGAGCGGCGGAAAGAACGGCACGTCAACAACAACGGCACCAAAATTGGAAAATCAGCAAGAATAAAAAAAAATTGGGTTTTTTTTATATACATCGTTGCAGAACTACAGGTAAAATATGATCAGACTTTAAACTATAATTTTTAAATGCAAAAGTATCAGTATATATAATACATATATTCAGTAAATGGTTTAATTTCACATTTATAGTATAATAATAATAGCATTGCAAGAGCGCTCATCATCCCAGGGCCACAAAGCGCTACACCCGAGGCTCTGAGAGAACGGCACATCAGCAACAACGTTTTTTTGGAGTTTTTTTTTTTTAATACAAATCCGAGCTGTGGAGAGAACGCCAAGCCAACAGCACCAGGACAATCCAACCGAAATATGAAAAGTAACAACAAACTATCAAAGGACAAAAGATAAGCGATTAAAAATAACAATTCTGCTACAAACACTTTCCTGGAAGAGAGCATCCCCCCCCACCCCCCCAAAAAGCCGCGAGGACCGCTGTTTGTGGAGCCATACTTCACCACACTGGTCGGTAGATTAATTAATTAGATTTAAATAATGGGGGCTTTTCACTCAGATATTGTAAGACGCTGCATTGAAGTCATGCTGAAGTGCAGGCGGAGGTAGACAGTCAGCTGGCGCCACACATCGATGGGATAATCGGCGAAAACTCACGCAGAACACGGGGAGAGAATACACGAACTCCATACAGAAAGGCGCCCGAGTAGTAAATCTAACCGCCTCGGGCAGTAAGTTCCCTCTATTTAGAGGCGCGGTTGTTACTACTATGGCACTTTATCGACCCGATGAAGGCGATGAGCCAAAAAGTATGGTACAGTAGAGGTTTAAAGCACAGCCCTGAAATTTCTTGCTCACGCCACTGCCGCCAGAAGGGCCTCCGTGCGTGACCGGATAAACGGGATCTTCCATCTAACAAATCACGCGTCGCACGTCGCGAAGGGGAGAGAAAGAACACTCGACACAGCTTGCCCGAAAGAGCAACTCTCACGCATCTCGTCGTGACGAATCCGACACCGTTTTTTTGTTCAAGTCTGCGACACTGCTCGGGTATAGACTACAACGACACAACACGGCATTGGCCCCGTGTCCGCATGGGTTTTCGTCAGGTACTCCGGTTTCCTCCCACCGTCCAAAGACACGCTGCTGTCTACGTTTATTGGCTTTTTGAGTCAATCGCCCCCATCACCCCCCTCGTGACCTGCGATGTAGTGGCGTCACCTTCGGGGTATATACCCCCCTTGCGCCCTCTGTCTGCCGGGATAGGCTCCGACCCCATGCGACCCTATACAGGATTAAGTGGGTATTGATAACGATGACGATGACCATGGTCATTGTTATGTTTACCGTAGATCCACTCTGCCTCCTCCTCTCAACCTCACAGCTCATCTCGCAGCCGGACATCGTTCTCCCTGTTTCCTCACAAATCTGGCCTTTGTGGCAGCCTCCCATTGCTCTCCCAGCCTTTTGTAAACTGGCCCCACAGCCCTGCAAGCTTCAACGATCACAAGCCCCCCTGTTGAATGATGCGCCCCAAGGATCCATGCCCAGCGACAGTGGGTAAAAAAATATATCTATAAAGAATAACCCTTAAAGCTGTTTGCGGCTCGAGTAAGTCAAGGCACGGAGAAACTAAAGCATACACTTCGTAAACGAGAAGAACGGTGTGTGGTGCTACAGAGATGAAGTTACTCCCCAGGATAAGCAATGACATATGGGAGCAACCGTGCAAATTCCCGTCCGCGACGTCGCTGGCGGAAGGGCCCTGAGTTATCCGGGAGGATAGAGAGGGCATTTTGGCGTGCTCTTCCACGCTGGCCAAACGTCTGTTTTGGGAATACCCACGTTGTACCCCACCACCACACACGGCCTCGCGATCGCATAATTGCGGCGTGCCCGTTAATGCGGGTGGGGTTTAAGGAACGTTCCCATTGTTTCTAGTGCCGCGACGGGAGATCGAATCCAACAGTCAGTCAGTAGATATTACAAGTCCACTGTGCTCAGCATCGCATCACTGGAGCAGCGTCACTCGTCACTCAGCGGTGGTGACGCACAGCTGCTCCTGTACACCAGGCCAGGTGCACTTTGAAGATATCGAGTCACAGGAGGTCACGACACAGGCGCGGGCGTGACGCCTTTGCCTGACCGAGACGATAATAATAATCGCATTTTTATAGCGCCTTTCACCCGAGGGTCACAGAGCGCTGCACAGATCTGCGGGGAGAACGGCACGGCAGCAACAACGGCGACATAAGAACAGCAAATCAGTAAAAATAGCGGGCTTGTAACGATGTAGGTTTTCACGGCTCGATGCACGATGATTGCTTCGAAAAGCTGCTCTTTGTGTGCGGCGCCTGATGATGCCTCGAACGTGTGAGGCGAAACGTGGCGATGGAGGGAGAGGGAGCGATCGACGCGGCTCTCCCGAGAGAGCAGCTGTTCGAAGCAGCGATCAATAACGGGGGATTTGTTTTTGTTACAAATAGAACGTGCATAATCGAGTCCGCCCCCCCCCCACCTCCCTCTGCTCAATCAGCAGCAGCAGAAGTCTCACCACTCTAGCCGTGACTCCAGAGATCAACGCGTGCGTTGGGCCCCATTGATGTGTGCTGTGAGAGCCACGTTGGTTATTTTCCAAACTCACGGAGCGGTGCTTGCGCAGTGAGCAATGCTGCTGCCTCGCAGCAAGAAGGAACTCGGGTTCGATTCCCGGCTGGGGTGCCTTTCTGTGTGGAGTTGGCGAGTTCTCTCTCTCTCCCCGTGCCCGCGTGGGTTTTCGCCGGGTATTCCGGTTTCCTCCCACAGTCCGTAGACACGCTGCAGCCTAGGTTAATTGGCCTGCTGAGTAAACTTACCCCCATACTCTGCGATGGACTGGCGTCACATCCTGGGTGTGGCCTCGCCTTGCGCCCTTTGTCTGCCGGGATAGGCTCCGGCCCCCCGCGACCCTGTATGGGATTAAGCGGGTATTGACAATAATGAGGATGCGTTGAGCCATGAAACTCTTTTTAACAGTTGCCCAGCGGGTAGGGGTAAGCAAGTTACAACATCTCAGGGCACCAGCAGCAATTTATTCAGGACAATTCACCTCGGTAGCAACATGTTCTCTGACCGTGGGAAGAAACCGGAGTCTCATCTCATCTCATTGTCTGAAACCGCTTAGTCCTATACAGGGTCACGGTGAAGCCGGAGCCTATCCCGGCAAACACAGGGCGCAAGGCAAGGATATACCGACGATGGAACGCCAGTCCATCGCCGGGTACTGCGGGGCAATTTAGCCTGCGAGCCCAATAACCTATGCAGCAGCATGCTTTTGGACTGTGGGAGGAAACCGGAGTACCCAGCGAAAACCCACGCGGACACGGGGAGAGAGAACGTGTGAACTCCACACAGAGCCGAGGCGGGAATGAAACCCGGAGCCTTTTTAACTGTGAGGCGCCAGCGCTAGTCATCGCCCTTACCGTGTCGATGAGAGAAAGATAACAGAATGTTGTGACTTCAAGAGCTGAGGAAATGGGAGTTCATTGGAGGCATGAGGCACACCAACACAGGTGCTCGGACTAAGGTTTGGTTAAATATTTGTTGCGTCTCAGGGGAAGGCCCTCGGGGCGAGCGAGCTCTATTTCAAGGGCGTACGGGCATGGCACAATGACAACAACAAATAGATGATTTAACGGAACGGACTACGAACAACAATAAGGGGCAATCTTCGTCGGAAAATGTGCGAAATTTTACGTGTAAACAAACATTGCATAATCAGACTACCCCCTCCTGTTTCATCAGCCGTGCACACATTCTGGCAGCCCGTGTTCCTCGAAACTCGTTCATTCTAAAGTAACTTTTGAGAGGAAAGACTGAATAGCAGGGGCAAGAGCTAATGTTCACCATCTCGTCTCGAGACTCACTTGTTCCGTAAGGCTTTGAAACCCTTTCGCGACGACTGTTGATGCGGCTCAATGTTGTCGAGCCGGGACGATGGCTCTGCTGACCTGCGCCTGCTCAAAAACATTTATTCCTTGCTTGTTGAAGAATTATTTTTTTCCGGCTTACTTTATATCCTATAATGTATTGCTACTATTTGACTTTTAGTTGAACCGTCGTGATGTTGTTGACATGCCGTGCTCTCCGCAGCCCTGTGCAGCGCTTTGTGATCCTCGGGTGAACAACGCTCTATAAATGCAATTATTATCACTGTTGAAGTCGCGGTTTGGTATTAGTATATGCTTAATCCTGTACAGGGTCACGGGGGGTCAGAGCCTATCCCGAAAGACACAGGGCGCGAGGCGGGGCTACACCCAGAACGTGACGCCAGCACACCGCAGGGCACACTTTTTGAGGAAGTTTACTCAACAGGACAATTAACCTAAGCAGTAGCGCTCCTTTGGACGGTGGGAGGAAACCGGAGTACCCAGCGACAACCCACGCAGACACGGAGAGAGAGAACTCGCAAACTCCACACACAAAGGCACCCGAGCCGGGAATCTAACCGGGGACCTTTTTGCTGCAAGACAGCAGTGCTACTCGCATAGGTTTTTTCTTCTCTAACCAGCAATAGTCCAGCCGTGATTACATAAGCCTCCATCTGTTCCCTCGGAACAAAAAAAAAACACTAATTGGAGTTGTGCTGCCGCGTACGTCATTAACAATTAGCTCCACGAACGATATGTTTGGCCGTTTCAGGTGAGTCAAACTTTGTTCGGAATCCATTACCCGCGCCGTGTTGCCCGTCAACAGTCTCGCCCGCGCGACCTTTCGTGCGGTTGACCTCCCGAAGAACCGGCACCTGTCCCCCCGGCTCCCCTAGGAGTGTGGCGCCAAACGTCGAACGTCGCTGCCGAGCGGCCTGCGCGGTCAGGCTAAGCGTGATCACCGCGAGCTCCACGGCACGCTGGCGATCCTTTATTCTGCGCGAACGCGACGTGGCTTTTCACGGATAAAGCGCGGAGATTGACCATCGGACGCCTCCTGACGGCGCCTCCAGCGTGGGAGACGAAACGTCGCGAAGGAGGGATGCGCGACAATCGACGCGATCCTATTAGAGGGACAGGGAGGAGGTTAAGAGCGATTCTC
>JAZEWT010000005.1:3699181-3710800 GCA_036362905.1 Mordacia mordax
GGCAGGAATACACCCGACGATGGGACGCCGGTCCATCGCCTCATGTTCACTATTATCATATATACTTACTAACATTAATTCATTGTTTGTTGCTATTTCGTGTAATGTCGATATACAGGCATCACTTGCAAACACATCGATTGTGAGAAATACCAGCACTCCTCAAAAGATCATGCACAATTTAGCTGTAAGTACAATGTTTTGATACAACCAGTGTAAGTAGGCCAATTGGGATTGAGTTGACACAAACTATAGGCAACTAGTAAGGCATTTAGATCAAATATAGATGTAATAAAATGCAGAACATTGATATAATGTATTGGCGTTTTATGTTAAGCAGCTTAGAATTGTAGTAGTCTATTCCTCATTGTCTGCCTAGCTGCTCATTGGATTGTTCTGTACCAAAACAATAGCTATTGTTATGCCCTACTTGCAAAAGACTAAAAATGACCGCTATCGCTTATTTTAATTTGAAAAGCAATGCATTTTTTTTTATTGTTACAAGCATCCATGTTCTCTGAATATTAGGGCATCTTAGGTGTCTTAGAACCGTACGTTTTTGTTTACTTTAGCAAACGCCGCCAAATAAACCGCAAAAATGAATGCTCAAAAAGGCCATTCATCATGTGTCCGTGCACTTTACCTATCTCCACCTTCTGTGTGTGTGTGTGTGTGTAGCCGCACCTTGACTTGTCACCAGTTGGCCAGGAGAGCTTGAGTGAGCTGGAGCCTAATCGGACTTGGGGTATACTCAACTCGCAAGAAATTGCACCTGCCTCGCCATCCACCACCTCGAAAAGTGGCGAGCAAGAGGTGCTGAAACATTTCATTTCTTCATACCACCACCACGTGCATGCATACAATTTATAGCACAGAGGGGAAGTATGCACCAGCCTATTTTAAAAGTTTTGATGAACAAATCGTATTTTGAAACCATAACACTGCCCTATAGAGGATGAATACGCAGTAGGTGGTGTTTTGTGCAATGACTGCTTTGATGGCATATAGATGGAGGACCAAATACGTAAGAGTTGGAATCTACATTATACATCACTGGGCTACTAGGTTTCTGCAAATTGTTAAGAATTAATTTCCTGCGATAAAAGCTATTTTTTTAAACGAACGACTTGATAAATTGGCATTGTCTTCTGGACACGTTTTCAAACTCTACGGGTAATAAATGCTCAGGTGATGTAATGTAATGATTATAACACTTAGACCTGAAATTCATGGGTCTCCTGTTTTAGCTGCTGGCATGGCAATTAAATAAACAAATTTCTTAAATCCGTATGCCTCTGCCCAGCAGTGTAAATGGGTACATCACATTTGATTTATTGATTGATTGGGAGGTCACATTTGGTGGGATAGTGTATGTGGATTCTCTTTCAAAATATCTGGCCAGCATGGCACGGAAGCCAAAATATACATTTTAGAGGGTCTTTCCTGCAGGGCTCCCTCTCAGTGGAAACTCTCACCAGAAACTCTCACCAGAAGCATTAGCAACAGTTGCTGGCTGTACCTTTTTTTTTACCTGCACATGCAGGCTCCCAGTTCTCGCGAGCTATGCTGCATTGTGAGCCAGACATTTGTAACAAAGAGGATGGGACGACTTGACCGCTACCGTGCGTACGGTGGTCCAAATGATCCAAGTAGCATGCCCCGAGGTGGGTTACCTCTCTTGTGCACCAACAGCCCTGTATAAGGTTCTGTGAATATGAACTCACACTATTGACTACTAACAATGAAGTAAATCAAACAAGCTTCGGGCCCTAAACAATTTGTGGCGACAAACACAGCTGAAATTTAAATGCTATTAAATTTCACATTTCTCCCCAAAATAGTAGCAAATTAAAAGAGAAGGGAAAACACAAATGTAATTTCTTGTCTCTTAATGGGCTAGCATCAGCTGTGCTGACCCACAGCATAATAAACGTGAATGTCGCTCGGTTATTGTTAAGACTATTGGGTTGCGTCAATCGCTTGTTGACTAGAAGCCAGTAGTGGAAGTGACCCTGCTGTCGGAATGAGGATATCTCCCATTTGGAAAATACTGATTTCAAAATAAACTTGCCTCGTTTTACTGACCATAGGGTAGATTGTGAGATTAACGCACGCGATGTAGCAATGCGTGAGTGTATAAACTAAGGACAAACTCCATGAATCGGGACCCACCTCACATCTGTCATTGCCACCATGTTAAATGCCACTGCCATACAATTATACTTTTCTATGGATAAATAGTATTAATCATATGCTGCAGTTGAACGTTAAATCGGTGTCCCATTTTCATACTGTCTGTTTCAGATATTCTTTCGGAGAACTAAAAGTTGAGGGAGGTCACCAGAGTGCAAATATTAACGCACTTAAAATTAACAACCGTACGTTTGTGAACCTTGTATTTATATAGTTGCACTTTAAAAATAGTAATATGTGCATATAAATCTGTCATTTTTTAAAATGTTAAATTGTAAAGAATAAAAGATGAAAATGTACTGTGTGAACAAGTCATAAATAATACGTTTTAAGACATGAATTGAATGTTGGTGGTATAGTCAGCATAAATGCCTTGAAAAAATTGTACCGTATTTAAATAAGCACACCAAATCAGATTTGTGCAACAATAAAAAAAACTCTTGAAATCTAATTTCTGTGAATGTATTCATACCTTTTGTGTGTTAGGTGCAATACACTGGTTTGTCAGCAGAATGCAGTAGGGAAAGTTGTCGACTATTATTAAATAGCTGTTCTGTACAAGACTGTTGCTCCTTTCCATGCGTGGGTTGTCTGGGTACTCTGGTTTCCTCAATGTCCTTGTCTCGTCTCATCTCATTGTCAGAAACAGCTTAGTCCTGTACAGGGTTGCGGTGAGCCAGAGCCTATCCCGACAGACAGGGCACAAGGCAGGGATATACCCACGATGGACACAAGTCCATCACCGGGCACCGAGGGCAATTTGGTCTGCAAGCCAATTAGCCTATGCAGCAGCATGTTTTTTGGACTGTGGGAGGAAACCGAAGTGCCCAGCGAAAACCCACCGGACACGGGGAAAACATGTAAACTCCACACAGAAAGGCACCCGAGTCGAGATTCGAACCTGGGTCCTTCTTGCTGTAAGGCAAAAGCGCTACACACTGGGCCACGGTGCCACCTTCAGTGTCTTTGTATAAACCCTAATTGACTGATAACATTAACATAGAGCGCTACAGAGCAACCGGTGGTCCAGCCTCACGACCTGACAGCCATATAGCTTATCTATGGTTGCGGTGATTGAAAGGCAATTTGCATGAATGGTAAATAAAATATATAATGACATTTGGTTTTATTACAATAGTTTAAACGATGCAATAAATACCGATGGCAATGACATTGATTACAGCTTTGCCATTTTGGAAAGCTGAATTGCAAGTAATTAAATGTATTGTATGTAAACCTCCCAGTGACATTACCATATCAGCCCCGCAAAGCTTCATGGAATCAACGTTTTAAGAGGGTCCCACTGGATGTTTGCCTGCGTCTCTTTCTTTCCCAGAGTTGAACAATGTGCACGTGATGGCACATCCACGCAGATCATACAGCTACTCGCTGTACTGCCTCACAGGAAGAGCCGTGTTGTCCTGCAGGTTGGTGTCTCGTCCAGGGCTCTGCTGTATATAATCTACTAATTGCCTTGGTGACCTTTCATGCCCATTGCCACCACACTTGGGTACACTAATTAACGCTGGAACTGGTTTATTCCATGCAGCGCAAGCGTAGTGAACAAGGCGATTAAACATGCCCATACCAATCGTGCCACTTCAACACACCTCACTTGTATTTTTAGCTGCGTTTTAAACGTTACCTTTATTGTACAAATGCAGCGGAAGTTCACACAATCACATGCCACACAAGTGACGTGCGCCTGTCTGTAATATTTATTTTCCCCGACGAAATTCACAACTGCCTCCTAGAAATGTTATTAATTCAAAACGTTTAACACGGCATGGACCCTCCTCGAGTCCTCTGTCGTTAAACTGCAAACCTGACCAACACGCCATTTGCCCAGCTCACTCGGCAGTCGCTGAGACTACACTACTCGAGCGGTTTTAAATTATCCCAAAATACTAACGTGCTGTGCCCAAGGGTTTTTTTGGAAATGTTATCACACTGTCAACTACTCGGTCACCTTTGCAAAACATGTCAATGGGTTCTCACCTGTTGATCTTAATTCAAAAGTCTGTGCTTTGGATGGTGAAAAAATGTCATGGAAGCCTGCAAAGCTTTTCATTGCATCAAGAACTATATCCCGTAAGGTTAACAGGACTAATTTGTCAGGACAATAGCATCCTAACTTGTACCCAGAGACTACAGGTCTCGAGTGAATATCATTGGCACGTTGGTACTGTTACATTTAAGAAGAAGCCTGCAGATCAGCTGAAGTTTATGCACTCAATTGGTGACCGACAAAACCACTACAAAAATTATTAGAAGTTAACTAAACCTCTAACTTGGGATTCTCCGCAGTATTGGTTGTGCGGTCAGAGCCATAAACAACCAAATATACCATAAATGCTTTTTTTTTAAGCCATTTCTTCCCCCAACGTTTATCCTGTGTTTGAAGTCCATATTCAAAAGCAATGCAATGGCCAACATGACCTTTACAATGCAGCCACCTTTGGGAGACTTGTTCCAGCTGGTTGTTGGGCTTAGGTCCAGAGAACCTTTTTTCTAATATTGTCAAAATACTACAACTCTTAAGTGGCTGGATGCAAAATCTTCTGATGTACTGCTTCCTATAGATGTTTTTTACTTGAGTACCAACCTTGTAAGACAGCAGTGGTCATAACGACTTCCCCAACATTTTACTACTGCTCCAGCAACCAAGGTCTTGTCAACCTCATGGGAGGTCACGTCTTCTCTGCTGCTGATCCCTCAGTCCACCATCACATCTTCTCTGCTGCTGATCCCTTAGTCCACCATCATCAGCCACCTGTCAATGTAGATTCTAGATACTTCTTTGCTCTTTCATATTTCAGATTTACAGGTGTCCTGTTTCCTTATGAAGTCTCGTCAGGGAGTTAAATCCATCATCCACCGTCTCACAATTCGGTATTCCTGTACATATTGTGGTTGCACTTAAAACAGCATTGTCGATCCACTGCTAGATGAGGTCTTCCCAATTCTATGGGGATGGCCTGGAACAATCAAAATTGTGAAAAATGTTGATGCGCTGAGGCCATCCAGAAGTGGACTAATCATGTCTGGTGACTAACACCACACTTGTCAGTGCAGGTTGGCAAGGAGGGGGAAGGGCGGGGGGGACCACATCAGTGCAGACTTTACACCATTGGCTGTAGAGTTCAAATCTCGTTTCAGATTGACTGACAACCACGAACAGTCCCTAATAGCGTCCAGATGCTTCACATAAGCATGCAGTATTATACTGGAAGATGCTGACTAGAAGCAGTTTGATAGGAACTTCAATACTGATCAGATATCACCATATTTATTTACAAACCGCTGTTGTAGAGATTAAACAGGACCGCATAATGTACATTAGGCATGTAACGTTTCCCCCTTTTCCCATTCCATAAATGGTTACCTTCAGGTACAATTTGAAATGTCATGTTTGTATTGTGGTGAATGTAATGGCCTGTGGTGGCAGCACTAGTTGTGAACCATTTTACATAAAAAGTACACGAGCCTAAAAATGTACGCTTAGACATTTGATGCTTGTTTAGACAGTGCAAGGCTCAAATTTGAACCTATTAATCCACCCACGTTATACCCTCGGTTGCTGATGACTGAAGGATAGAATCCCTGCATTAGGCAACACCAGGTGTAAGGGTAATACAGAACACCAACAGACACCACAATGCCGTGTAGCCATACACATCGCGATGCATGTCCTCATCACGTTAACATGTTCAGCTCTGACCCCGAGGTGACTACAGGAAATTGAGGCCCAGACACTCCAGCGCATAAAACCACCATAAGTCAAACAATCATTGTGATAACGAGTTAAATTATAATGCATTTTACAAGTAAAGACTGTGGTAATGGAGGTAACACCAAACCAATACAAAACCGCCCCCCCCCTGCCGGTACTGTAACCTTGCTCACACCTGCACCAGGAAATGTTTTTTCCGGTCCAGGCCCAACATCTGAGCTGCACAAAGCTATCTATACACCGCAAGCAAACAAATCCATTAGGCACTCACACAAATTAAAGTAGTGCCTTCTCCCCACAAATAGATGAGCTACAGGAATCACCAACTCCCCGTTTCTCCTTACCCCCCCTCCCCCCAATATACAAATTTAAAACAGGTTCTCCACGAAATTAGTATTAATGAATTAATAACAATAACAAAATATGAAGCGTCTTTCTGAAAGTTGACTGCACGGCAAGAGCACGGTGAAGTGTGCAGTGCAGAGCAAGGATGAGGGGGAGAATGCAGCCAGATGCAATCAGGTGCTGAACAGATGCAACAACCCTAACTCAAGTTTGAGGGGTTGGTATTAGACTTAGCATTGTAGTAGGTGGTGAAATTTACAGGAGACATGTGCAGTGGGACAGGTACATAAAGATTGAGGGGGAGGCAGAAAAATCTAATTAAAGGCTCAGAAAAACATATTTGCAATATATCATCCAAGATGAAGCAGGCCTGCTTAGAAAGGAGCCAATTACAGTGGGGGCATGGTTCAATGAGTTGGCAAGAGGATGAACATGCTCGGGAACACAGCAATTATTGAGCGCATGGCCGTTCTAATCATGCCATCCGACTGTAGAAGAGCGTAGTGTCACGCGCTGCCATTTTGGGCATAAACAGCACAAATTAAGGTGTGGCATTTTTAAGAGGCCATTAATGTGATGTGCCACTCTGCACTATCTTGCCCCCACACAATCAATAAGTTATGCCACGTCCTTATTAAATGACACCATGGGAAATTATTTCATGTGAAGTGATGTCACTTTGCATTCAATGTTGTAAGATAACACCTCAATTCCCAGTGACACCTGACAATGAAATTATGGGTCAGAGGGCAATGCTTTAGATGGCAATCATGCAGAGTACCCTTATGCCACCGGTTACCATCTCCAAAAGTACACTACCCAAGCGAGAATGAACTAGCAAGCAATAGCCAAAGCCAGCAAGTGACTAACGCATGAAAGCCTCTTCTGCGGAGTAGATTAATGAACAACGTAGCCCCCCTTGCTATATCTCAGCGCTCGTTTCAGTGCAAGACAGTGAGGACAGACAGCCATGAAAAAACGGTGTGAGTCACAGATAAAAGTGGGTTAAGGTGCTCCGAGGTGGCCTGTCTCTATCTGGTGTAGTAGACCCGGTAGTAAACTGTCTTGGCACGCCACAACGAGTAGGAGTTGTCGAACTTGAGCAGGTAAGTGCCAGTGCCTGGATACTGGTGACTGCCAGCGTACACCTCAGTGTAGCAGTCCCTCCTATACACAGGGACTACCTCGCCTAGCACAGGCTTGGGAGTGCCAGCCTTTGCCCCTGTGGCTTTGCCAGACCCGGCCACACTTCCACCTTCCCCTGGAGTGTGAACAAGGAGGAGGGGAGGGAAGAAATTAAACACAGCCATCTAAAAGTACAACAAACTTATCAGCACTGAATGCCCATGGTTACAACTGCAACCATCAACTTCGAAATAGATACAACGATGGATTTTTATTTTAAAGGCCTTTGTGAATCCACCGCTGGATTATAGGCTTTACCACAACATCAGTTGTGAAGGATGGTTTCACTATATTTTGCAGCATAAATTAACAATCGGTAATAAAGTATTGTTCCCTCACAGTATGCAACCAAGTGTTTAAGCAAAAAAGGCTGTCCTTGATGATCGCTCCGAAAAGCTGCTCTCTTGGGACAGCCGCGTCGATCGCTTCCTCTCTCCACCTCGCGACGTTTCGCCTCTCATTAGAGGCTTTTGCAAACTAGACACATTGTGAAATGAGTCTATTTTGGTATTTTAAGATCTTAACACGTGAATAATTGCCAGAAATGGTAAAAACCTGTTCTACTTATTACATAGAGGCAACGTGTTAGAGTTAGAGGCAACGTGTGAGTTTAAACGTCGCGAGGTGGAGAGAGGGAGCGATCGACGCGGCTGTCCCGAGAAAGCAGCTTTTCGAAGCAATCGTCATGCATGGAGCCATGAAAAACCTACATCGTGACAAGGCTGTCCTTGTACAGTGAAATACAAGCATTCAACAACCGCGCGACGCTCCACGTACCGGCCTCCTCCTCCTCGTCATCCTCGCTGGACTCGCTCACGTGCACGCTCACACCACTGGGCGGCTCGGCGTTCCATTCGAACAGCACTCCGAAGCCGATGTCGTAGTGATCGGTGGCAAACTCCCAGAAGAGGTAGGCGCCGTCACGGTGCGTTGGCACTCGCACGGTGAGCACCTCGCCGCGCCCCACCGTCAGCACGGAGTCTGCATCCTGCCGCACCTTCATCTTGAAGTCGGCGATCTGGGGCCGCGTCCACATGGAGGGAGCTGCGATACTCCGCTGCGGGTCTGCGTGCGACATGGACATACGTGGCACACACGGCTGAGAAGGCGCGACCGTGTCTGTGCATTGAGAAATGCAGTCATACGTGTGGTGCTTAACGTACCGCACTATACATTTGAATACATAAAGTCTATTCTGAAATAAACTTTACTTGACAAAAGTTACCCAGAGTTGTGTTTTAATGTGGTTGCATGCCAGATGTATTGGAGAGCCCTGTTGGCCCTAAATAGGGGAAATGTTCCCCAGCCTTGCATTATTAGCAGACAGTGGCCCTCCCTCCCCTGGCCATGGCAGCTCTGCATGCCACGTGTGACAACAGGTGCCATTCCTACCACTGGGTCCGTTCTCCATCCCTTCCTCGGCAGTCTCCGCATCACCCGTCTCGCCTGGTGGCCCCCCAAGGCCCTCCACGGTGAGCTCCGTGGGCCCCATCTTCACGTCCTCCAGCTGGGTTGCGCCATCCCCTGTGCCAGCCCAGCCTTCCGGGGGGGGCAGCCCCCCTGCCACGCCATCACCATTCTGCTGCTGATGTTGCTGCTGTCTGAGCATCGCCGCCTTTCATATAAAGTACAAATGCACGCACACGCTTAAATGCAGAATGTTTGTAAAGATGTCCACCAAAGGTAGGCCTTTGGCAATCCATTGCTGGGTGAAGGCCTCCGAATGGATTGCAGCCTCAAAGCAACATACATCACCGATACAAGCAATGACCCACCAGAACTATTGTCCAGGCCCTACTTAGTTGCTAAGATCTAAAAGGATTGCGCTTTATGGGTGCAATGGTCACTGGTTTATTATTAACAAATGGTAAATATGTAGCCCCGCAATTTGTAGCACACCCCAATGCTGGCAGACAAGCCTCCACTAGAACAGGTTCCACACAGCCAAATATACGGCTAGACAAATACAAGCAGAATGATTAGAAAACCTGCCCAATTGTACCAAGTATTACATCACAGTTTCCTCCCACATACAACATAAGTATCGGCCATACATTCTAATGATGAACAAGTACCTCCAAATTACTCTTTTGGAACTGCATAAAGCAATATCACCTCCGATTTTGATAACTTGGCAAGACCCTCCAGACAGCAGTCTTGAGAGACTCAGCGATGCTCTCGTGGGTAAACGTATAACGGTAATCATAGTAACCTGTTGCTGCTGCAGCTGTATCTGGTACAGCTGGGCCATGTACTGCTGGTAGTGCTGTTCCTGCAGCTGGGCAATCAGAGCCTGCTGCTGCTCGTAATTGCCCGGGTACTGCTGCGCCGCGTACTGTTGGAACTGTGCAGCCGTCTGTGCGTTCAGTGCCGCCATTATCTGCTGCCTGCACATGCGCACAGACACACACACACGCGCGAACACACACGCAGACCCCGGTGAAGTCAGTAACAAACAGCGTTTGGGCAAGTGCTGTTGGTGAGCACCGATCAAAACTAGCATGGCATACAAGGAGGCGTGTGGCAAACATCGCAAGCAGTTGCCTTTGCATCCCCGCTGACGTTTACACACCACAATAGATATTCATTTCTGGTAGAGTTAACCCAAGGGAGACTCATGACTGCTTCAAATATTCACCAGAGAAAGCAGATGTCGTCGGCCTATGCGGTGCTATTAATAAATGTGTTGAGTGTTTTTTGGAGAGACGCGGTGATTGTGCAGTGGGTAGCGCTGTCGCCTCACAGCAAGAAGGTCCCGGGTTCGGTTCCCGGCTCGGGTGCTTTCTGTATGGAGTGTGCATTATATCCCCGTGTCAGCGTGGGTTTTAGCTGAGTACTCCGTTTTCCTCCCACCGTTCAAAGACACGCTGCTGCCTAGGTTCATTGTCCTGCTGAGCAAATGTGCCCAAAAAAGTGTGCCCTGCTATGTACTGGCGTAGCATCCTGGGTGTAGCCCCACCTTGGGCCCTATGTCTGCCAGGATAAGCTCTGGCACTCCACGACCCTGTCCAGGATTAATCGGGTACCGATACAGAACTGAACTTTCTCCCGATGTATTTCAACCACCGAGCCGTTCCACCCGCGCTTACTTCTGCTGCTCCTGCCGCATGCGCTCCTCATCAGCACGCTGCCGCAACTCCTCCTCCCTCCTCTCCTGCTCCTCCTCCTCGCGCCGCCTCCTCTCCTCTTCCTGCCGCGCTCGCTCCTGCTCCTCCTCCTGCTGGCGGCGCAACTCCTCCTGCTCCAGCCTGCACGCGCGCGCGCACGCAGAGGAGACGCGGTCTCGCGATGGCGCCGGCGCCGGACGTCAACCGGCGCGCGGGCGACGGCGCAAACGAAACGCGGGACCGGCCGACCTGGGCACGCGCGAGCCGCCCGCGAGCCGCCGGCAGAACGCAGCCGCAGCGCCGCTGCGGCAACGCGGCATCGCCCGCGCGCACCCACCGTATGCGCTCCTCCTCCCGCTTCTGGATGCGGTGCGAGATGGCGTAGGGGGCGAAGAGCTGGCAGCAGCTGTTGAGGAGGTTCACGAAGCCGGCCATGGCACCTTCCCTGGACATGTCGCCCAGTGCCGCCCACTCGCGCCTAACCCGCGAACGAGAGGGAGACGGGGAGCGCAACCGAGGTGTACATGTACGCGCGGCACGCGTGCGCCGAACGGGTGCGCGCACGTGCGCGTGCGACCATGTGAGTAGGTGAAGCGGGTGCATGGGTATGAGTGCATATGAGCAGGTGCGTACACGAGTAAGTGGACAAGTGGGTGGCGAGATTAAGTCAATACGTAGGCGAAAGGGTGAGTATATGGGTGAGCGAATGGGTTAGTGGGTAAGAGAATAGGCTAGTGGGTGAGTGAATGCGTTGGTGGGTGAGTGAATGCGTTGGTGGGTGAGTGAATGGGTTGGTAGGTGAGAGAATGGGTTGGTGGGTGAGAGAATGGGTTGGTGGGTGAGAGAATGGGTTAGTGGGTGAGTGAATGGGTTGGTGGGTGAGAGAATGGGTTGGTGGGTGAGAGAATGGGTTGGTGGGTGAGAGAATGGGTTGGTGGATGAGAGAATGGGTTGGTGGGTGAGAGAATAGGTTGGTGGGGGAGAGAATGAGTTGGTGGGTGAGCGAATGGATTCGTGGGTGAGTGAATGGATTAGTGGGTGAGTGAATGGATTAGT
>JAZEWT010000005.1:3731201-3741822 GCA_036362905.1 Mordacia mordax
AAAATATTCATTAATTAATTGACTGACAACATCCTCATATATAGGAAGCAGTGTGTGGCAATGTGGTGCTGGCAAAACGCCTGGCTGCCTCCTCCTCCGCCTCTCTGTGCTCTCCTCGCGCCTTTGAGTCATTTTCTGTCGAATGAATACCTTCGACAGTGAATGAATATGCGTGCGTTATAAATGTAAAATTATTATTTAAAAAATTACACATCAAAGCCTACTAATTTGCATGTTTTACCACCAGCATGTCTGGTTATTGCAAATTCGTCCGTTTGGTGTTCGAATATCCTAACAAGTATATTATTGTCAGAAAGTGTACATAAAGCCTACTACCTTTTTATTTTCATCAGAATTAAGTTAATGGACAGCGTACAGATTACAACTTTCACAACACCCATCCACCCTCTCACCCAACAAAATGGCAACCCACCAAATTCAACCACCCCACACGACTCACTCGCTCACCCGCCCGACCAACCGCTCACCCGCACCTTTGCCATCCGCCTACCGACTCGTTCATTCACCCGTGCAGACTAACCGCTCACCCGGTCGGACGCCCGTTGCCCGCCCGCCCGCCCGCGCGTGCACGCACTTACGACGACTTCGATGTCGGGGATGGTGTGCGTGCCGAGGCCCGGGCGGTCGAATGTTACGCGGTACGTGGCTTTGATGGTGTCGACCGCGTCGATCTGTCCCGTGAACAGCCCGTCGTGCTGGCCACGCAGGCGCGCTGCTCGCACAGGGACAAAGATTCCCCCCCCCCTCGCATAACCTTAAACTGTTGGCTCAAGTGCTGTTAGCGAGCGCCCATGAAGGCCAGCACAGCACACGAGGGGGTCGTGTGTAACCAGCAACACAGCCCGCCGGATTTGTCTCCCAAATGGTGATGTTTTTCAGGCCGCACCAAAAGCTCATATAAATCTAGAGACTACCTAAAAAAGAGGCCTAGGACCAGTTCGAATGCTTGTCACTTTTATTGGCCGTGAGCCGAGAGAGAAGCTCGCAGTGCAGTGCGATAACCACCGCGCTGCCGCTCCCCGTCACGCGTGCAGCGCGCGCGCACGCCGCAACGTCACATTCGTTGAGTTGACCAAGCAGAGCAGACCACGGCTGGCTTCGGACGCCGCTTGCCGCTCATGCTACGCACCTTGGCCAGGCATCGGGCGTGCAGCAGAGAGGCGAAGGAGAATGCTTTACACTCAACCACTCGGGCACCGTGCCACATACACAATAGGCACGTGAGAAAGAACCGACTGCAATCGATGTCCCTACGACCACAACAGCCGCGTCAAACTGCGCGCGAATTTCATCACAATTTACGTAAGCTGCACACAACCGATGCATTGTAATAATAATAGTAATTGCATTTGTAGAGCGGTTTTCACCCGAGGGACACAAAGCGCTGCAAAAAGGGCTGCGGAGAGAACGGCACGCCAGCAACCACAGCACCAGAATGGAAAATCAGCAATAATTACTTTTTTTTGGGGTTTTTTTTTTTTAAATGTACACATCGTTGCAGAACAACAAGTGACCTGTGACTTTGGTTCCGATGACGAGCGGAAGAGGTATCTCCTCGGGCAGCTCTTTGAAGGCACTCAGATCAGTCACTTTCTGCTGCTGCAACTGCCGGATCTTGTGCCTCTTCTGCAGGAGGGCGGCTCGCTCCTCCGCGAAGAACGCCTCCGAACACCTGGCGCGCACGGCGCAAGCACCGGGTCAACGTTCCGCCGCCGCGGCTCCCGGTCCCCGTGCTCACCCGTGGCGCGGCGTTCGTATCCGGCCCCACGCAATCTCCAACCTCTACAACATCTCACTTGGTTTCCGTCCACGTGCTTTGCTATGTCTACCCGCTCGTCGCCGCGCTACCTGTCCTCCAAACCCGCTTCCGTCTCCCCTCTGATTCGCTGAACGTATCTAAAAATAATAATTATTATGCCCACTGTTGTAAAAAAGAGAAGAGGTTTATGCCGTTTCTGGCAATTATACAGGTGTTGAGATGTTCATCTCGTCTCATTGTCAGAAACCGCTAAGTCCTGTACAGGGTCGCGGTGAGCCAGAGCCTATCCCGCAGACACAGGGCACAAGGCAAGGATATACCAACGATGGGACGCCAGTCCATCACCAGGCACTGCGGGAAATTTAGTTCTCAAGCCAATTAACCTATGTAGTAGCATGTTGTTTGAAATGTGTGAGGAAACTGGAATGCCTGGCGAAAACCCACGCGGATACGGGGAGAGAACATGCAAACTCCACACAGAAAGGCACCAGAGCCGAGATTCGAACCCGGGACCTTCTTGCTATAAGGTGACAGCGCTACCCACTGGGCCACCGTGCCACTGTAATGAGATCTTAAAACACCAAAATCATCACCGCTGTTGGCCGTGAGCTGGATTTGAACTCGCGCCGCCGGGTTTGTAGCCCAGCACGCTAACCGCTGGGCCACCGCCAAACACACGCTATTATTTGGGTGCAGCGTCGAAAAGATGCGGTCGTGAGTGCACCCGCCCCGAACACGCCTATGTAGACGCCCCTCGTGCGCGCTGGTGTCTATGATGAACCATTATGCGCCGTCACCGCGCGGGTCACTGCTCGCAAGCCGCGTGAACGCACGTAGCAGTGTGCGGGTGAGCCAGATACGAGCCAGCGCGTGCGCGACATAGCGCCCGCTAGGGGTGTGCGTCAGCCAGCACGCGCTAGCCGTGCGTTAACCGAGACCGCGAGCTAGGCTGCGGACAAGCTAGCGCCCGCCAGGGGTGTGCGTCAGCCAGCACGCACTAGCCGTGCGTTAACCGCGACCGCGAGCTAGGCTGCGGACAAGCTAGCGCCCGCCAGGGGTGTGCGCCAGCTAGCACGCGCTAGCCGTGCGTTAACCGCGACCGCGAGCTAGACCGTAGACAAGCTAGCGCCCGCCAGGGGTGTGCGCCAGCTAGCGCGCGCTAGCCGTGCGTTAACCGCGAGCGTGAGCTTGGCTGTGGACAAGCCAGCTCCCGCTAGGGGTGTGCGTCAGCCAGCGCACGCTAGCCGTGCGTTAACCGCGACCGCGAGCTAGGCCGCGGATAAGCTAGCGCCCGCTAGGGGTGTGCGTGAGCTAGCGCGCACTAGCCGTATGTTAACCGCGACCGCGAGCTTGGCCATGGAGAAGCTAGCGCCCGCTAGGGCTGTGCGCGAGCCAGTGTGTTGATAAGGCCGGCCAGGGCTTTGTGCCGCGGGTGTGAGCCGCGGGTGCGCGCGCGAGCGAGCGAGCATACCGCCGCGGCTTGCCCATGAGCCGCCGCACCTTCCCCCACTCCACGCGGGAGAGCCGCCTCGTCCGCAGCTGGGGGAACGACTCTTTGAGGCACACGCAGAAGTCATTGTCGCCCTCGAAGAGAGGCCTGTGCGGGTCAGGGCGGAAAGCGAGCACACGGCACACGCACACCACGCTGGTGCGCGGGATTTTCTTCTCTTCCCCCTCCTCCCATGCTATTGCTGGACTCTTTTAACTTCTTTGTTTAGTTTTACTTTATCGCGCAAGATTGAGCGCAACTGTTCAGTTCAGAATTTTTGGTGTGGTCTCATTTTTTTACAAGTTGGTGCTGTGAGTTTTTTTTTATATATAAGTGGAATCGTAAGCATTACGGATTACTTTTATGTCGATGGTGTAAAAAAATGTGTACAAAATTTGTTGCTGTAAGTATGCGTGGTTACGTTTGTCGTTTCAGAAGTTATCGTGTCGCAGAAATCCCACATCTAGAGCTTGCAAGCTCACGGATACGTTCTGCTGCAATAAGAAACATCTATCTAAATGAAATAAAATGGAGTATAGGGATTTCCAAAGGTTGCTTTTGAAAATAAAAAAAAAGATGATAAATAATAACATTTCTATGGGGGACTAAACTAAGCGTTCCCCATTGTTACACTGTACCAGTTTTCACATACGCATCAGAATGTTGGGCAATATCGCCATTGTCAGAAACCGCTGAGTCCTGTACAGGGTCGCAGTGAGCCAGAGCCTATCCTGGCAGACACAGGGCGCAAGGCAATGATATACCGACGATGGGACGCCAGTCCATCGCCGGGCACTGCGGGGCGATTTAGCCTGCGAGCCAATCAACCTATGTAGCAGCATGCTTTTTGGGTTGTGGGAGGAAACCGGAGTGCCCGGCGAAAACCCACGCGGACACGGGGAGAGCATGCAAACTCCACACAGAAAGGCACTCGAGCCGAGAGATTCGAACCCGGGACCTTCTTGCTGTGAGGCGACAGCGCTAACCACTGGGCCACCGCGCCGCCCGTCTATCAATATGTAACGGTTGTTATTTTTATTTATAATTTCTATGTGTGCATCACTGTCCACGCAGCTTTATCCACAAAATGCCATAATCCAGTCAATCCTGAGCCAATCCTACAGTCACAGAAGAGGTCAGTATCTTTACAAACCTCCAGGAAGCTCCATTCAATTTTAAAATAATAATAATAATAATAATGGGCAACTGAGCTCAATCCACATTTTAACATAACCCAAGAGGCTACTTACAACATAGCCCAGACACAGGCCACATAGTTTTTAGGCACGTTTGCCAGTGTACAATTTTCAATTATCTTACATTTTTGTTTTTGTTAAAATAGTAACAAATAAACAGTGCGTCAAAACGTAAGCCGATAAGACGGGGTGCAAGAGCTACACGAGTGTGCGCGTATACGCCAGGGTGCGCGTGCGAGCGTATGGGTGGCGTGCGCTTGTATGCCTGGGTGTGACAGCACGTGTGCGGGTCCGCACTTGTCGATGTTCGAGTAAAACCACTCGTAGATGCACCACTTGTGAGCTTTGGGTAGCTTGAGGAGGTTACGGAGACGGATGCCGACCTTCTGCGCGCTGCGCTTGTCCGGAGTCGTGAGGCCCGCGGACAACTTCTGCAAACGCGGCACGAAGGAGGGCGTGGGGACGTAACGAAGTTCTGAAACTCAGATCACCGCGGCGACCATCAACCACTGCCTTGTAACAGTCACGTGTGCCGAGCGGCGGCCCCCGTCGTGCCCCACACGATGGAGCCGCTTCAGAGCAGAGCGAGCACCACCAAAACTCTGCATGCGTTGAAGGTTCGATAATGCATTGCACAACGCGGCGCAAAGAAAAGACTGAGAGACTGACGAACGTTGATCTACAAACAACCACCATATGTTGAAGATGGAATAATTGTCTTAGAAATAACGCTTTCAAAAGAAAAATGTCTATGGTCAAATCACCCAATCTCATCAGACTTTGTAGACAATGCCCCAAGTATTCAGCATCTCATCTCATCTCATTATCTGAAGCCGCTTAATCCTATATAGGGTCACGGTGAGCCAGAGCCTATCCCGGAAACACAGGGCGTAAGGCAGGAATACACCCGACGACGGGACGCCAGTCCATCGCCGGGCATTGCGGGACAATTTTTAGTCTGCGAGCCAATCAACCTATCCAGGAGCATGCTTTTGGACTGTGGGAGGAAACCGGAGTACCCGGCGAAAACCCACGCGGACACGGGGAGAGCATGCAAACTCCACACAGAAAGGCACCGAGCCGAGAGATTCGAACCCGGGACCTTATTGCTGTGAGGCGTCAGCGCTAACCACTGGGCCACCGCACCACCCAGTATTCAGTATTGGGTATTTAATTTCACATATTTTCAAGCAAATAACAAGTGTTTATACGTGTGGGAGGGAACCGGAAAATCCTGTAGAAAACCACACGTGCACATGAGCCGCCAACGCATCATCCCCATACAAATGGAAATGTATGACGATAATTCCATCTGTAACGATGTAGGTTTTCACAGCTCGATGCATGATGATTGCTTCGAAAAAGCTGCTCTCAGGACAGCCGCGTCGATCGCTCCCTCTCCCTCCATCGCGATATTTCGCCTCGCGCGTTAAGAGGCCTCCTCAGGGGCTTGAGGACTCGGTTCACCACCATTACAATTACGTTAGAGGCGAAACTTCGCAATGGAGGGAGAGGGAGCGATCGACGCGGCTGTCCCGAGAGAGCAGCTTTTCGAAGCGATAATGATAATCCCATCTATTGTACCACCTCCTCCTGGCGAGGCAGAATGTGTGTGGCGATCAGCAAACAGCATCCACGACAGCGCTGGACTACAGGCCACGTGCATAGCCACCGCCGCCCGGCTATGGGCCAACACGATGAGTCACGGTCGAACACCACCCGTGTGATCCGCGCGACATAACCCAAGCACCCCGCTGAGCGTGTGCGGAGAGAGCAGGACGGGGGTGGCGGTGGTGCTTGACGCTCACCTGCGGGATCATGACGACGCGCGCATTCTTGCGCGGAGACTTGGTGCTGGGCAGGAAATCCTCGTCCTCGCCGAAGTGCAGCCTGGTCTTCTTGCGCACCTTGGAAGGCTGCGCGCGCGCACACGCGCGAGCGTAAAGTGACGCCGTGGAGCTTGCATCGCCGATGGGACAAGTGCTGTTAATGTCGAAGATACTCGCGCCAGCAGGGCATGTATGGGGATGGGGTGTGGACAACACGGTGACGCCGCAGATTGTTTACACAATACACCCGCTTGTTATTGAAGGAGAGTCAACCGAGGGAGGCCCAGAACCGGTTCAGGTATCTGTTACCGATAGTCTGACCGTGGAAATCGAACCCGCATTGCCGGGCTCATAGCCCTGCGCAACTAACCACTACACTAGAGTTCTCCGTGTGTTACGCGAATAGAAAAGACAAAAATCACCCCATATAATGATAATTATAAATAATAATAATTTTACATTTAGGACGCGCACATATTCATTCACTGTCGAAGGTATTCATTCGACAGAGAACGACTCAGAGGCGCGAGGAGAGCACAGAGGCAGAGGATGAGGCAGCCAGGCGGTGTTGCCGGCGCAGCATTGCCACACACGGCTTCCTAAATATAAAAATATCATCAGTCAGTTAATGAGTATTTTCTAAAGTTGTAGGAGGAAAGCGGAGGGCCCGGTGGAAACCCACACAGAACAAGGGGAGAACATACAAACTCCACACACAGAAAGGTGCAAAAGGCGGGGATCGAACCTGCTCGTGCGAGACCATTATTTCTGTGAGGCGCAGATGTTACCACTGCGCCACCCTGCCGCCATCACAGACTGTGGTGTCAAGTTCTGTTAGCGAACACCTGTGACGATCGACACTGCACGGGAGGAGGTGGGTGACCAGCATCACGCCCGGCCACCTTTATCTCCGTCGTGGCAATGCTTATGCGCTGAGGCTGAGTCGACCTAGAGGAGGCCCAGGACCGGTTCAGGAAATCGTTGCTGGCGTTGGCCGCGAGCGGGACTCGAACGCGGG
Organism: Mordacia mordax; assembly: GCA_036362905.1. NCBI lineage: Eukaryota > Metazoa > Chordata > Hyperoartia > Petromyzontiformes > Petromyzontidae > Mordacia > Mordacia mordax. Next base: position 3,738,514 of record JAZEWT010000005.1, read on the forward strand.
TCGCCGGGTTTGCCGCACGGCGTGCTTACCGCTGGGCCGAGCAACCGCCAAGGTGTGCGTTCACGCGTTACGGCCAAAGGTTATCTTAGAGGTCCCAAATGAAATGCGACCAATCACGGAGCCATGGACGTTCACGGTCGGCGAAGGGACGACTCACGCTGTCTCGCTGCGCCGCGCCTTTGCGAGGGGGAGTCCGACGGCTCCATGGGCTTGACAGACCACCCTCTGCACACGCACGAGTGCGTGGAAACATCAACACCACGCACGCACAACAGTTATACACGGTGACGTCACCAGTGTTTGTGCCAGGCTGTGAGAACTCACAAGCTCGCCTCTGACAGGCGAAGGCACCGGGGGCAAGGTGTTGTAAAGGTTAACAGAGTGACTTTGGAAATGATTTGCAAGTGTACCACCTGTTCTCTCCAATGTGCTAATGCACACACGCGATTACGTACGCGCGCGCGCACACACACACACATAAGGTATATATCTCCCATCAAGCCGACGATGCCTATCTGAGCGAGTGAGCAGTGAAACGTGCACCACACCCGGCCTTCTTTGCCTCCCCAAGGATGATGTTCACACACCCGTCCCAGATGCTCGTCTAACGCCGAGAAGACCTACAGGAGGCCCAGAATCCGGTCAGATAAATACCATCGATGGCAGCCATGGTCAAGAATGAGACTCGGATTACTGGGTTCGTAATGCGTTAACCACAACACTAATGCTCTCCCAAACACAAACATGGACTGGAATTTGTTATCTTCGTTTTAACCGTCTAAATTGTTTACGATTTTCTTTGATTGTGCAGATGCATTCACTCATTCTATGTTGACGTATCGGCTACACGGGTTAAAAAAAAAATCTTAAGCAAATAATTCATAGAAATTAGTCACTAAAGCTATCGTGGGCTCATTAATACATTTTAAAGTTATAGAAAGTACACACATACAAAGACACAGATCCCCCATATAGCCTCAACAGACTGTAGGCGTCAAGTGCTGTTAGCGAGCACCTATGAAGGTCGACACGGCACACAAGGAGTGGGTGACCAACACCACGCCCGGCCGCTTTTGTCTCACGAGTGGCAATAGTTTCATATTGCACTCCGTACTCATTTGAGGCTGAGTCGACCTAGGGGAGGCCCAAGACCGGTCCATAAAATCGTCATTAGTGTTGGCCGTAAGCGAGATTCGAACTCGGGTAGCTGGGTTTGTAGCCCAGCGCGCTAACCGCTGGGCCACCACTACAAAGACACACACAGAAATGTGCATACACTAACTAAACAAGACACACCGGGACAAACACTCCGTACTCCTAACGCTGCATACTTAACAAACGCACAGCAAAACATCGATAAAGTCACAACGGCACTTCACAAAGCTACAACGGCACTTCACCAACACAGAACGGCACTTCACAAACCCAAAGCCACTCCCAACATGTACACAGCCACTTATTTCCAACATTCAGTCAAACTCACATGCCGCAAAGTGCAGTGACAACGCTACAAGCACAATAATTCCGGAGAAACACACAGCACAACCCCACAGTAGTTACACAAACCCAACCACATACAATTAATTCATAAAAAACAAGGCCATATACCATATACCAACAGCCACAATTATTCCACAACTCCATAGAATTCACCAAACTCACCGGTACTCCAAAACAGACATTCCATGGACAAAATATAGAGCCACTGCCTTCACATCACCCCATCTGTGCTGTTAATATGCACCCTTTCAAGTGTAGTCTCAAGACATTCATTTTTCTCTCTAAGACTGGCTTGTAGTTCTTTTCCTAATAAAGTAAACGGGCATGCTATGCGTCTTAGATGTGGTGAAATTAAGATCTATGGTAATGAGCAGGGGCGGCGTGGTGGCCCAGTGGTTAGCGCTGACGCCTCACAGCAAGAAGGTCCCGGGTTCGAATCTCTCGGCTCGGGTGCCTTTCTGTGTGGAGTTTGCATGCTCTCCCCGTGTCCGCGTGGGTTTTCGCCGGGTACTCCGGTTTCCTCCCACAGTCCAAAAGCATGTTCCTGGATAGGTTGATTGGCTCGCAGACTAAAATTGTCCCGTAATGCCCGGCGATGGACTGGCGTCCCGTCGTCAGGTGTATTCCTGCCTTACGCCCTGTGTTTCTGGGATAGGCTCCGGCTCACCGTGACCCTATATAGGATTAAGCGGTTTCAGATAACGAGATGAGATGGTAATGAGCAGTTACATTTATAAATCTAAACAGGCACTAAACACACACACTGCAGACAACACTGAAAAACCCACACAATGATCCACAAGCCAGGGAGACATGCAACTACGTGAGGCACAAAGACAAAGATCCCCCATATAGCCTCAACAGACTAGGGTCAAGTGCCGTTAGCGAGCACCTATGAAGGTCGACACGGCACACGAGGTGGGTGACCAGCACCACGCTCGGCCGCCTTTGTCTCCCTTGCGTCAATGTTTACACACTGCACTAGGTACTCATATGAGGCCGAGTCGACCTACGGGAGGCCCAAGACCGGTTCAGAAAATCGTCACTGGCGTTCACCGCGAGCAGAATTCGAACTCGGGTCGCCGGGTTTGTAGCCCAGCGCTGCGCTAACCGCTGCGCCACCGCTCCCCGCACGCGCACACGGACACAGACCAGACAAGATGGCACAGATCCCACAAGTGCGCGAGCAGGGTTCCGTGGTTTGCACTCGGTGAACCAGAACAAAAATCGAGATCCGGACTGCGCAGCGACGTTACTATTTTACAGGTTATCGGTGTCACTGGTGACGCGCTTCGTATTTTGTTCTGCTCCCACCGCCCCCCCCGGTGGAGAGAGCTGTCATGTTGGTCGCGCATCTTACCTTTCAGGCTCACCAGCGCTTCAGCCGAAGAGCCTGAAACAAGAAGAACCACAAGCGCGCGTGTTTAACCGCGACACGTGTTTACGCGCGCGGCCACCGCGAGGAACTGAGTGACGCAGCTGCTCGTGTCGTTAACATGATACAAACCCCCCAGCAGTGTCCAGGGGGAAGGTGTCATTTGCCAGGATTGCAAATAACCTGGTTAAAATATCCGTCGTTCATTCGATTACAATTTCTCTCCGACGTGATTTCCAGTTGAATGCCCGTATGTTTTTCCGTCACGTTCGAGGATTCGCTCCACGTGCCAGAAACACATTTCGAGAACACGCGAAATGTCGTGATACGGCGGCGGGGGGGGAGGGGGTCGTCGTGAGTCCGGGTAGAGCAGCAGTGTCCACGGTTGTGTTTCTCTGCTCACACGTCTGTAATCATAAAATCATAACAACACA
>JAZEWT010000005.1:3747222-3765053 GCA_036362905.1 Mordacia mordax
AGGAGGAAGGCGAGGAGGAAGGCGAGGAGGAGGAGGGAGGCGAGGAGGAGGAGGAAGATCGGAGTAAAACTCACTCTCGTCCAGGAGATGCTCAGCGGCAGCCGCCATGTTGCTCCGGACGCACCGCTCTTTTTCAAAGCGCGCGCGCGGAACTGTGGGAGAGCCGCCGCCGGAAATGTACGGAAACGGCCGAAGGGAGCCGAGCGGGCGCGCGAGCGGCGACCAGATTGGACGGCGAGGTTTGTTAACGAGCTGGGGGCGGGGATACAGACGGTGTGCTGGGGTGGAGACACGCCCACTCTGACCCCTCCCCCCAGCTCCTTCCCCCGTGCGGAGCCGCGATTGGTTGACGCTGGGTTGGGGAGGGGGGAGGTAGACACGCTCACTCAGACCCCTCCCCCAGCTCCTCCCCCCACCCCGAGCGTCGAGCGGAGCCGCGATTGGTTAACGCTGGGTTTGGGAGGGGAAGTTTAAACACGCCCACTCACAACTCCTCCCTCCGAACGCCGGGCCGATTCAATTGGTTCGCGAGGAAGTTATGGAGGGTAGAAGACACGCCCACTCCCAGACTGCCCCGCCCCCATTACCCAGATTGTTCATAACATTGGGAACTAAGAATTGTTATTAAATCAGACCAGCTTTACTGATGGAACCGTTCTCCTAACCTGACACCTCATTAGCTAAGCACTAGTGGATATAGAGTAATATACGAACCAATCAATAATTAAACATCCGTTACTTCAATATCCTCGTGTAACAACACTATCACATTCCCCAATCCCCGTGTTGCCGTGCCAAGATGATGGCTCTCTTCCGATCCACACCTGCTCGGGAACACATGTTCCTTCCTTGTTTGTTTAAGAAATTAAGTGTTATTTTGCTGACTTTTTGTCCTATGATTTGTCGCTGCTGTTTGATTTTCGGTTGAACTGTTCTGATGTTGTTGTTGACATGGCGTTCTCGCCACAGCTCGGATTTGTAAAAAAAATTAAAACCCCCAAAAAAGTTATTGTTGCCGATTTGCCGTTCTCTGCCGTTGTTGTTGTTGGCGTGCCGTTCTCTCCGCAGCGCTGTGCAGCGCTTTGTGACCCTCGGGTTAAAAGCGCCCAAATAAACAAGGATTTTGATTGGTGAGGAGCTCACAGGCTTCACGTCAGTCGTCATTGACTCGTGATTGATTTGAGGTCGAAACTTGAGCGGGGTCTCGCCCGACCCACGACTGACAGGCAGGGCCCTGATTGACGACATCGGGATCAGCCCTCTCTCGCGACGTGTCAATCAATTACAGAGGTCCGCCCAATTATCGAAAACGCGTCACACAATTGGTTGAGATAGGACTCCACCTCCACCACGAGCTATATAAAGCCCCATGTCAACATTTTCATCAAAAGGTCTCGTCTCATTGTCAGACATTGCTTATTCCCGTTCCGGGTCGCGGTGAGCCGGAGCCTATCTCAGCAGACACAGGGCGAGAGGTAGGGATATACCCACGATGGGACGCTAGTCCATCACCGGGCACTGAGGGCAATTTAGTCTGTAAACCAATTCACTTACGCAGCAGCATGCTTTTTGGTCTGTGGGAGGAAACCGGAGTGCCGGACGAAAACCCATGCGGACACGGGGAGAGAACTCGCAAACTCCACACAGAAAGGCACCCGAGCCGAGACTTGAACCCGGGACCTTCTTCCTGTGAAGCGACAGCGCTACCCACTGGGCCACCGTGCCACCCTTCATCAAAAGGTAATAATATTAACAAAAGGTAGAATTGTTGGCAAGGCAGGTAATGACCCATTCATCTGCTCGGGAACATTTGTGCCTTCCTTGTTTGTTGAAGAATTTTTAATTTATTACTTTGTGTCCAATGATTTGTCGCTGTTTGACTTTCAGTTGAATTGTTCTGATGTTGTTGACAAGGTGTTATCTCTACAGCTCGGATTTGTAAAAAAGAAAAAAACCCACAAAAAAAGCGTTGTTGTGGCGTTCTTACCGCAGCTCTGTGCAGCGCTTTGTGACCCTCGGGTGAAAGGCACTCTATAAATGCAATTATTATTAATCACAATTCCCATTGATATAGGTGACATTTCGCCCGTGCCCATTGTCCGAAACGTCGCCTATATTTTCTTACTTTTAAAGCCTTAGCAAATTATATTTGTGCACAACTACCTACGCAGCAACATCGCTACCAAATAATAATAATTTGAATATCACGAGCCCTTTTCACCCGAGGGTCAGAGATCGCTGCACAAAGGCTGTGCACGGCATTTGAGAGAACGGCATTTTATCAGTAGATCGATTCGAGTAAAACATAACGTAATAGATAAAGGAATTGTTAAACAATTAATGGAATAAGTGTTCCCGCTCCATCCACTTACGCGCCACGCTTGACGAAGCGGGGAGAAACAAGATTTTGATGATTGCTTCGAAAAACTGCTCTCTCGGGACAGCCGCGTCGATCGCTCTCTCGCTCTCCATCGCAACGTTTCGCTTCACACGTTCGAGGCATGCTCAAGCGCAGTGCCTCTCCATCTCGAAACGTCGCGATGCAGAGAGAGGGAGCGATCGACTCGGCTGTCCCGAGAGAGCAGCTTTTCGAAGTACTAGTCATGCATCGCGCCGTGCAAACCTACATCATTACAAACAAGGCTTTGTTGGTGCAATGCAAATATCAGCGACACCATAACCAAGCAAGAGTACAATGCGTTGCGTCAAACGTGATGTATTTAGATACAAAGCAGGGTTAGTCAGATACATTGAGACGCGCGTGGTAAGCCCGGTCATTAGTGACCGGACCGAGACCACAAACTTGAAAACTCAGTTTAATCAGAGGCGGCTACCTGTATTGGAAGATGATCTGATCTGCGCCAAATCGGCGTCTCGAGCCGGCCAGCACCCATCCACAAATTAAAACCTAACTTTCCACTCACCCCCACTCCCTAAACCAAACTAACTCAACACAACACGCTTCGAGCAAGTTTATTGGGCACACCCACCAAACCGCATTGGATTGTGTTGAAAACGAATTACAAGCACTATGAAATAAGTGAGCAGTCACACAGAGACTAAGTCAAATCAAAAAACGAAATTCATTGGGGATCTTTCTGGTGCTGTTCGCATAACATTACTGGGCATTTTGTGACCGATCTCTCCACCACTGCGCGCAACCCGTCATAATTCCAACGCAGTGCTGCTTAAAGTATGAGATTCATGGAACAGTACAAGAGTTGTCACTGCTGTTTGCATGGCATTTGCATTCAAGTATTCGACTGCACGGACAAGAAAATCGAACTGGGGTCTGACATCACCGACAAATAACACTAGCTCCCTACACTTTACTTGGCATACAGCCAACTGTGGGCGGCACGGTGGCCCAGTGGGTAGCGCTGTTGCCTCACAGCAAGAAGGTGGTCCCGGGTTCGAATCTGGCTCAGGTGCATTTCTGTGTGGAGTTTGCCAGTACTCTCCCCGTGTCCGCGTGCGTTTTCGCTGCGCACTCCGGTTTCCTCCCACAGTTCAAAAAACATGATGCATAAACTAATTGGCTTGCAGACTAAATTGCCCTCAGTTGCCGTTGATGGACTGGCGTCCCATCGTGGGTATATCCCTGCCTTGCGCCCTGTGTCCGCCGGGATAGGCTCCAGCTCACCACGACCCTGTACAGGACTAAGCGGTTTCTGACAATGAGATGAGACAGCCAACTGTTAAGCCTGGCTTCGCTCATTATTTTCATTTAACGAGACAACTATGGATTGTAAATGCTTTGTGAATCTCGGGTGAAAGCCGCTTGAGAAATGCAAATATTAAAATTATAAACAACGATCGCTTCGGTGAATTGCAAGCATTTCAATTGCAGCCAGCTTCATAGTATTTTTTGTATTGAACTAACAGCATGACCTATGAATGGACCATTCTTCTCACCCAATCAGTCAATAATGAAGCGTTTGCTGCTGTCTCATTTGTACATTGCCAACTTCAAGCAATCGTTGGGTTTGGACGAGTGACTTTGAAAGTTACAGTCAGCGAATAACATCGCCCGCTACGGGCAGAATGTAAGTGGCTAAGAAACGTAGCACCTTTACGGGCAGCCTTGGGCTACGAGAAGGAAACAATTGCCAACTTTTTACAAACCGCGCAATTTAAAAAAAAAGGTAGCAACGCTCTACTCGTATACACACAAGAGGCCGGACGCCCTTTTACAGATTACGGTGCATTTTTCCGTAAAAGTAAAAGCAGCATAGTGTAGCGGTGAGAGGTGGGCATTTAAAAAGAGGAAAGAGTGATAAACCACTTTATGCATGCCAATCAATGTGACGCGTGACCGCGTGCATCAATCTTATGCACACGCACCATTTCCTGTAGTTATAAAAGGTTAACCTGCAGACCTATGCTATTACTTAAGTACGGACACAGCGGCCTCCGTTATAATGTAAATAAACAAAATAATCAATTCTTCACAAATATCATACCTTTGCCAGGCACACCAGGCCTTCACAAGTGTAAGCTCTTGGGTGGTGCTGGTGACCAGTGCGAGTGTGTAAGTGTCCACACCGCGCACAGAGTGTGGATCAATGAGATGGTGACCCGCACCAATCGCTAGATTTGGGAAACCGTGGCTACAAATAACATTACTGGCCTAACAGATGCACAATCCCCTGCTAGACTGAGGCAACCACATGCCGAGAGCCCGTGAGGGTTGTTTGACCTACCGCACTCTGTGCAGCGCTTTGTGACACTCGGGTGAACGGCGCTATAGAAATGCAATTTTATTTTTTTACTTCACGTTCATCAGTGCTGGTTGGTAAAGGTGTGGCTCATTGATGTGATAATACAGTGCAGTACAATTTATTTAGTTGCACCTTTCTCTGGCGTCTACCATGTGCTTTGTGACCCTTTGTGACCCCCGGGTGAAAAGCGCTCTATCAACACAATTGTTATTGTGGGCCCTGCAGCTCTATAGTAACCGGTTTGGTGCGCGGTGGTCACACATGTAATAAACTCTGCTGTCTTGATATAATGAATTATTGCGATTATTTCGGAGACCCCCTGACCCATCTCTGGCTACCGCAACATAATCTACACTGGCTTGTTACATTATACCACTGGGCCCTCCATGCCAGCTATAAAACGCGCATTATTACAACGCATTACCTTCAATTTGTGCACCCTGGAGAGCCGAATTTGAGATCACCACTGGGCCATCTTTTTCCCCGAAAGATATATATTTTTTTTCTGTCAAATAGCTAAAGGACGCCATAAATTCCCAGCCGCAACTTCAGAAGTGCCTGCCTGTTCTTCCTAAATATATTAGCTGTTAAGAGTAGGGTTTTTTTTATGTGTCTCCATGAACCTGCCCCGAGGCACTAGAATTTTCTTGCCTCAGCTTCCGCTGTTCCTGCCCTCCCTCCGCCGTTTCAAATAATTCCTAGCTCATAAAATGCACCCGAGGTTGACAAAGCGCTGCACAGAGCTGCAGAGAGAACGATGCATCAATGACATAATGGAAAATCTGCAACAATAACGTTTTTTAGGGGGATTTTTTTACTTTTCGAGTTTCTGTTAACAGTTGTTTCATTCACTCGATCATGTTTGCTTCATCTCGTCCTCACCTCCTCTCCAACCCTTGATTGTATTGTCTTTAATTTTTGCTACAGTACGCCCGGTCACATTGTTAAAAGTCTCAATATATGTTGCCTGTACTCCGAGACGTTCTGCTCTGTTTGTTGCCCGTTTCTCTCTACGGACCGCCTTGACGTTGTTGGTTAGCAGGGTGGCGCGGCGGTAACCTACGCGTTTCAGAGAAAGCCCTATCGGATGCTGTTCAATTTCCGCCTCGGACACCTTTCCGTGTGACGTTTTTGCGTTCTCACCCCCTGTTCTGTGCTGAATTCCTCCGCATTCTCCAGTTTCTTCCCACACAACTAAAAACTACCCCTTAATTGGCCAACATCATGTTTGAAACACACGCGGGTTCAACTCTGCCGAACTTCCTAAATATGACGCATTTCAGGGTAAAAATAATCAAAAAATAATTTTGATTATTGCTAATTTTTAAATGTATTATTTTTACAGTAATTAACTTGTCACACATTTCCCACTCATAGCCGGCTGCAACAGACAAACCATCACAGATCTTGCCCTGGCTCGTGGTGAGGTGTTGATGAATTTGTTGTGCAAGCAAGCTTCAAAATGTATGTTTTGGTTGATTAAAGGTTGGTGAACGAGGCAAGTCTTGAGTATTCTCTCTTCAAAAATAATAATCCTCACTGAAAAACACAAAGGTGAAATCACATTTCATTAGATGTACGTGTTCACGGCTCCATATATGAGAACTGCTCTTAAGAGCTGTTCTTTCGGTTTCACCATGATGAGCATATTTTCGTCCGTGACCATTCGCAGACTTCCGTGGATATTATTCAGCCTTTAGTGGAAACATAAAACGGGTCAACGCACCGGTAGCGTAGTGCGCTAAGGACTATACGACCTCTCCTTGCACAAAAACGCGTGCGCACGCACACGCGCCACAAGGGCGGCTTATCCCTGACAAAGTCCCCACAGGCTGTTGGGGCCGGAGCGCCATCCGTGAGAACGCACGCACCTTGACCTCCTGGGGTTTGGTCCACTTCAACGCCTGTCGGGGAGGCAGAGTCGGCGGCGAGGGGTGGTAAAAGACGCAGCCGACGCGCTTGCACCGTACCCCGTAGCGGCACGGCTGCAAAGCAGGTGGGGGAAAAATTGAGCGATTTTACTCTGAATTCATTCACTGGCATTCATCGATAACGTCATGCCCTGTAGGGCGAAACTCTTTCCTACCCACCCTCCCCATGCAGTAAGATTTGACACGTGACAAAATTATATTATTTTTTTTATTCTCAAGAACTCGAGTTTAGTCAAATTAAGTGTGGAGGCAAATTTTACGCCATGGGTTTAATTGTGTAGTCGTTGGTGACCTCTGAACCACTCAAGTCACCTTTTCTGTTCTGATACTTTCGTTTCCCAAAAATTATACTCCACGTGTGCCATCTAGAAGAGCTCATGAACAAATGGATTTGTCAGGAATTCTTGAGGCGAGTAGGGCACCGCCTTGTGTTAACAAATCGCCAAGGGAGTTGACTCCTCTTGGAACAATATCTCAAGCCATTAAAATAATCATGCAATTTAATGATGTAGGTTTTCACGGCTCGATGCATGATGATTGCTTCGAAAAGCTGCTCTCTCGGGACAGCCGCGTCGATGGCTCTCTCTCCTCTCCTCGCGACGTTTCGCTATAATGCAATTCATAATAAGCCACAGACCTTCCACGCCTGCCCACAGATGAGACATGAACACGGAGGCACGAGGCACAGCACAGAGGGGGTCAGCTGACACCAGCCCACTCAACACTGCTGCATACAAATGTTATTGGCCAATAATGAATGAGTGTTTTTTTTTAGTTGTGGGCGGAAACTCACGCAGAACAGGGGGGAGACACACAAACCCCACACAGAACGACACCAGAGGTGGGGGGGAAATTGAACTGCCTTGGGCAGGATTTTCCTCCCGTGAGGCACAGATTTTACCGCTGCGCCACCCGGCTGCATTTAGCCGTCGATGCTTCCAAATGAACACGAGGAGCGGCTTAAGAGAGGTTGGTACCTTTGGGTGCTCGAAGGGACATTCCAGGTTCTTGCACTCGGGGAAGAACCGGCATTGCGTGGAAGAGGACACAACCGGGGCTGCCGCTAATGGACGCGCGCGCACGCACACAGGCACATGCACGGTCACACACCGTCTTACCCAACAACGACGACGACTCGTAATTCGTATTCAATTCAGGCTACGTAACGATTTGACCGATCTAGTGGCTACGGGGCTGCGAGAACCCATGCGCTAAGTTAAAATCGTAAACGGTGCCGAGCCGTGTTCAATCACCACGGTTCTCTGTACTAATCGAGGTGAGACTTTCATCAACTGCGCGAAATGCTCGAGACAATAATAATGCAATTTATGACGGGCCGTGCACATTGCACGCCTGGTTATGGAGAGGCGCAAGGAAATCATAGAGAGGTGGAGAGGAGGAGAGCAGCAATGGAGTCAGCCGGTGCCAACATTTACCGGACACTGCATCCCATACATTATATTACATTATATTATTAAATTATTTTTACATTATATTATTAGCCAACTCAGTGAAGACGTACGACTTGCGGCCAGAGTGTGAATTAAGCGCTTTGTGACCCTCGGGTGAAAAGCGCTCTATAAATTCAATAATAATTATTAATAAGGTTTTTTTTTTTAAATCTGTGGGAAGTAATAGGAGTAGCCGGTGGAAACCCACACAAAACAAGGAGAGAGCAAACAAACTCCACACAGAAAGGTGTCCGAGGTAGGAATCGAATGGCCTCAGGCACAAACAATTCTTTCTGTGAGGTGCAGATCTTTCCATTGTGCCATCCTGATGATAGGTCACGGGACAGGCCCATGTGTGATAAGTTAAAATGTAAAACGTCACAAAGTACAGAATATAAACATCACATCCGTGTACGTGTACGCAAGCTTCTTGTCCAATTATAGAAATGAGAAAACACTGACAATGGTAGTCTAATTATAATTAATGCTCATCAAAAGGATGTCCAATCCTTTATCAATCCACTGCTGGATGAAGACCCACCTCTACCCTTTGATTTTCGTAAGTTGCATTGGGTCAGTTCTGACATTTGTTGTGTCGCAGGAATTCCACATCTAGAGCTTGCAAGCTCACCGGGTACTTTCTGCTGTAATAATACACATCTATCTATCTTGTGTTACAGGCAGGAGCCAGTGGTGGAGATAGGAGCCAGTGTTTAATCACAGGAACCCTGCTTGTAGAGCTTGCAAAATCACTTCGTACTTTCTGCAGTAATAAACATTTAGCACACGGGGGAGTGGTACGGGCAGCACCACGGTAGGCTGCCAACGCGACCATCAAACGTCAGGGCACGTGTGCACACGAGCACATACGTAGGCGCGCACGCGCTGCGCAACCGCACGAGCGCGACTCACCGGGCTTGGCTGGCTGCGCGGGGCGGCGCTTCTCCGTGTGCGTGTAGGGGCACTCCAGCTTGCTGCACTTGCCGTCAAAGCGGCACACTGGGTGGATGTAGAGGCAGCGGTCGCCAAACTTGCAGCTGGGAAATGTCCTGGCGGCGATGAGGAAAGAGCCGTTGCGATAACACGACCAAAGCAGGTTAAACATCCCGGTGAACACGCAATCGTGCATCTAACAGTTCCTGGATGTAACAGCTCGCGCATCTAATAGTTCCCGGAACTTTCTAAGCGCGAGATAAGAATTATTAAAGGCGGGTGCACTGTGCGTACTTGCAGCGCTGCGTCGGGTGGTGGAAGGGACAGGCGTCGCCGTTGTTGCAGCCCGGCCAGAAGCGGCAGCGCTCGCGCCCTTTTGGTTGCGTCTCCGGCACGTAGCCCTCGTCGGAGTCGTCTGAGCGAAGAGAACGACGGGAGGAGCATGAGGAGGGGGGATAAACAGGGGAAACAAAGGGAAGAAATATTGAAACACATTTCAGGTCAACAAACGATGCTTCCTTGACACCAAAAATAACGCAGACTGCTCCCAGCCCCCTCTCAGAAGCTGAGCGCCCCCCCCCTGCCACTGCTCTGCGTGTATCATGCGGGTCTCACCGTCCGACTCCCCCAGAGACACTGCCACAGGTTTGAGCTTGGGGATCTGCATCAGCTTGCCGTCCTGGGCCTGCACGAACACGTGGGGCCTCCCGGGGGGCGCCGAGAGCTCCATCTCCTCTGTGTCGGCGACGTCCATCGCCTCGGACTCCGAGTAGCATGCCTCCATCTCCTCCACCTCTGCGCCCGACGCCGCCACTGTGGCGGTCATCATCGGCTCCTCGTCCTCCTCGTCGCCAGCGAATACGGCTGCGCCCACCGGAGGCGTTGACACGCCGTCGAGCGTCACGATGAACTTGGGGCTCACGGGGCGACGCGGTGGCTCGGGGCTCCTGCACACGGGCACGCGGGCGCAACGGGCGCAGAAAAAACGCTCTTTAATTAATTGGCCGGCGGCATCATAATGTACAGGAAGCAGTTTCTGGTGGGCTAGCACCAGCTCACCAGCTCATTAGTCTTATATGCACCAATAAGAATTTTTTTAAAACAAGTAAAATTATGCACATGCACGCACCATGTAGCTCTTTCCAACGTACTATTTGTCCTCGAGAGAAGCTTAGTTAGTGATATGTTAAAAAACTGAACAACTCATCCCAAAAGGCAACAGCTGCCGCCACAGAGCCTACCGACAGCACCTCACCAGAAACCAGACATCAGACATGCAGGCGAATCGGCCAGCAGAAAATAAATGCAGAATAAACTTGGAAATGCAGAATAAACTTGGAAAATGAGAAGGTATGAGTGGAGGATGTGAATGGCTGACGTTAGCGAACGCACGAGTTCACCCGCCTGTATGTCTTAGATTCTTAGTGCACAAACATATGATCGTGTGCAGATTTTTCGACACGAGAATGGTGGTTTGTTGGTTTCTTTTTAAACACGGATATATTTATTTTGGGAAACCTTCCGACTTACTCAGAATTCTATTATGAGTAAGTAACAGAGTAAGTTCTGTTACGAGTCCAGCCTCGAGAGGCTTAACTGCAGTAAGTGCTATGAATTGGATATAAATATCAACCGACCGTCGCGATTAAGTGGATCTATTGGGCGCACCCCATCACCGGCTGTAAACCTCTCAGATCGCCCTTTCGATGGGTGACAGCCTTCTCGTGCGCTGCTCCAAGACTCTGGAACGCCCGTCCACTGGAGATTCGTTCAGCTGAGTTCTTGTGCATCTTCAAATCTCGTCTCAGGACTCACTTGTTCCGTAAGGCTTTCAAGTCCTCTGACTAGGACTTTTGATGCGGCTCAGTGTTGTCGTGCCGGAATGTTGGCTCTCTTCCGACCTGCGCCTGCTCAGGAACATTTATTCCTTCATTGTTTGTTGCAGAATTGTTTTTTTAATCGCTTCTTTTATGTCCTAAAATGTGTTGCTATTATATGACTTCAGTTGAACTGTCCTGATGTTGTTGACATGCCGGTCTTGTTTCGTTGTTGTGATGTACCGTTCTCTCCGCATCTCTGTGCAGCGCTTTGTGACCCTCGGGTGAAATGCGCTATATAAATGCAATTATTATTATTATTATTTAACGTGACCCGAAGCGGCAGCGAAGGCGGGCAGCCCCGGTGACCCCCGGGCGTGCCGTTACCGGTTCTGTATGAGCCGCGGCGGGGCGGCGTCAAGGACGACTGGTGGCACGGCGCCCAGCCGCTGCGCCAGCGAGTTGCTGGTCGGGGCCGCGGGCGTCACCGTCACCGCCTGCACGCGGGGCTCAGGTGCCGGGCCCCTCTGCTCTTGCGTCAGCACGAAGGAACGTGTGTCGGCAAACACCACCACTGCGATCGCACGATCAGACGCACGCGCGCACATTTCAGTTACCGTGCTCACAAAACACACACGAATGTAATTGTTGTCTTTGTCAAACTGAATTTAACTCTCGTTCACGGTTGGTGTGACGATTCATCGACTGATTCATGATGACGATGATGCGAGTGCTGCTGGCCCTAATGATCAATCATCAAGATACCGATGCTGTTGCTGGTAATCGCTGACAATTAACAGCGACGCGACGGCAGCTACTACTGACGACAACGGCAATCAAGAACATTGGCCGCGACAATGAAGAAACCACTCTCAATCTCATGAACATATCCTCCTCAGCCGCATCCCCCGCGATCACCGATTACAGCCGCGACTGCCGCTCACCGGGCCGACTGCTGCCGGCTTCCCGTGGCCTCGTGCCATCTCCGAGCTCCTCCACGTGCCTCGAGTCCACACGCAGCGTCTGCACTTGCGGTTTTATCTGCGGCTGCGGTTGCAGGTGAGGTTGCGGCTGAGGTTGCGGCTGCGGCTGCGGCTGCAGCGGCACCTGTTTTGAGCGCCAGCTCTGCCGTTCCTGCTGGGCGCCGCCCTGTCCAACCTCGGGGTTTCTCCTGATCAGGGCACGGCGCGGTTGTGGCACAGCTGGGCGCTTCAACTCCGCTTCGCGTGGATCCACGTCCTGTGATTCCATCGCCTGCTGCTGCTGCTGGTGCTGCTGCTGCTGCTGTTGCTGCTGGTGCTGCTGCTCCAGCTGCCGCTGCTCTGCGTGCGGCAGGGGGCCGTGCTTTGGCTCCTGAGGACGTGCCACGCCGGGCCGGGCGTCGGGCCGGGCTTCGGGCCGGGCGTCAGGCCAGCGGGTGACATTCTGGCGCAGGCCAGAGGCCCTGTAGGTCGGCCGGGCAGCCTCGTCGACCTGTACCATCCCAGACGCGCGTGTCCACTTCCTGGGCTCCCACTCGCCCTCCCTGTCGTCTCGCGGGCGAGCCCTGGGCGCCACGGGGGCCGTCTGCCGCTGCTGGATTGCTGTTGGCGAAGGGTCGTCATCCACAAGCACCAGAGGAAAGGGGAGGGGGTTAGGATGCATTGTCTTCAAAAGGCAGTCATTTCACGTAAAGTGGCGCTGGCGCTTAACATTTTCTCCGCACGCAGACCTGCGGCCTGTCACCCGCCCAAGCACCCACTCTGCAGCGCCACCACAGACCCCAGAACAGCTGGGCTCGGGGGTCTCAAGCAAGAGCTAGGGGTTGGCGGGTCAGGGCTCGGATGGGATGGAAGGGGGTGAGGAGTTGGGTGCGACGCTCACGCTGCATGCGGCTCGTGGTGCGAGACACAGACTCCTGCGCCTCGGAGATGGCCTTCATCAGTAGGTTCTTGTTCGCCTGCTTGGACGGAGGCAGCGTTGGCCTAGCGGCAGCGATGGTCAGCGTGGAGGGTGGAGGGCGGCCAACGTCCACAGACGTGCGCACACGAGTAGAGAGAAAAGCCCATGAACACCGACGCACGGAAACGACGATGCGCATGCATTGTGGTGCATCTCTCTCCGCTGGCCTCCGAGAATAAATCCCTCGTGCTGCCCTGAAACCCCAATATTCAACATCGAACCCTATCTCTACTGTGTCCCGATGCAGAGCCGTGTCTTCCCATCGTCGCCTTTGTCGATATACAGCTCCGTGTATTCCCACGTCCTCATTCATTCCCTCGTGTCGCCTCACTTCTATGCTCATCCCTACACTTTGCACGTATGTCGCGTCGCAGGAATCCAGCATCCAGAGCTTGCAAGCTCACTTCGTACTTTATGCTGCAATAATAAACATATACGATAATAAACGTCTAACTTATCCACACAATGTGCATCCCCATCCAACCCAACGGATCCCTAATACCCCCCTATGTACCCAGCAAGCCATCGGACGCATCCTCTCGCATCCCCATTCGCACCCGCATGTCCCTGTGCATCTACGTGCCCTCGCTTCCCCCCTGTGCTTCCTGCTCATCTCGTCTCGTTGTCAGAAACCGCTTTGTCCTGTACAGGGTCGCGGTGAGCTGAAGCCTATCCCGGCAGATACAGGGCGTAAGGCAGGGATATACCCACAATGGGACGCTAGTACATCACCGGGCACTGAGGACAATTTAGTCTGTAAGCCGATTAACCTATGCAACAGCAAGTTTTTGGACTGTGAGAGGAAACCGGCGTGCCCAGCGAAGACCCACGCGGACACGGGGAGAGAACATGCAAACTCTACACAGAAAGGCACCCGAGCTAAGCTTCGAACCCGGGGACTTCTTGCTGTGAGGCGACAGCACTACCCACTGGGCCACCATGCCGCCCTGCTTCCTACTCTCACCCGCTGATCCCTTAATTCACCAAAGTGTCCCGTGCATCCCAACTCTCGTCCACAAAGTGCCCACTCACTTGCGCTCCGGCTTTGGTGGGAGCTGCACGCTGCTGGCGGGGCCACCCCCACGCCGCCAGACCTCCGCCTCGTCCTCCTCTTCTTCCTCCTCCTCTTCCTCCTCCCACTCCCCTCGGTCGTCGTCTTCGTCGTGGTCGTCGCACTCCAGCGGGAAGACGTGCACCACCGAGCTGGAGGCACCCGCGCGCCGCCCGCTGCGCCAGCCCTCGCCCTCCTGGATCGCGCCGCGCACGGCGGTCCGTCGTCAAGAGAATGGCCGCGTTCGCCCGACCGACCGACCGACCGACCGGGCAGCCTCTCAATCGATCGATCACCTGCTGCCTCCAGCACGACATCTCAGGGCCAGTGTGACGATGATTTGAAGAAGGCACGGGTGCTAGTGCCCATTTCGCGGAAAGTAACGGATTGGTTGGGCCGCACGTGTCGTAAGAAAATGCTGCACACGCTGTGCAGTGAGGCTCAAAGACAGAAAACATGGCACCTTTAAGGTTCTAATGCTCGTCAATGACCAGGGGTCGAACAGGCAGTTTGTAGTCATGTATAGCCATAGGTATTATCTATGAAATTAACAAAGAGTAAACGTTCAGTCTCATCTCACTGTGAGAAACCGCTTAGTCCTGTACGGGGTCGCGGTGAGCCAGAGCCTATCCCGGCAGATACAGGGCACAAGGCAGGGATATACCCACAATGTTACGCCAGTCCATCACCGGGCACTGAGGGCAATTTAGTCTGCCAGCCAATTCACCTATGCAGCAGCATGTTTTTTGGACTGTGAGAGGAAACCGGAGTGCCCGGCGAAAACCCACGCGGACACAGGGAGAACGTGCAAACTCCACACAGAAAGGCACCCGAGCCGAGGTTCGAACCCGGGTTTGTTGCTGTGAGGCGACAGCGCTACCCACTGGGCCACCGTGCCGCCCGCAACCTTTCAGTTAAATAACCTATTTGACTGCGAATTCAATACGATTCTTTCAAAAATGAAACAATCCATGGAATGCGCATGACCCCCTGTAACTGCCATAACCTCACCTCCCGCGCATGTCGCTCGCCCCCGCGCCCGTCGTCGTGGCTACTCCGCGTCGTAACAACGGGAACGGGCCTCCTCCAGGGGGGCGACGGCACAGTGTCCACAGGAGCCGTACGCTTCTTTGAGGGCAACAAATCCATCTCCACGGCAGGGGGTCTCTTCCTAGCGGCCAATGGCATGGCGTCTTGGGCGGCGGCGACTGGACGTTTCCTGGGTTGAAAGGGTGCAACGTCCTCCACAACCGGACGTCTCCTGGGTGGGGAGGGTACCATCTCTACGATAACAGGCCTCTTCCTAGGGGGCAACGATTCCATTTCCGTGCTAAGAGGTCTTCTCCTGGGAGGTGATGGGACCGTTTCCACGGTGAGCAAACGCCTCTTGGGTGGAGACGGACCCGTCTCCACGACGACCGGTCGCTTTTTAGAAGAAGCGGCGGCGGCGATGGGCGGGGAGCCAGAGCCCATGACCACAGCAACCGGCCTTTTCTTGGGTGGAGAGTCCACGGTCCCCATGGAGACGGGCCGCTTTTTGGACGGCGCGGCCGACGTCGTCACCGTGGCGGGAGCGTGTCGAGTGGGCGGCGGCGAGCGTGACGACCGTGTGCCGCCGCTCAAGTCGTACGACAGATCGTCCAGGCTCGGGGTGATGTCGATGATGGGGTCAGAGGGCATGGGGAGGTCGGCGCTCGATGAGTGGGGGAGGTGCTTAGACGAGGCGCGGGAGGAGCGGTGCTCCCCGCTGTGACTGCTGACGGGCAGACGGAAGAGGGGGAACGCGTGGACACGCATACACGGGCACGCATTGTCAGACGAAACCCGGGGTAATGCTCCTCATAAAAAATCATCCTAAGCATCTGGCAACAAACCTCGATAAAAACATCAGACGAAGCACCACATCATAGAGCACCAAATGAAGAGAATCGTACAGTGCAAGATGAAGCACACCATCAGATGGCGGACGCATCTTGTCGAGAATGAGATGGTTACTAGAGCAGTTCCGCACCAGCCGGTACCACTTGCTCACCGACTACTGGAGGAGGAGGTACGGTCGCGGCGTGTGCTGGCACCACCACCACCACCGCTGCTGGTGGAGCCCTTGGTGTCACGCGGTGGCACTGCCCCCGCTGGTGCCCCATCGGGGGTGACACAAACAGCGGGCACGGTTGAGGAAGAGATGGGCTGGCTCAAGTCTTTCTTTTCGCGGCTCTCAGATACTGGGCCATCAATTCGCGTCTGAGCTTGGTCTGTAGAAGCCACAGAGCAGACACAAAATTGTCCATCTATCCAGGAAAACCTTAACAAGACGTCACTTTATGAGGGACCTACATTGCAAAGGTTAGAAATGTCGTTTTTCAGATCGGAGTGATCATGGCTAAGGCAAGGTACAATTAAGATACTAAACTATATTTTCACAGCAACACAAACTGATTTACACACTGGTTACATCGCAAGGCATCTGGCAAAAGGACTCACCCACAGTGATGGAACGAAGCTTGTCCAAGACGCCATGCAGCCTGCAATGGAGTGAAGGAAACATTAGAAAACGCACAAACAAACACACACACACACATTACAATCACCCAGGCATGCAAGTGAAAATGCAACCATATTCATGTGAGCAGACAAGTGAAGACACGCGTACACAGACATCACATACACGTTGACACAGGTCAACTCAAATACGATCATATCGACGTGTTTATTATTGCAGTAGAGTACCCGGTGAGCTTACAACCTCTAGATGCGGGATTCCGGTGACAGCGCTGGCACCCATCTCTAACACTAGATAGATAAGTTTATTATTACAGGAGAAAGTACCCAATGGGCTCGTAAGCTCTAGATGTGGCATTCCTGCGACACAAACGTCCGAGCTGACCAACGTAACAACGCATAAAACCAAACGTCCAATAACCTTACAGCGACGAGTGATTAATTGAAACCCGAAACGCAATCATAAAATTAAACAGTAACACACAAGATGTGGAGACTCTAGGTGGGTGGTAAAGTGGCACCAACTTCACAAATTGAGCCAACCTCCAATCCAGAGACATATACACGAATGAATGGAAAATCCGCGACGGAATCAGTTGGATATTGGCAGTAACATGGTGGAGAACTGCAAGGCCGCCACCGCGGTAATGGGAACGACCTTCTGATGGAGTGCTGCCAGGTCTCTGTTAGGCAGAGCAGATCCAGACTGTTGTCTGAGATCATATCAGTAACGAGCGGAGAATTTTCGGTGTTCACAGAGCACACATTGAGAAGGGCAGAGTGGAGTTCAGTTGCAGACAATGCGTGTGCAGAAGGGGAAAACAACCAGCGGTATTGTTCGCAAGCAACGCCTTGCTACAGATTGCAAAATTAAACAATGGTGGGATAATGCACGCGTGTGCACGGAGCGGTGGAAAGCGCATCCGCCAGCGTACCATGCGGTGAACTTGCTGGTGTTCTCCCCCAGGAAGAGCATCAGATCGCGAGTCATCTGCTCGCGGCTCTTCTTGTTGGCCACCATCACCATGATGTAGTCGGGCAATTCATTGTCTGGACAGCACAACGCGAAGGGGTCAATGTCAGCGCTGTGTCACCGGTCATCGATAAAATGTTAACAACAGTCACTTTGGGGTCATGGGTGTGAATGGTGGTCACAATGAAACCATAACAAAAGTGTGGCAAAATACGTTCTATTAAACGTATTTATTGTTAATGGACTGCAGAGCTATCTTAAAGGGGTGCAAAAGCCAATGTATGCAATCTCGCGGGCACAGGCTTAAGACACTCAATGATTGAGCAGCCATTAATTAAACGAGAGTCCGGGTATTACTGATGTAGGTTTTCATGGTTCAATGCAATTGATTGCTCTCCAGAGCCGTTCTTTCGGGATAGTTGTGTCGAGCGCTCCTCCGCGGAACGTTCCGCCCACCACATTTGGAGACGGCACGCCTTGCGATACCTCCAAGAGTTGGTGGGGGGGGGGGGCA
>JAZEWT010000005.1:3866366-3877179 GCA_036362905.1 Mordacia mordax
CTGGCTTTGGGGTGCGGTCTCTTGTCGGCCTTGCCGAGTGGACGCGCGCCGCCTTGGCGCTGCTCTCGCTCTTATTGTTGATTGTTCTCTTTCACAATGTACAGCCGCTCTGTTGTCAGAGCCGCTCTCTGCTGGAGGATAAGGGCCACCCTCCCACTACAATGCTTGTGTGAGGATTTTCGACCATACCTCACCACGCTGGCCGGTGCTTGTGTGATGAAGGGAGGAATGTCGGATCGGTTCTCTGATGCTAACGCGGTTATCTTAGCGATAGACGTGGAGAGCATGTAGGTGCAGTACAATAGTAGATGTTTGCAGTCCTCTTGATAACGTTGCCCCGCAGGTGGCCTGTGTAACAACACGTTTGTGCAAGGTTGATAGTCGCTCATCCCAGAACTTTCCAGGCTTGGGACCCTGCTTGGCTCTGGAGATGTAATTCTTTATGAAACGCTTGTACCGTAGTTTTGTTGCGTATGTTAATGGTGGTTTGTTCAATCTCTTGTTAGCTTTTGCATTAATTACTGTGGTATGCAGGGTGCGATTGCGTGCTCGTGTTGTCGTGAGCCACCGCTGGACGTTATGCACCTTTTATAACCGTGACTTGTTCCGCACAAAATAACATTACGCGCCGTGACTCGCCTGAGTTTGATCTGAGTGCAGGTAAAGTACCGTAGTCTTAATGAAGCGTTATACACTACTGTTGCACCTGTGAGTTACTTATCCTGGCATGTCGAGGAGGAGGAGGAGGGTTCATGGTCTACCTCGTACATCATTGTTTCTGTAAGCAGGCACACCGTTACTCGTGTCGCACAATGCGCCACTGCCTAGCAGCGTGGGGAAGTCGCACGCCTCGGTGTCCAGCTTAACGTGCCGAGGCGCACACGTGGCCTCATCACAGATGTTCACTTTGCACCGCGCTAAGAAATGGGTTTTCTAATCTTGTGTCTTCTCTTGATTTTTAAACACAAGTTCTCAAGCGTAGCAGTTGGTCGTCTTGGCCCAGTTACCAGTAATTCCACGGTGACATTACTCGGGATGTTGCTGCTTGTTCAGACCTGGAACGCCGGCCAGTTTAACTGCGAATTACCTCACAGCCGCTGGCATTTCCTTGTATTCGTGCAACACCTTGTCCTCGAATCTCGTTCTAACCACCACACCTTTCTGTCTTCCTCGCTCTGCTCCTGCCTGCACCGGTGGTATAACCTTGTCCTTTCTAGTCTATGGTCTCTGCCGGTGTTCATTGTGTTAGTCTATAGCTCCACGAATCCCTATGGGCTTTCGATTTGTCTTTAACAGCAGCCCAAATCCTCCAAGGCTTGCTTACTTCCATTATCCTCAGTCTGTGTCCGGCGAGAGTCCTGGCGAGATGGCTTGTAATTAACTTTGTAAAGATTTTGAGTTTGTGTTGTGATTACCTTTCTTGTGGTGGGGCTATTTCCTTTTTTTTAGGCAGTCCCAGACTGTTGTGGGCTAACTTCCATAGCAACAGCAGGCAATCAATGATGCTGGTTGCCTATGCACCCACTAAAGGTCAACTTCCTCGGAGAAACATGGGGGAAGGGTGATGGGAAGTACTAGGAGAGCCCATCACACGCTTAAAGCCGATTTAAACTCTTCGGGAAAGGTTATTTTATTAGGAGATTTGAATGGCTGAGGTAGGTAACGATATTTGATACCTGTCAGTGATTGGAAAGTTCACAACCGATCTCGGTATTAACGACAGGCTGCTAGTTTTTAAGGGATCTCATTGGCTGTCGGCAATACATTGTTCCATCGCTGAGCATGCTGTCTTGCAACATCCTGGATGTACGCCAGGTCCAACTACACTCACCTGCCAGACTTTTTAGGGGCTGAATTGCAACGAGAGCCCATGTCAATGACGCCGTAACCTTTCATGCAGCTGACGTGTGCACTCCCTCCATTTACTTGTTTTCTAACAAGATGCACTTTCAATTATTGTACTGGTCGTGACCATCAACCGAAGATCCCCTTAAAACCTGGAAAATCTCAAAGGCACTCTGTGCTCTTTACTTGTTGCTGGGTGTGGATTCGTTCCCTGCTCATCCAGAGTGGTGAGGGGGATGTGGATGAGGTTAAACACGGTCTCATGCAACTGCTGTGGCAGTGCTTGATACCTGGCCCAGATCTCCCAGCAGTGGGTTAGGCCCCTTATTAGCAGTTCAGAGCAACGGGACCAATCGCCATGGATAAACATAGAATTTGGTGGTGCCCAATAATCGCATGTCCTGTTTGAACCTACAATATATGTGCCCGCTTTTTATGCATGCAGTGGTGTGTGTGTGTGTGTGCTTGTACGTAATGTTTGCTATGTACGTTGGCTTGTGCACCGCTGTCGCCCGTAGATTAGCACTGATCAGCGGGACGCCGCATTGACGGGGGCGGTTGCCGCGCGGCCCGGCGCCTCCCAGCCATGACTGAGGTCGGCATCGTGAAGGAGGGATGGCTGCAGAAGAGAGGTAAGTTGGCGCCCACAACCCTCACCGCCTCTCTCCCGTGTCGCGCCACACTCCACGCGAGCAGCTTGCCATCCTCGCTCGTAAAACCCTCCTCCATCCAACACTGCCAGTCAATAGATGTTTAATTATTACAGCAGAAAAATACCCAGTGAGCTTGCAAGCTCTTAACGGGATTGCTGCGACACAACAACGTGCGTTGCAATCGACATCATCAGGCAGTTAATGACGATGTCACATTATCAAGGGTAGCCAGTTTTACCGCTTGGGCAGCACCGGCGGTGTGTTGGAGATGACGCTCACATTTCGGAATGTGTACACTATTTCGCTTCTAGTTGCAATCGGAATCATCGGGCAATTTAACAGGAGAGACAGGAGGGTTATGACACCCTTGTGTGATATGACCCAAAAAATCAATAGTGAATCGTAATCTTGGTCACGAAAAGGTATGTGTAAAATTTCTGAGAAGCTGATGTCACTTAAATTGTTCTATCATAAAATTCCATCTTGTATCAAATCGTTAAATTATATCACGATGACCCGAGTTGTTCTTGTATACGGTGGAGGAACCTGGAGTTGACTCGTACGTGTGCATGTTCCCCCACCCTTTCTGCCATGCAGGAGAGTACATCAAGACATGGCGTGCACGCTACTTCCTTCTCAAGGCCGACGGCTCCTTTATCGGCTACAAGGAGAAGCCTCAGGTTGCGGAACAGCAGGATCCGTTGAACAACTTCTCCGTGGCCAGTGAGTGCCGTGCGGTGCCAAATTGCAAACGCCACCCTTTCCAATATGGGCAGCCTTAATAACAATAATTGCACTTCCAGAGCGCTTCTCACAAAGCGCTGCGCAGAGCTGTAGCGAGAACGGCATGTCGGCAACAACAACGTATGAACGTCATATCAACAACAATAATGTTTTTGCCATGGTGTAGGTTTTCACGACTTGATGCATGATTGTTTCGAGAAGCTGCTCTCTCGGGAGAGCCGTGTCTATCGCGACGTTTCGCCTCGCACGTTGGAGGCATCCTCGGGGGCTGTGTGTGTGTGTGTGACTCCTATTTATATCTGGGTACTGTGTAAGTGTGTAGTCTCTTCTATAGCGTTGCTTTCTTGCAGGAACTACGTACGAAGGATGTCTCTAACGTGTGAGGCGAAACGTCGCGATGGAGGGAGAGAGAGCGAACGACGCGGCTGTCTCGAGCGGCTTTTCGAAGCAATCCTCACCTTTTCGTTCGTTACAATCCTTCGGGTTTGATGATTCGCTCAACTGCCACTAGCGGCATTAGGGGCAGATGAGCGGTGCCAAAATCTCGATTTCCTTTCAACAGCCGTGTGGTTGCACATTGTCACGCACTTCAGCATTTTGCAGTCGTAATATGAGTAACCATTAGGCGTCACCTTCGGCGCACTAAACGCAATACCCGCGTCTGATATTCTGATTTGTTAGCACGTTCGCGTCGGGTCACAGATCCGAGGCAGACACGCATGATGGATCAATATCCTCTGCAGGCCATTTCAAAGTGTCAGGCTTTGTGCGGCCATGTGCCTGTACAAGATGGCAGGCACTGGTCGCTTATGGCCTCTGGCAGGTGTAGGTTATTTTGACATGAGTGAGCAGCTGGTGTATTGTTTGTGTGTGTGTGTGGAGCAGATGCATGAGTTGTCTTGACGGTCACGTTGTGTGCGACTAACGCAGCGCCGGTGCTAAGAAGCTTTGTTTAGCAGCTATTGTTTTTGTACGGTTGTCTGTGTGCGTGCAGAGTGCCAGCTGATGAAGACTGAACGGCCACGGCCCAACACCTTCATCATCCGCTGCCTGCAGTGGACGACCGTCATTGAGCGCACGTTTCACGTCGACACGCCAGACGAGCGGTAGGAACTCGCGCTCGCTTGATCGCTCAGAACGTACGCGAGCTTGAACGTTTGTTCACGGTTTCGCTCGCTTGTGCTTACTCTCTAACCGGGTGGCACGCACGCTCGTTCGCACACTCGTTCAAACACGTGTCGACTCGCTGGCCACTTTACACGGGGTGCTTCGGGCTGTGTTTCTAACTGGGTGGTAACCCTGTTTACCGTGCATGTGCCCGCTACCACGGCTGCGACAGGGAGGAATGGATGCGGGCGATACAGACGGTGGCCGACCGGCTGGCGCAGCAGGAGGAGGAGAGGATGGACGTGACGGCAAGCCAGCCCAGCGAGGGCCCGTGCACCGAGGGCATGGAGACCTGCAGCACGCGGCCCAAGCCACGTGTGGTACGCACGCACGTGAAACGACGATGCTCTATATAGACTTTAACAGACTTTTGGGGGCAAGTGCTGTTTGTGTGCTATAGGTGCCGGCACGTATGCACACGTGCATACAAAAGCACACGCACGCGAGCACTAAAAATGTCTGCAGGCACCAACACGTTGGTATAATGTGTGCGCACCTCAGCACATGTAAACGTACAAATCAACATGCGTGCAGCTGCTCTCTCGGTAGCACATTCGTTCACTTATTCGGTAGTGCACCGAACAACGCACTAGCTCTGTAGCACACTGACATGCTGATTTGCGTGTCTGTGCTGGTGATTGGCAGACTATGAACGACTTTGACTACCTGAAGCTGCTGGGCAAGGGAACGTTCGGCAAGGTCATCCTGGTGCGGGAGAAGGCGACTGGGAAGTACTACGCCATGAAGATCCTCAAGAAGGAGGTCATTGTGGCAAAGGTGCGCATGCGAGCCGGTGTTGATGAGTTGTGGGGACCGATGACGTGGTTATCGCACTGCGCTTTGAAGTCAACATTGTCAGAAACCGCTTTGTCCTGCACAGGCTCGCGGTGAGCTGGAGCCTATCCCAGCAGACACAGCGCAAGGCAGGGATATACCCACGATAGGACGCCAGTCCATCACAGGGCACTAAGAGCAGTTTAGTCTGCAAGCCAATTAACCTATGCAGCAGCATATTTTTTGGACTGTGGGAGGAAAACGGAGTGCCCGACGAAAACCCACGCAGACACAGGGAGAACATGCAAACTCCACACAGAAAGGCACCCGAGCCGAGATTCGAACCCGGGACCTTCTTGCTGTGAGGCGACAGCGCTAACCACTGGACCATCGTGCCGCCCTGAATATCGTGTGTAAATATCAATACTGGGAAGACAAACATGGCCTGCATGGTGTTGGCTGTAAAAAAACAAAAGGTTTTGCCATTTCCGGCAATCCAAATGTTAAAGTCTTAAAACACCAAATAGACACTTCATAAAGTGTCACGTTTGAGTAAACCACACGCTTGTGGCAAGATTTGCAAACAAAGTATTTTAATAAATAATGGATTATCCTTGACACAGATTTGCCCACACCAGAGTCTCCTTCCTTGAGAGCCTAGTCTCTCTGTTAACCAAGCGTTGCTAAAAGGCAAGCAGTTCAGGACAATGCGGATAGCATTGCATTACTAGCACACGTCAAGCTGTTAAATCTATGGATACTTTTTTCCAGTACCAAGATGTAAAAGAGAAGGCTACCCACCTCTGATTAGGTGTCCTGTGTTGGCTTCAGTATATTCTCTGTAACAGCACTTACCGTAAGAGTACGTTAAAGGTGACATGGGGTTCTTTGTGTGATTTTTATTTGGACTGGTTGTTTTTGTTTGCCTGTGCAGGTGACGTGATTTTTAGATTTGAAGTGATCCTTTTTTTTGGTTGACATCCCTGCCGGTTGTGTGGGTTTGGCGAATGTCTCTTGTGTGTGGGTGCTCCATTAGGATGAGGTGGCGCACACCCTCACGGAGAACCGCGTGCTGCAAAGCTGCCGACACCCATTCCTAACGGTATGGATCTCGTAGCCAATCAAATCGGCAAACGCTTCCATTATTAGACCGTTAATACTGTAATGTGCCTCTCATAGTACACGATTTTTAACATCAGTATTTATATTGGCTAATCGCTACAAGATTCCTCTTGCCCCCTATTAAACAAGGACAGACAGCCGACGCGCAAACGTATTTCAATCGATGGTTATGAAGCATAAGGAAAAAATCGGCAGCTCTTCTGGTTTTGTTATGTGTGGGCTGTTGTGTAATTTTGTCCCCAAGTCTGAAGCTTCATTTAATAACAAGAAAAAACTTTGACTTCCAGGCTCGACGGTGATCTCGTTGCCGCATGACTCCAGAGCTGTGTTGAAATGACAGTGGTGGTGTTGCCAGAGTATTTTTGGAGTTGCACTAGTTTACCTGAGCCCTTCTTTTGAAGCCGAGCCTGTGGGCGCCCGTGAATTGTGACCTCGTTGTTTGTGTCCCCTTCGCTGTCTGTACGCAGTCGCTCAAGTATTCCTTCCAGACGCACGACCGCCTGTGCTTTGTCATGGAGTACGTTAATGGCGGGGAGGTGAGGCTCCTGCTGCTGCATGCACTTGTGTGTGGTGGTGCATGCGTTTGTGTGAGTATCGGTGGGGTGTGGATGGATGTTTATTACAGCAGAAAGTACCCAGTGACCTTGCAAGCTCTAGATGCGGGATTCTTATGACACGACAAATGTTCGAAACGACTAACGGAACAAGAAGTGGAGTGGCCAAGATCAGCATCGAAAGTCTGACATGGTCTTAAGCCTTTCCCGAGGTTGAGCTTAGCCATAATTGAATTTCATGGCACCGTATGAAAACCTCAGCACTGAGCAGGAAACATTGGCCAGGTGTGGTGCTGGTCACCTACCTCCTTAGGTGTAGGTTTGACCTCCATAGGTGTTCGCTAACACAACTTGACCCTAAAATCTGTCAAGGCTATACGAGGGATCTTTGTTACGTGTTTTTGCGGCACACGTGTGTGTGTGTGTGTGCGCTCTGTGCCACCTGTCCGCGGCAGCTGTTCTTCCACCTGTCACGCGAGCGCGTGTTCTCAGAAGAGCGCACGCGGTTTTACGGCGCAGAGATCGTGTCGGCGCTCGATTATCTCCACACTGAGAAGAACGTCGTCTATCGGGACCTCAAGGTGAGCCACTCATCCTTCCTGGCTCATGGTCTTTTGGGCCTTTGACACATCGTAACCATTTCCTGTATACTTGTTGTAGTGTTAGCTTTGCTCCAACCGAGTACTGCACAGTCTGAGGGCCGTTTCCTTATCTGTAAAGATTAAGACCCTCACAGCAGTGTTAAGCCAACTGAGGGTGGTGCACGCTGAGGTGTTTGAAAACTGACATGATGGTGGTTGGGTCAGTTAGGGTTACAGGAGTAAATCGAAAGTTTACCATTCACGGCAGCAGCAGAATGAGACTGGACATGCTGCTTTTCCAGTTCAATTAAAATGGCCTCACTTTATGGGTTTCTGAAGCTCACCATATTGTCCATTTGCTCTCCCATGCTGCAGCTGGAGAACCTGATGCTGGACAAGGACGGACACATTAAGATAACAGACTTTGGGCTCTGCAAAGAGGGCATCACGGACGGCGCCACCATGAAGACGTTTTGTGGCACCCCCGAGTACCTGGCACCGGAGGTGTGTCTGCCTGTAACCATCCGCCTGTGTGTTTGTGTGTCACCTTGTTGCTATGTCTTCTCGCCCCCTATCTCCACGTCACCCACGGGCAGCACGGCACCATGGTGAGGCAGAGCTGCTGCCTCACAGCAAGAAGGTTCCGGATTCGATTCCCGACTTGGGTGCTGCCTGTCTTTTGTGGCGTTTGTGTCTCTCTCTCCCCGTGTCCACGTGGATTTTTGCTGGGTACTGCAGTTTCTCCTAACAGTCCAAAGACATGCTTCCAAGGTTGATCATCCTGACTGATTTGCCCCTAGTTCCCTGAGATATTGTAACTTGCTTACCCTTCCCTGCTGGACAACTTTTTCAGCTACATAGCTCAATGGTTCCTTCCAGATTATCTAAATATATAAAAAAAAAGTCATGTTCATGTCCGTGGGTCTTTTGTCTGAGTCACCATGCACCTGTTTTGTACCTTCGTGTCCCCCATGTGTCCTCAGTTTCCCATATTCTTGAGGAATCGTCATCCTCATGTCTCTGGGCTTCCATGTTACCATGTCCCGAATGTGTGTGTGTGTGTGTTCACATCCCTGTGTTACCTTGGCCCGGTGTTCCCACCCATCCAGGGCTCCATGGCCCGTTGTACCCATAAGTGTGCATTGCTACGTTTCCACGTCTATCCCCTTGTGCGCATCTTTCTCTCCACGCTCTACCGCCACCCAAATTCAAACCTTGACTCTCCATTCCCCAGGTGCTGGAGGACAATGACTACGGGCGAGCAGTGGATTGGTGGGGCCTGGGCGTGGTCATGTACGAGATGATGTGCGGCCGCCTGCCCTTCTACAACCAGGACCATGAGAAGCTGTTTGAGCTCATACTCATGGAGGACATCCGCTTCCCGCGCACGCTCTCCAATGATGCAAAGGCCCTACTCTCTGGCCTACTGCTCAAGGACCCCAAAAAGAGGTGGCCACAGCACGCCAAGAGGCCTGACCCGTTGATGTTGTCACGCACAGCACTGATGTGGCTCGCGAGGCAGTCTGGGAGTTGTACTGACCGATTCCAAAATCAACATCCCCCACATCTAGCCTTCATGGGCTCTTTAACCTTTGTATCCCCTGTGCGGCTGTATCACCCTGCATCAGGTATTTGAGGTATTTGTCCAGTGAAGGCATAGGACCGGTTTAAATATCTCTCGTCCTATCATGTTAGTCGTGGCTGTGAATGAAACTCACACTGGTGGCCTTGTAGCATAGAGCACCACACCAATAAACACTCGAACAAAATCTCACTTACAAGCTCAGCCCAAGGCAACACAACTTCCGTTGTTCCCAGAAGGTTACTTAAACGAAACGCCAGCTCGGAACAAGTAGCCGGTGTTTGTTTTGTACGGGCGGTGACCCCTAGATGTGGCACGTGTGCGGTGCAGGCTCGGTGGAGGACCTGACGACGCCAAGGAGATCATGAGGCACAGCTTCTTTGCCGGCACTAACTGGCAAGATGTTTACGAGCGCAAGGTCAGTGCGGGCACCAAAACCAGGCTGTTAGATTGACCCCGTCACCGTCGTGATCATGATCCTATCGCTCATCCCTCGCGAGTATCAAACAAGGCCCGAGGTACCGACGGAGTGGAGTCGCACTCGTGAACAGACCCGCGGCACATGGGTAGTTGCATCAAAAGTGGGCTTCGACCAGGGAACGGGTAGTGGAGACGTCCAGAGTTCGGCAGGCTTGGTTCAACCGCTGTTAGCGAGCAAATTTTAAGGCCGGCATTGCACACGGATGAGCTTTGCCGGCACCACACCCCAGTGCTGATGGTCAAACCGGGTATTCGTTTTAGCCCGAATTAATGCGTGGTAAGCTTCGTTCACATGCCGCTGATTTGCGCTGTCGAGAATTGAACTCGGCTGACAGAGATAACGCGTTGCGGCAAGTGCCACACCAAAGAGCTTATGCACTTCGACGCCCCCTGTGTTTGGTGAAGTACTGGAGCACGCACAACACACGTACGCAAATGTATTAACACGTTGCCGCGTGTTTCTGTGTTGGCCCACCTTGTCACCACGTGCAGCTGCCACCTCCATTCAAGCCGCACGTGACGTCAGAAACGGACACGCGGTATTTCGATGAGGAGTTCACGGCACAGACCATAACCATCACGCCACCAGACCGATGTGAGTGGCACCCTCATCACCAGTGCCATCGTCACCACTTATTTACCACCGGCGTTACTATCATCACTGCCTCCAGAGCAATGTGTGGCACAATCGTCACAACCATCATCACTACCAGCATTTCCTTCATCGCAATTTTCACCTCCACCAACATCAATGACATTGCCTTGCTGACTGTCATGCTGCCAATGTCACAACGCCACCAGTACCAGCTCCGCTAATGCCTCGTTCGTGTGTGTGTGTATGTGTAAACCGTCCACCCTCTCCCCACTACCATAGACGACAGTATGGAATCCCTCGACAACGAGCGGCGACCGCACTTCCCCCAGTTCTCCTACTCTGCCAGCGGCAACCAGTAGAGCCAGTGCCCGGTAGTACCGCGTACATGGTGTGTGGTGGCAGAGGGAGAGCGACTGGGATCTTGCCGCCCCTCCACCACACCGTACCAACCCATTCCCCATTCACGGCCGCCGACACCACGAAATACTGTAAACATTC
The DNA here is from genome assembly GCA_036362905.1 of Mordacia mordax. Taxonomy (NCBI): domain Eukaryota; kingdom Metazoa; phylum Chordata; class Hyperoartia; order Petromyzontiformes; family Petromyzontidae; genus Mordacia; species Mordacia mordax. The sequence goes on from JAZEWT010000005.1 coordinate 3,876,962, forward strand.
GCGCGGTGTGCGGGTGACAACACGGTGGTGCGGTGTGGGTACGTAGACAACGGCGGTATTGTTCACCGCGCAGGTGTGTGCTGTGAAACTCGTCTGCACGAGGCTGTTGGGGTTTTTGTGTTTTCATATTTTTTTACTTTTACACGGCACGTGGTTTTTTTGTTTTGAGCTGCTGTTGGTGGGCACTGGGAAATTGAGCCCCCCCCCCCCCCCCCCCC
>JAZEWT010000005.1:3881060-3907071 GCA_036362905.1 Mordacia mordax
GGGGGCAAAACGTGGTGGTCGTTTGGGGAACGGGTTTCATAACGGTTTTTCGGCGTAGGTCAAGACTAATGTCGTGAAGGTTATCGACGGATTGTGTTGGTGTACAGGTGACTTATTTGGGGAGAAGGTCTTATTGATGCGCTCTGGCTTAGTGTGTGGTGGTTCTAGTGTAGGGATTTATATTACGATTATGGTTTAGAGGGGCTTTGGATGGCTATTGACGATGGGTTATCAGTGCTTGGAGCTTTGGGATGGGTGTTTGTCGGGCTTGTTTGAAACAGCTGTTGGCCATAGCTGCTTGACAAAGATGTTTGAGGTCTTAACATTTTGATGTTGGCGACTGCTTGGGCAGGGTGTTGTGATGGTACTTTGGGATGGCGCTGTGGAAATTGATGCTTGTGGGTTGAGTGGGACATTGGGACCATATTCAGCCCCCACTGCCTCCCCTCTCTACTGCAAAGAAGCGATCTTGGAACCAGCGTTTCCGTGTTGATTGCTGGAGTCATTACCCAGAGAATCTGCCGATGAAATGGAGCGAGCTGGTGGGATCACACCTCCTTTAAAATTACGAATCGCTTTGCGTTTTTTATTTATCTACAAGTCACCCAGACTTAAATTCCAGAAGCTTCTCCCCCATTCCAAACGCTTCCACAGCTGCTTCGAGCCGCCCAGTGAAATGCACTTTCAGCTGCTGTCTTGTATCTTATTGTTTCTGTCTTTAGGGATTGTAGTCACAACCCCAACTTTAGCCGTGGAGTCTATAGCAAATGAATGAATTCTCGACTTTGACTGAACGCCATTGGTGCGATGCATGGAGGAAATCGAGGCAACTTCCACCTGGCCAAACTACCTCATCTCTTTGGACCCAGCCATGTCCGAAATGAATGAGGCTGTAATTGGAATGTCGTGTCAGGAATCTTTACTGGAGAGTTGGAATATGGACGTGCCCTGTGATAGACATTCCCGCCTCCTTATATCTGGCTCGGCGTGGTGGCAAAATACTATTGCCCTCGCAGCTGCAAATCAATGCAGTTTAAAACGCGAGACTGTTCATTCATTGTTGAAGATATTTGAATGGAGAATTATTCAGAGATGTGAGAACTGGATAGGTAGGAAGAAAGGCAGGCAGCCAGCCAGCCAGTGCCAACATTTACCAAACTGTGTCCCATAAAATAATGATATCGGCCCATTTCATGATTTTTGTAGGAGGAAACTGATAAACCCGTAGGAGACCCACTGAATAGGGAAAAAGAATCACACCACACAGAAAGGTGTCTGAGGTGGGAATATAACTGCCTCTAGTAGGCCTTTTTTCCCCATAAGGCGTAGATGTAACCACTGCCACCTGAGCAAAATACATTTTTGGAGATTGGTAACAAGCGCACGTAAGTTGGTCAAACATTTTCTCATTTGTGCGTGTTCATGCAACCAGGATGCTAGCAATGATGGACAGTTTTTGTTTTGTGGGCCGTTTTTGAAGTGGAAACCTTACATGACTGCAGAAGAATAATTGGCTCTGATTTGGGGTTAGGAATGTGGCCAGGACTACTGGTTGGGCCCCCTCGGCGCTGCGTTGCTCTTGAGCACCGATGTTTCCCCCATTGCACCGCGTCGTTCAAACTGAACCCGTGCGAGCGCCGCGATACCGTTGGCGCACGTTGCTCTCCGCCCCGTGAGACGCTTATGAAGGCCGACGGCGGGAACGGGAGATGGAATTTGTAAATCCTTGTCGAGAGACTCTCTGATGATGAACCTGCTCCCATGGAGCACAATACTGGGAGGAAGGGGATTTGAATTTGAAAACAGTCTCGTTGGAGTTTAACAGGAAAACCTAAGGGTGTGAGTGCTGATGGGTTTTGCGGAAAAGGGGGGGTTGTCCCGGGATGGGGGGGGGGCATATGTAATTTTGACCCCGTATTTATTTCAGCCGTCTTTGTGCACTCTCTCGTGTGCGTATGATTTTAAGTGTTACATTGAAGCATTAGTATTTAATGTTTTGGTTGCGTAGGCGTCTGTATGGGACCATGATATCAGCTGTAGCATTTTACTATTCAAGCAATACTGATCAATGCAACCACCCTACAGCGCTACAAGCAGTGTTACTAATGACCTACATTTAAACTGCCGTTTTGTGGAGTTGTGTTTGTATGTTTCAAAAGCATTGCTGTTTGATGGATTGTCTTCGAATCGTATTTTGTTCTCGATGTTTGGGATGCATTTTTTGACTGACGGCAAATGTGGCATTCGCGCTGTGGTGACTGCGAACCGCGATGGCAGTGACTTTGTCACGGTTTCATTTTTATTTTGCTCGTAGGGGAAAGATAAAGTGTCCAACTCCTGTGGGGGGGGGGGAATGGGGGATGAACATCACAGGTGGTTTGCCTGCTTGTGTAATTCTTAAGGGCTCAATCTCACCGAATTGAAGAACCGACCAGTTTGCGATTGACACGAGTCCAGTGTTGACTGAACTTGGATCATTGTGGCATTTTCATTTTTTTTCCGACATCGTTTAACATGATGCTCTCCGACACCAGTGAGCTTTCCAACTTCTTGATCACAGGGTGCGGTGGAATTCTTAACGTCCAGTGTCTCTTCAGGGAAGCCACAACTCAGATAACAGGCGGCTATTCTTGTAGCGATTTTTTTTTGTCTAATGAACATAACATTCAGTTATAGCCAAGCTAGTCGTTATGGCACTTTGGTGATGTCACTGACTCATCACTCATACGGTTTAATATGGAGCGATGGAGCAGCTGTGATTTTATTTTTTCCCGTATTCGGTTTCATACTAAGCAGCCTTAGTCACATTGGACAGCCTGGGACACAACCTTGGGATGTAACAATATGCTATGATGTGATTTAAGATTATTATTTTTTCGTCTCACTGTTGTGTTGCATGTGGCACCTATAGTGGCTACATGTCCTCTCGAGCCAATGACACGTATAATTTGATGTGGGTTTTCATGGCTCAGTGTGGTTGCTTTCGATACCTGTTATTTTTTGCATTGCAGTTTGTCAAGCTCTCCAGAGTGGGGGGGGAAAAGTGACGTTAAACGTCGCGGAGGAGAGGGATTGCTCAACACTGACATCTCGAAAGAACTGCTGTCGAAAGCAACTCCCTGTCATGGGTTCATACTTAGGATTCCGTTTACGTAGACATATTGCGTGCAAAGTATCCAATTTTACTCCGCGTATCGGTACACCGAACTGGCGAGTACCTTATTAGATCAACACCAGATGGTGGGTTGCGTCTTCATTGAGAACCTCCGTTTTGTAAGGAACACTTCCAAAATGTGGTCTTTTTAAGCCACACGTTTACCTTGCAGCATAGAGCTATGGAAAAGCACTTCCTGCTGCAAATGCAGCTTAATGTTCCCATGTAAAATGACCCAACTCCACCGGTGTTGATGCATTGTGTGGTGGAGTGGAGACATGGGTAGGGGTGGCTATTACCTGCTGCTTTTCAACATGTGGTTGGCCCATATTGTTTGCTGTAGTTTTTTTTTAAGTATGAGTTCAAACTTGCGCAACTTCAGGCCAACGTTTATTGGCAGTGAACGGAGCCTTCTGCAAACTCGAGATGGCGTCACTGTGCCACCTGACACTGGCACAGTCACGCACACACAAAAACAGCTCCGTCTTGCATCCCTCCGGAGGGGATGGCTTGGAATTCATCAATCTCACGATCGTGGCATAGTTTCTCCCCAACAGTGGTACAACCAATGCTCTCAACACTCCAAGCTTGGACTGGTGCAAATGTGACCTTTCGTGGAAGAGATCTGGACAAAGGCAGTATTTTCGCCAAGTTTAAAACTTATTCTCGAGTACTTGGTTAGTGCGGCTAAGATGTGCGCAACAACTGGTGGATCTCGTTCTGTGGGCCGTTTTCAAAGTGGTAGAGCCCCATGTGGTCGTGGGCAATATGTAGTGATTTCACATGCCTTGGATCGACCACCACTCCCCAATGCACTGCATTCTCGAACGGTTTTGCCGTCAGCTTGCGTCTTCCTATAGCGCGACTCTAAAATAAAACATACGGTTTATAAAGGGACCTCTCCCCATTTTACGTGGTCTACCGCGTCTCCTCAACCAATTTGAGGACATACCTACAGAGTTGTCGGTCGCACAGGGATTGGTGGCCACGCTGCTTGGGCAGGGAGGAGGATCGATGTATTTATACCAGGCTCACTTCCAACACACTTTGCACTCGCGGCTTGGCTCCGTTCAGTTAATAAAATAGACGCGGCCGGTTTGTCCAGTCTTTGGTTTGGCTCGAGAGCGCGCGCTTTGTTGCTAAACCATTAAGCGGATCGAGTCTTCGTGTGTCGGGTGGTTGTTTTTGGTGTTAACTTTGGTCACATTTTGACGAAAAGGTTTTCTCACGTTGCTGTTACATTCGGGATTTCGCTGTTACATTTTGCGTTGACGTTTACGCGTACCGAACAAGTACTGTATTATTTGTTAGTTTGTTTGTCTACACTTTTGAGAACAAGCGATAACAGGTGAGGGTCACGTACCTTCGTGTCTCCATGAGTTCTTGCCTGTGTTCTAATCCAGTTCAGTCAACTTTGCCCTGTTACCATACAACCGTCCTTCCACGGGAGATGGTTCCTAAAATGACTTTCCGACACAGACACATGTGTGGCTGTCAGTCCGACCGCGCAAGTGTTCACCATGTTGACGTTTGGCGATCACGAGTGTGTTGCCCTTTCTGCTAACCGGCACGTGGTGTTAAACGTCGGGGGTTTGGGGGTGAACAGCACGCGGGGCACAGCCCGAAAACGCAACGGCGCGGCTCTGACGCCAGTGCCAGCGAGCTGGTGTCACCTGCGTTTGAATCCGGGATTCAGCTGGCCGCGATTTAACCCACGTTCTCAAGTGCGCACGCAACAACATACCACTTTTTGTACGTTCACTTAATTGCGCTTATTTCATCTGCTGACGGGGGAGGGGGGGGGGTTAAAATCAAAACTATTTGAGTCCATTGACGCGTGACAAAACACTCCATGCAGGGCATATGAATGCATTTGACACTAATCCGTATATAAACATCAACCGTGTCGCAGAGGTAACGTTTCACGTACGTCTGCGAAGACCTGCCGGGGGACCGATTTCTGGCGTGAGATGGCGCACTGCTCACTGTGAAGGGTTCAGAAAATATAAAAAAATTTGTCCACCGCATGACAACGACGCCATAGGCGTAATTGCAATATAATCTAGAGAGGTGAAGGATTGGGACGGGGGGTGGGGGACCCGAAAACCTAATCGCGGACTCCCCATGCGAGCTATTTGTTCTTGCATACTCGTACACCAGCGGTAGTGTCTGTCCGATACTGCCCACCGTATATTATGGTGGTGGTGGTAACGGTCGTGCCGCGTCACGGCTCCGACACCGGGCCAGACGGGGACGCGGGGTGAGACCTGGGCCGCCGAACCCTCGTGCAGATCCTCCACCGTCACGGGGGGGGGGGAGGAGGAGAGCGTCCGCCGCCACCACCGCCTCTGCTAGGCCGTCCCGCTTGTCGGCGTTTACATGCAATGTCGTTTTAAAACAATAAAACGTCTCCCCGTGTTCAACACTAGTGTCGGGCACTACTCTGTCAGCGGTGTGGAGGCATTCGTGTAAATGCCACGTTTCTGTGGCGGGGCGCCACTTACCTTCCATCGTGCAGTCTCACGATGTGATGCCGGGGAATGGTGATGATAATGGGGCCGAGTTGACCCGGGGCTGATATTCGAAAGCGTGAAAGCCCTGCGCATAATCGCTTCAAACAGCACAAGTGGTACTTTGCATTGTGGCTTGGCCACAATGCAAGCGTAAAACACCACCTTCATTCTGCTTGGTCTTATGCGATTAGAGGCATTCCACATGGTAATGCTCATACGTTCAACACAACGACTCAAGTTGGGTTGAACGTAGTACCTTACTGCACGTATAGTGGTGCACTATACGTGCAGTAAGGTACTATAGTGTACCACTATAGTACCACTATACGTGCAGTGAGGTACTATAGTGTACCACTATAGTATACCACTATACGTGCAGTAAGGTACTTGTTTTCTCAGGAAGGAGATTGGTAGTTGCCCGGCGATGGACTGGCGTCCCGTCGTCGGGTGTATTCCAGCCTTACGCCATGTGTTTCCGGGATAGGCTCCGGCTCACCGTGACCCTATATAGGATTAAGCGGTTTCAGATAATGAGATGAGATGGGAGATTGGTAATATTTCCACTTTAAAAGCGCCTTTCACCTGGGGGTTACAAAGGCGAAAATGGCATAACAAAGTTGATCAACCAAAGCAATAGCTACTAATCAATGGAGATAAAACTTGCTTAACAGCCCATGCGCCACAGCCTCCACACCAAACGGAGCAGACACACGTTTGTATATACACCGTGTAACGAGTGAGAATTACAACGTAGAAACAAAAACCCGTACATGGGGAAAATTAGTCATAGATCTACTGCAGTGTGTCGGCGAACATGAAACTACTCGCATGCTAATGTAGGGTTTCATGACTTCATTTGTGCGGGATAGCCGTGTCAAGCGTTCCTCCTCTCCCGATTCTCACCCCCCGTGTAACCGGCGCCAGCAGCGCAGTCAACGCAGCGCTTTGTGATCCTTGGGTGAAAAGCGCTCTATAAATGCAATTATTATTAACGATTGCTTCGAAAAGCTGTTCTCTCGGGACAGCCGCGTCGATCGCTTCCTCTCTCCACCTCCAACCGCGCGAGGTGGAGAGAGGGAGCGATCGACGCGGCTGTCCCGAGAGAAGAAATTTTCGAAGCAATCAATGCATCGAGCCGTGAACACCGACATTACAATTATTATTATTATTATTATTGTTAATCAACTCGTGTGCAGGAGCTCATTCGATGACGCATCAGCTACGTGAGCGACGGCATCATCAGGCTTTCATACATGTGGGCGTGGGGGCGCGGGGGCGCGGACGGCAATTTGATAGCCATCTTGCGTAGGGAAGAACGCGCGTAGCCATTGGTGGTCCACGGCGTACCTCCCGTCGCCGTTTACTGACGTCACCCTGCAGAATGTACATAGCGAGAAGGCGGCGCCGCTCGTCCGCTTACCTCATCCAAGATGGCCGCCCGAGCCTCCGCACCGCCACACTCGCTTTGTCATTGAGAACGCGTGAGTTTCTGTGTGTTATTGTGTGTTCTTTAAAGACTGTTTATTACTAGAAATGTCGCCGAGCGCGGTAGTTTACTCCTGTTTCAACGCCACACGCGGGCAGTGTTGTTGACTGAACGTGTTGTCTGCTTTTGCTGCTGAGCTGGTAGCGCGCGCGGTGTTCGCTACCTACGTGTACTAACTCCACCACCAGCTATTGCCGTTCTTCAGCAGCAGCAACATCATCTTGTACGAACCAGCTATTGCTGTTCTTCAGCAATAGCAACATCATCTTGTACGAACCGGCTATTGCTGTTCTTCTTCAATAACAACATCATGTTGTACGAACCAGCTATTGCTGTTCTTCAGCAATAGAAACATCATGTTGTACGAACCAGCTATTGCTGTTCTTCAGCAATAGCAACATCATGTTGTACGAAGCGGCTATTACTGTTCTTCAGCAATAACAACGTCATCTTGTACGAACCAGCTATTGCTGTTCAGCAATAACAACATCATCTTGTACGAACCAGCTATTGCTGTTCTTCAGTAACAGCAACATCATCTTGTACGAAGCGGCTATTGCTGTTCTTCAGCAATAGCAACATCATCTTGTTCGAACCAGCTATTGCTGTTCTTCAGCAATAACAACGTCATCTTGTACGAACCAGCTATTGCTGTTCAGCAATAACAACATCATCTTGTACGAACCAGCTATTGCTGTTCTTCAGCAATTGCAACAACATCTTGTACGAAGCGGCTATTGCTGTTCTTCAGCAATAGCAACATCATCTTGTTCGAAGCGGCTATTACTGTTCTTCAGCAATAACAACGTCATCTTGTACGAACCGGCTATTGCTGTTCTTCAGCAATAGCAACATCATCTTGTACGAACCAGCTATTGCTGTTCTTCAGTAACAGCAACATCATCTTGTACGAACCAGCTATTGCTGTTCTTCAGCAATAGCAACATCATCTTGTACGAACCAGCTATTGCTGTTCAGCAATAAGAACATCATCTTGTACGAACCAGCTATTGCTGTTCTTCAGCAATAGCAACATCATCTTGTACGAACCGGCTATTGCTGTTCTTCAGCAATAGCAACATCATCTTGTACGAACCGGCTATTGCTGTTCTAAAGCAATAGCAACATCATCTTGTACGAACCGGCTATTGCTGTTCTTCAGCAATAGCAACATCATGTTGTACGAACCAGCTATTGCTGTTCTTCAGTAACAGCAACATCATCTTGTTCGAACCAGCTATTGCTGTTCTTCAGCAATAGCAACATCATCTTGTACGAACCAGCTATTGCTGTTCAGCAATAACAACATCGTCTTGTACGAACCAGCTATTGCTGTTCTTCAGCAATAGCAACATCATCTTGTACGAACCGGCTATTGCTGTTCTTCAGCAATAGCAACATCATCTTGTACGAACCAGCTATTGCTGTTCTTCAGCAATAGCAACATCATCTTGTACGAACCGGCTATTACTGTTCTTCAGCAATAGCAACATCATCTTGTACGAACCAGCTATTGCTGTTCTTCAGCAATAGCAACATCATCTTGTACGAAGCGGCTATTGCTGTTCTTCAGCAATAGCAACATCATCTTGTACGAACCGGCTATTGCTGTTCTTCAGCAATAGCAACATCATCTTGTACGACGCGGCTATTGCTGTTCTTCAGCAATAGCAACATCATCTTGTACAAAACGGCGGAGCCTATGACTATGCGGTGCCCCCTGCTCTTGCTTGTACAGCAGCCACAGTCGCACAACCGTACTCTTGTCTTCCCTAATTCATGAAGGAGACGTGCGCATCGCTCCGTTCGTGTCTCCGGTGGTGATGGTTCCACGGTCTGCCATCGCGTAGGAGCAGGAATGTCCGAGAGCCGGGACGTCTCGAACGAGGGGCCATTCATCTTGGGCAGCCGTGGCGATACCATGGCGAGGCCGTGCCCCTTCTCGGAGGACAACTTCACGCGGCTGGCGTCGCAGAGCAACGTGTACGGTCTCGCCGCGTTCCACACGCCGCCCGCCGGGCCCGAGGCTCTGGTGGCCGCGCTCAAGGGCAAGCTGCTGTCCCTGCGCTACGAGAGGGTCGACGCGCCGGGCCGGCTGCGAGCCGTGGCCAGGGAGGTTCACTTCACCTATATACCCGGTGCGGGGTGGTGGGGGGTGGGGTTCGTGGATTGGAGGGGTCTCGAGTGGGGTCTGACGGTCAGGGTGTGAGTAGGGTTGCCACCTCCTGAGCCACGAAAACCCGGGGCACAATAATAACATCATCTCAATATCATTGTCAGAAACCGCTGAGCCCTGTACAAGGTCGCGGTGTAGCCGGAGCCTGTCCCGACAGACACAGGGCGCAAGGCAGGGTTATACCGACGATGGGACGCCAGTCCATCACCGGGCACTGCGGGCAATTTAGTCTGCAAGCCAATTAACCTATGCAACAGCATGTTTTTTGGACTGTGGGAGGAAACCGGAGTGCCCGGCGAAAACCCACGCGGACACGGGGAGAGAGAACTCGCAAACTCCACACAGAAAGCAGCAGCCGAGCCGAGATTCGAACCCGGGTACTTCTTGTTGTGAGGAGGCGACAGCGCTACCCACTGGGGCCACCGTGCCGCCCCTTAATATGAATAATAATTGCATTTATCGAGCGCTTTTCACCCGAGGGTCACAAAGCGCTTCACAGAGCTGCGCAGAGAACGGCACGACAACAACAACGCCACCAGAACGGAAAACCAGCAGCAGAAACATATATTGGGAAATGATTGAATTCAACATATGTCGTATAATAATAACTGCACTTCTCGAGCGCAGGGTGAACGGAATTGGTCGGAGATCGGATCACCATTGTTCCCTTTCAGAAGGGAAATCGATGCAGCGTTGCAAGTTAATCTTTCGATGGAATTAAAGAGTGATTCTTTTGATCACGAGCTACCGAGGCGGAATTGAAGAAGACTGTGCGATTAACTGGAAAAACCCAGACGACGAATGGTTTGTACTGATGTAACATAATACGTACGTTTATCACGACTCAATGTGAGAATTGCTGGCTCTTTTGGAATAGCCATTTCCAGTGCGCCTTTATCCTTAACGACGTTTCACCGCCCACGTTCGAGGCATCGTCAGGAGTTTTGAATGGCTCGGTTCGTGAAAACGTAGATGTTTCTTAGATCGGCTGCCACAAAAATGAGGACTTTCCTGGAGAGAGAAAAACACGGGACAGGTGGTAACTGGGTGTGTGGTACGTTTACCTCCTACACACCTGGTGTGAACGCAGCCGTAGCGTGCCCCAAGGAGACTAGGGTCCCAGCCCTTAGGGGGGTCTTAGTGCCAGGGTGAATGGGTCAGGGTGTGGGGTGTGAAGGAGGGTACATGTCACCTGCAAACCGCTATTGTGAGCAAAGGGGGTTTCTGAGGAGGTGTTTATTCCAAAGGGGGCTCACGGGGGATATCTTTAGAGGATCTGTTTGTGGTGGGTCGTCTGTGTTAGGAGGTCTGTCTGAGGGGTGTCTCCGAGAGGGGTTGTCTGAAGGGGTGATAATAATATCTTATCTCGTTGTTGACGTGCCGTTCTCTCCGCAGCTCTGTGCAGCGCTTTGTGACCCTCGGGTGGAAAGCGCGACATGAATGCTATTATTATTATTGCACTTCTAAAGCGCCTTTCACCTCAGAGCCACAAATGGCTGCACGGAGCTATGGGAGAGAACGGCATGTCATCAACAAGAGCAGTAGAATAGATCAATCAAGTAAAACAATGACTAAATTAATGAAGGACCATGATTGCTTCGAAAAGCTGCCTCCAACGCATCCTCACGATGCCTCCAACGTGTGAGGCGAAACGTCGCGAGGGGAGGAGCGAGAGAGCCATCGACGCGGCTGTCCCGAGAGAGCAGCTTTTCGAAGCAATCATCATGCATCGAGCCGTGAAAACCTACATCATTACATTAATGAATGACGTCTAATAATAAAAAATGTTTAAACAAATAAAGCAAGAGGTGTTCCTGGGCAAGCACAGGTCAACAGTGTGCCATCATTCAAGCACAACAACAGTAAGCAGCATCAACAGTTATAGCCAGAGGACTTCAAGGCCTTATGGGTTAGTGGGGTGTTATGAGGCTCTCTGATGGGATATATGGGGTAGCGATTCACTTGCGAGTAGAGAGAGAGAGAGATCTGCTGGAGAGGCTTCATGGTGGGTGTTGCTTCCATTGGCGGTGATGATGATGATGAAGAAGGTTATACTCTCTGCCGATGGTTATGTTGATGGAAATGACAACACGGATGATGGTTAGCAATGCGGGTTATGTGACTGGTGATGACGATGATTATGATCATGATACTGGTCAGAGTTCAAGTCCATTTTGTTCAACCAGGTGGCAACTTAGCAACCAGGATGCGTCTAATGCAAGCATGAAGTGGGGACTGCATTCTTCCTGTATGGGGGGAGAGGGGGGCAATCATTGCCCCTGTGTCTAATCCCAATCGTGAGATGTAAGGGGTTATTATCTTCAAATGTAAACCCTTACGCCGGTACAGAATGGCCTACTGTCGTGAATGGAAATAGGGGATCTTTAATATCCAGAGGGATGCAGATGGTGAGCAGTATTATGCTCATTGCACCTGCATTGTTGATTGTGGCATCCGTGGGTCGTGCAACGAGCGGTGATGGCACACCCACAGGGCCACCTCACCACCGGTCGTCGGTAATGGCGATAACGACAGTGATGGTGCCGATGTTGATGATTTTGCGATGATGAAGATGGCTGGTGTCACGCGTCTCTTTCCCCAGTGGATGCCGAGATCGTATCGATCGACGCGTTCTGCAAACCTGCGCCCAGGAGTGGCCTCGTTATTGGAATCACCTTCATCAAGGTGTTTGCACCTGGCACACGCTGTCCAGTCATTCATTTATTATCAGTACCCGCTTAATTCTGTACGGGGTCGCAGGGAGGGGGCCGGAGCCTATCCTGGCCGACAGAGGGTGCAAGGCGGGGGAATACCCAGGATGTGACGCCAATACATATTTTTAGGGCAATTTACTCAGCAGGCCAAACACGCTGTCTATCTCATCTCTCATTATCAGAAGCTGCTTAGTCCTGTACAGGGTCGTGGTGAGCCAGAGCCTCTCCTGGCACACACAGGGCGGAAGGCAGGGATATACCCACGATGAGACGCCAGGCTATCACCGGGCACTGCGAGCAATTTAGTCTGATTAGCCTACAGCGGGAGGCGGGGTTAGGGGGCGAGATAGACCTACAGTAAACCACGGGCCGCAATCTGCACATAATTTATACCATGCCGCAACAAAAACACGCTCAAAGGTGTATGTAAATTATGCAGGATACACATCTTATTTTATATTAGATATATGTTTGTTACCGGGCACAATTCCGATGGGTTTTATGGCTTGCTTTTGAAAGATCTGAATTATGAATGACCCAAAAGTGGGTGAACAGCTGGGTCATAAAGGACTGCCGACCTGTGGAATTAACAAGGGTTATAGGTCTTTTGAACACACGGGGAAACACAGCGCCTTCAGCAGAGGTGGGGGAATCCTCTTTCTTTTGTAACAAAGGGTTTTTGATGAAAACTATTTTTATGGGTCAGGTCACGCAAAAAAAAAGTGTCGTTTAACCCTCCGCCACCCGACACAGCCAGTTAGTAAGGTTTGTCACGTGACCAGAATGTGCCAATTCCTTCACCGTCTCAGCACACCGGTGTGTGGGAGGGCGAACCCACAGTATTTTATAATGAGATACACGACGATTTTCTTTCAGTCGTTGCCGGACACGTTGCGCGGTGGCGCAATGAGTAGCGCTACTGCCTCACAGCAACAACGACCCAGGTTCGGCTCCTGGCTCGGGTGCCTCTCTGTGTGGCGTCTGCATGTTCTCTCTCCCCGTGTCCTCTCTCCCCGTGTCCGTGTGGGTTTTTTGCCAGGTACTTCGGTTTCCTCCCACCGTCCAAAGATCCACTGCTGCCTAGATTAAATTGGCCTGCTGAGTAAATTGTCCATACAAGTGTGCCCTGCGATGTACTGGCGTCACATCCTGGGTATTCCCACAACTTGCACCTTTTGTCTGCGAGGATAGCCTCCAGCCTCCCGCAAGCGTGTACAGGTGTAACTGGGTACTGATGCTGAAGTGAACTGTCTGACACGTAGGACCCACAGCCACATGTTGCCTACAAAGCGTCGTGGTCGTGCCGGTTGGGTTGGACTCCTATCTCTGTCCCTCCATCTCCCGTAGGACTCAGGAGACAAGGCAAGTCCCTTCCTTAACATCTACTGTGACTATGAACCGGGTTCTGAGTACAACCTTGACTCTATTGCTCGTGAGTCCTGCACCGACCGGCACAGGGAAGGAGGCAACCCCTGAGACACAGAACCTGTTTCACTATGTCTGCACCATGTCGCAGATTCATCCTGTCTTCCCCATATCCTCCTGTGTCTTGTATCTCCCCCGTGTCCTCTTGGCTCTGTCTTCATATTATGTCTCCCTGGAACTCCATATACTCCCCCTAGGTCTCATTGAGCTTTCCTTTCTCACCTGCCTGTCCCCCCCCCCACCCCGTGTCCGCCTCTACTCACCGATCCCGATCCCACAGAAAGCTGCCTCAACCTGGAGTTACAGTTCATCCCTTTCCAGCTGTACCACACAGAGTGAGTGACACCTGCCTCACCTGACAATTAACCAATCGCCAACCAACCGCACGCTCGCCTGACTCAAGCTTACTCACTTCACCACTGACCCGGCTCATGTGCCGTGCCAGTCTGAATAGGGGTTTGCTAACAGCATTTGCCTAAACAGCATGTTTAAGACTATACCATGGGTCTTTGACATTTTGTGTCTGGGTATCCACAGCTCAGATTTATATTAAAAAATAAACGTTATTGTTGCTGACTTACTGTTCTTATGTCGTTATTGTTGCTGACTGCTCGTTTTCTCTGCAGCTCTGTGCAGCGCTTTGTTACCCTCGGGTGAAAAGTGCTCTAAAAAGTGCAATTTTTTATTATTGTTGTGATCGGTCTCAGTTATTCTGTTTGGGTCGGTGGCTGTATCTGTGTATGTGTGTTCGCACAGGGTTCAGGATGGGCCCACGAGCGAGACCGTGTTTCTGCTGAGTGGACACGACACGTGCGTCCACGTCTACAAAGAGGTATCGAGCGCTTTCACCTGTATCATCCCTTCGAATTAAACCGGTTGCTTTGATGCCAGAGTGTTGACCGATGATAATTGTCCAGCTGCCCTTCATGAAAACCAGGGTTTTTTTATTAATGAAGCTTGAGGCAAGAGAGGGCCCCCCCGATCCTTAATTCGCTTGATCTTTTGAAGGACGCTGTGGAAATGGACGCGGTGGGGGACGTGTGGTTTTTAGTCTTGCGTCCGCCGTGACAACCGCACCCGATGATTCCGCCCGTCGCCGATTCGGTTCTTGTGACGACAGAGCAGTACCCAGCATCAGTTTGAGGAGGTTGCCGTGGAGACGTTCTTCCCCGAGCTCACCCAGCTCAGCAGCAAGTGAGTGACGGTGGGCAGATAGGAATAATAATAACAATGATACAATATTGTAACGCTTGCATATTATCTTGTCAAGGACGAGATATGGATACGGGGGCACGAGAAAACCCGCACAGGGGTGGGGGGGGGAGGGGGAAGGCTTCCACGAAGCTAGTCAGTGCCAACATTTGACAGACACTGCGTCCTTTTATTATGATTTTATCGTCCAATCAATGCTTTTTTTTAATCAGTGGGAGGAAACCGGAGAACTCGGAGGGAACTCACACACAACAGGGAGGACATACACACACACACCAAAAGACACCCGAGATGGAATCGAACTGCCTTGGGCAGGACATTATTTTTTATGAGTCACAGATGTTACCACTGTACCATCCTGCCACCCAAATGGAACTTTTAATTTGTAAAACGGAACAGATGTATGGAGAGAAATCTTGGGGGAGGGGGGGAGCACACAGGAGGCCGTGGACTTAGTGGTTTGTAATGGCCCTGTGTCGCTACACCAGGTCAGCTCTGTGGAGATTCTAGGCTGAAACTCTGGGGTTGGGCGTCTCTTGTAAAGTTCATAATTAATGTGTCTGATACCGTGTAAATGCCACTGGCTTCCTGGGTTTGAACCATGATTTGAGCATCGTATGCCCCATATTGAACGAACTGCAGTCTGCTTGCACGGCTTGAGACAAGCGGGGGAGCGGTGGCGCAGTGCGTCGCGAGCCCTGTGTCACCTCTGTGCGATTCCCATACCTGGTACGGTGTATAAACATCGCCGCGAGGAGACAAAGGCGGCCGGGTGTGTTGCTGGCCACCCACCCCAGTGTGTGCGGTGCTGGCCTCCGTTGGCGCCACTCGCTAACGGCGCTCGCCGCCAGCGAAGTGCTGAAGGGAACGTGCGGCATCGTCGTAGTGTGCAGTGGATGCAGGTGCTGGCACTGCCGTGTGGGAGGCGGAGGCTCACGGCTGTCGGCAGTCAGAACGGAGCGGTGTCGCTGGCGCTCGTCCAACTGAGCTCTAAGAGTGCGTCCCGCGGGGTCGCGCGCGGCGTCGCGCACGGGGTCGCGCACGGGGAAAGAGACAAAGATCCAAGTATAGCCGTAACAGACTCTAGGGTCAAGTACCATTAGCGAGCACCTATTAAGGTTGACACAGCATACGAGGAAGTGGGTCACTGGCACTACGCCCAGCCCCTTTGTTTCCCAAATGCCAGTGTTTTAGATACTGCACGAGGTACTCATTTGTGGCTGAGTAGACCTCGGGGTGCGATCAGGACTGGTTGATGAAACCATCACCGGTATTGGCTGTGAGCGGGAATCGAAATTGGGTCACCAGGTTTGTAGTCGAGTGTGCTAACCGCTGAGCCACCGCTCCCCACATACAGACAAAAGACCAAGATCTCCCATATAGCCTTAACAGACTGTTAGGTTAAGTACTATTAGCGAGCACCTATGAAGGTTGACACGGCACACGACGGGGTGGGTGACCAACACCACGCCCGGCCGCCTTTGTCTCCCTAGTGGCAATTTTTTCACATTGCACTAGGTACTTATTTGAGGCTGGGTCGACCTAGGGGATGCCCAGGACCCGTTCAGAAAATCGTCACTGGTGTTGGCCGTAAGCAGGATTCGAACTCGCGTCGCCGGGTTAGTAACCCAGCGCGCGAACTGCTGAGCGCACACACGCACACGCAGGGACACAACAGAGACACAGGGAGGGAGAGTCCAGGAGACACGAGAGATTGAAGAGGCATTGAGATGCGCAGACACACACGGGCAGGGGGGGACAGGTGGAGACGCAGGGAGGCACAAGATGGATAGGGGGAAATACAGGAACACACAGGGAAACGTGCGCGTTGACACACGAGAGAGGAACGCAGTGAGATGCGCAGAGTGGTGACACTGGGACGAGTGCGGCTCTCTTGGAGAGGGAGACGGCAAACGCACCGTGTACGCGCAACAACAGGCGATCCTTTCCCTGTGCGCGCACGGCGAGCGCAGCCGTGCTGCAGCGATGGAGCGTGCAGCAGGACGGGCCCGTGAGCTGTGTGCAGATCTTCCCCGCGGGTAAGCGCGTGCGCGCAACCGCGCGCAACCACATGCAAACACGCGCGCACACAGTCTACCATACGTATTGCTCGACATCAACAAGTGTTCACGCGTATTTATAATTGGTAATGAATTATTTGTTACTGCACGTTTTTTTCCCACTGTTCTTATAATAATAATAATTGCACTTCTAGAGCGGCTTTTCACCTGAGGGTTACAAAGTGCTCCACAGAGCTGTGGGAAAAACAGCAAGTCAGCAACAGCAACGACACAAGAACAGCAAATCAGCAATATTAACTTTTTTTGGGTTTTTTTGTTGTTGCTACAACTCTTGAGCTGTGGAGAGAACGGCATGTCAACAATAACAACATCAGGGCAGATCGTCATACGAGTGCGGTCGTCGCACGATGCCTGTGCTCGTGTGTCCGCGAGCAGACCCACGGGGACAGGCCGAGGAGGAGCTGCCATCGTTCCACCTGCTGGTCGCGAGCACCATAGAGACATGCGTCGTGTACAGGTGCCAGCTCTCCCCCTGCCACCTCCCCCTCTCTCGTTCACGCTGTGTGTGGGTCAGAGTGTGTGGGTAGGTGTGTGTGGGTAGGAGTGTGGGAGTGAGCGAACGAGCGAGTCTGTAAGTGAATGGTGAGCGAGCGGGTGGGTGAGCGAGTGAGCCGGAGGGGTGAGTAGTGACTGAGCGGTATGCGTTCTGTGTCTTCCACCCGTTTCGTTGTGCACTCTCCGCTTCTTTGCTTTGGACTCGTTGGCTTTCTTGGGCTGTTCCACTCGTATGGTCTGCGCTGTTTTGCTTGTACTGTGTGGTGGGAGGGTGGCGCGGTGGCACGGTGGCGCGGTGGCGCAGTGAGTAACGCTGATGCCTCACAGTAAGAAAGTCCTGGGCTCGGTTCCCGGCTTCGGTGCTTTTCTGTGTGGAGCTGGCATGTTCTCCGCGTGGGTTTTTTTCGCCAGGTATTTCAATTAACTCCCACTGTCCAAAGACACGCTGCTACCTAGATTAATTCGCTTGCTGAGTAAATTGTCCTAAAAATGTGCCCTGCGATGTACTGGCATCACACCCATGGGTATTGCCCTGCCTTGCACCCTCTGTCTGCCAGGATAGGCTCTGCCCCCCTCCCCCCCGCTGCAATCCTGTACAGGATTAAGCGGGCACAAATAATGATGTTTGGTGGGTTTGATTTGTCTCATCTGTATTGGTTTGTCTCTGTCGTTTAACGTCCGAGTTGCATTGCTGTCTGCCTAGTTTGTACCATTTGCGCTCCTCGTGTGTACTCTCTCGGATCAGCTGAATTGTTAGCCGTGTCTTGTACACTGCTATTTAGCTCATCTCGTCTGTGCCGTTTTGTTTGGATCCTCCTTATCGTTGTCCGATTTGTCTGCGCCTTCCCAAATCTGGCGGTGCGGCGGCGCGGTGGCACTGCCAGGGACGTGCTGGTGCGGGGACTGAGCGACCAGGTGGTGCTGCCGGGCAGCGACCGCTACGACAGCGTGCTGTGCGCGCTTGTGTGTGACGTCGACTGTGACGGCCAGGACGAAATCTTGCTGGGCACGTACGGCCAGGTGGGGCACGCGTGAGGATGTGTGTGGGTGCCTCCAGGTGTGGTGCTGGGGCTTCATAGGTGCTAACAGCACTTGACCCTAGGGCTTGCTATGGCTGTAGGGGGAGATGTTTGTGTGCACCTGGATGTATGTGTGTAGCAGTGTCTAAGCATCACGTGGTGCTGGCCACTCACTCCCTCGTGTGCCATGCTCGCGTGGTATAAGTGCTCGCTGGCAGCATTTGTTCCTACAGTCTAAGGCTGTACAGGGGATATCTGTGTGTGGCACACGAGGAGTGTTAAAAATGGTTAACGTGTTGAGCTCCAAACTCAGCCATCTGGGTTTTATTCCCGTTCACAGCCAGCAGCAACACCAGTGACGATTATCTGAATTATTTTAGAGCCTCCCATGGGTCTACTTGGCCTAAAATGAGCACTTAAGCGATGCGTGAACATCGCCACCATCTCCCCTCTCCGTCTCGTCCCCCACCTCACCGGAAAAGGAGCTTCTCTGCTATAAGGAGTGCGGCAGGAAGGCTGGCGCCACGGCCGGTGGGCGCGAGTGGAATCTAACCTGGCGCCGCTGGTTCCCGGGGCCTCTGCTGGCGCTCGCTCTGGTGGACGTGACGTGCGACGGCCTGCGGGACCTCCTCGCCGTCACCATCAAGGGGCTCCACGTGCTGCAGGTGGCGCTAGCAGCAGAGCCTTCTCTCACACCCAGCCGGCGAGACCACTGCGCATTGCACACCCGTTCGGACAAAGTTGCTTCTCTGCTGTCTTGTCTGGGGTGAAGCGTCCCGTAATTGCACCTGGAGCAGTCGGGGTGATTGATGAGACAGTGTTGAACGCCATCAACCATTCTTCACTGCCGATTTAATTACCTAATATGTGCGGCCGAGACGGGCATTCGTAGCGGAGTTGGGTTCCCGTTTGGATCCGTTAGCTTCCCCGGCGACGGAGGGAATCTGGTTACAAACGAGGGGCACGTGGCATTAACGCCGATCCAGTCTCCTCCTAATAGCTCTCCTGTCACCACCGCTGTGAGCGTAACTCGTTGACTCCACCATCCCTGTTGAGCACTTTGACCTGACGCAGACTGTTCAACCACCACACTTCACACCGTAACACGTCCCTGATTCTTCCCGAGCCCTGCTGTACTTTAGAAGTCCCTTCCATTGTGTTCTCTTTCCAAGTTTAAATAACCATCCATTCATTACTGTTTTATTGCTAGGTTCTAAGCAACCTTCTGATCGGTGTCCAGTTTTTTCCATGGGGCGAGTGCTGTACTCGGTGAGTGAGCACCGGACTAGAGAATTCCCCATCTGGTACTCGATTAGTGCAGCTAACGTGGTTGCTGAGATTAAATACAGGACAACCTCGCTATCCGCATGGGTTCCTGTTTGCAGATTCTCCAAACCCATTTAACGGGAATGCAAACTTCGCGATCGGTATCCACTGCCTCCTGCGTGTCCCCCCCCCCGCAGTTTGACTTGGAGAAGGCAGCCGACATCCTGCTCGGCCGCCTGGAGGTGTTGGCGCTGGAGGACGCTGCGATCGGAGACGGCGCACCGCGCGCCGATGGCGCGGCTGCGGAGACGTTGCCGAAACCGACGAGCGCGCAGTGACGGACTCCACAGTCATGGTCGCCATCTGCCATGATCAAGCCACTGCTGGATGAAGGCTTCCCGAAGCCATCGCCATATTTTACGATCCTGCTTTGGAATATTCCACCCAGTGCCTGCTCGCAAAGCCCATGGAATGCCTTGCAGGATGCTTTGGGTTTAGCAGGCTCCTAATAATCTATTGATAAGCACAGATAATTATATAAATTTAGCGTTTCTTGGGAGACCACTCCCAACCAACTTGTGACTACAACTACACCTGGACAATAGGATTAATGTGTTCCCATTCCCTTGTCGCTCCTGTTATCCATGAGACTGCAGGTAAAATGAAATTTTGCAGGTCAATGAGAGCCGGTGGATGAGTGATTGATGGTGCGAGTCACTCCGTTCTAAATAAACAGAAGGGGGAGTCTTAAAGAGGTGAACGTCCTCCATCCTTGCAATAAGTAGAACAGGTTTTTACCATTTCTGGCAATTGTGCAGGTGTTAAGATCCTCCATCCTTTATTAACTAAAGCCATCGTCCAGGCCAACGGCAACATTTTGTCGCTACCACCAACATCAAACCAGCGTTTGCCACAATTCTCGTGGTTTACCCCCACCACGACCAACCACAAGGCTCACCGCAAACCACACCCCATCACCAAACACAAAAGCAATCATGCTGCCAACCACTCAACCACAGTGCACACAAATCCCACCGCCAACCACTAACTGCAAAACCCCCTAAGCCAGAGTTCATGTTCAGCTGCACTTGCTACCAATGAGGGCACAGAAATATCCAGGTCACTGAGGTCCCATGAAACACAACAGCAGAGAAATGCTCAGCTACTGGGATAAGATTAGTGATGGAATGGCAGCCAAAGGACAGCATGCACCCAAGAAGGAAACCATCTTTGGAGACGTATTGAAATGGGCAGAACTCTGACGAGAGATGTGGAGGTGTTCATCCAGCCATGACTAAACGGTGGCTGGGTTGGTGACTGATAAAAAAAAATCCTTGAAGTCCAGAAGTCTTACAAATTTGATTTAAACCCTGATCACCAGTGGTAGGCAGTTGACATTACAAGAAGCAATAAACTGTTTTGTTGTCGTTCAAGAAGTTTGTTAGAAGTCTGTGCTGGCTTAGAGGATCCTGCAACCAAAGGGAGGCATTGCTCTGTCAATGAGTGAGGCTTCACGAAACCAATGCATTCAACATGTGCATAAAAAATAGTAACTTTTCTTTTCACAAAGGAAAGAAGGGTTCACTGGTGGATAAGCAGCTTCCTTTGATAAATGTGTCGCTTATCTAGACAACGTTAAAATATTCAGCAAATGTGATTATTCAGTTTTTTTCTAACACCTCCACTAGTGTTATAATGATTCGCTGATCACCGCCCCACGATTCTGTTTCGATTAAAGTATCATGTATATTTTATTTTCTTGCTGCTCGTCGCAATAGCTGTTCGACTAATTGTAATAATCTATGTATACTGTAAACACTTGCGTCATACAACTCAAAGCTACTGCCAAATATCAGAGGTGAATGAGGTCCCACCTTCACTAACTCACCCTCGTCAGAATGGTGACGTCTCGTCAAACCATCCCCCATGACCAACAGTGTGGGGAGGCCTTTATCCAGCAATGGATTGGACAAGGGAGCTGTCAATTGATTGAAAGCACGTCTCACATGTGCCAGAGTGGCTGTGAGTCGGCGAATCTTTACACGCGTAACGTTTAGTAACCAGCATGGCGGCCCCGCAGTGACGACCTTGTGAGCCACGTTGACGCCCCATTTCATCCTCCGCTGGCGGATGACGCCCGCCCATCAGGCGTACATGGTCAGTTGCAGCCACTGCAGAGGGCGACACGCAGGCGACAAGAGGGCAACTTAATAATAATAATAGTTAACATTTATATCACGCACATTCATTCACTGTCGAAGGTATTCATTCGACAACGCCTCAGTTGCGAAGAAAGCACAGGCGGATGAGGCAGCTAGGTGGTTTGCCGGCGCCACTTTGCCACACACTGCTTCCTGTATATTAGGATGTCAGTCAATTGAGTTTTTTTTTTGAAGTTGTGGGAGGAAACCCGAGAGCCCGGAAGAAACCCACGCAGAACCGGGGGAGAATGCACAAACTCCACACAAAAGGTGCCCAAGGCGGGGATCGAACCTGCTTGGGCAAGAACCGTTCTTTCTGTGAGGCGCAGATGTTACCAGTGCACCACAGCGCAAATTTCACTCGGACAACCGCACGAAATCAACACCGCTCTCGGTTTGTGCGCACGCGTCCCGCGTCCGTGTCTCACATCGAGCATGCTGAGCTTGACGACCCCGTCCCCGTCGCGGTGGTAGGCTTGGAACGCACCTGCAGCACAAATACGTCGCGGTTAGCAGCACCTGCAATTTTTTGAATGGGAGCCTCTCTCTCACCGCTATTGAGAATGAAGATCACCGCCACTTGCTGGCAAATGGCACTTGTAGTTGGGACGAGATGAAAGACGATGATCGTAACGCGGCTTACCACCTGGGTCGAGACCTTGAAACTTGGTGTTTTATACGACAGAAAATACATGCAACGTTACTATTGTAAGGCAGCCTCCACCCCCCCCCTCCCGCGACCCTGTACAGGATTAAGCGGGTATTGATAATGAATGAATAAATGAGACAAGCACTTCACATCAGCGTAATTATATTGTAACAGTGGGAGGATTTTACTCATAGCTAGCCATAGCTAAGATCCGTGCCGCGAGGATTTACTGCCGTTCTCTCCGCAGCTCTGTGCAGTGCTTTGTGACCCTCGGGTGAAAAGCGCTCTATAAATGCAATTATTATTATTTAGGAAGGCAGAAATTTGGTATTGCCCTCTTGATGTTTCTAAATCCACCCCTGTGTTGTTAGCGAGCACCTAATAACACCGACAAGGTAAACTAAGGTATGCGGGGAGCAGTAGGGTCATGGTTAGCGTGCTCTGCTGTGAAACTCTGTGACCCGAGTTCGATACCTGTTCATGACCAAGGCAAGTAACTATTTTATGAACAGGTCCTGCGAATCCTCTAGAATCTGTCTGGTCTCATGAGTATCTGGTATGCAGGGAGTCAACAGCCGCACGAGCAAGAAGACATTGTTCACCAGCACCGAGCATGGCGACCAAACAGCTCACGTGCACAGTGGCGCAGTGAATGGCACTGCCACCTCACAGCAAGAGGTACCCGGGTTCGATTCTCAGCTCGGGTGCCACCTTTCTGTGTGGCATTTGTGTGCTCTCTCCCTGTGCCCGCATGGGCTTATGCTGGATACTCCAGTTTTATCCCACAATCCAAAGACATACTGCCTCGGGTAATCATCCTGAACAAATTGCCCCGGGTTCCCTGAGATTTTGTAACTTGCTTACCCCTGCCTGCTGGATAACTGTAAATTGCGCTATATAGCTCAAGGTTTCCCTCCAGTTTAAATACAAACTGACTACATGCTGACCTTAATAGGTGCTAGCTCACAGTACTTGCCCCGATATTATGATTGCTTGCAAAAGCTGCTCTTTTGGGATAGCCGTGTCGATCGCCTCCCGCGTTGGGGGCATCCTGAGGATGCCTCGCGAAACATCGCGAAGGACAGCGGGGGATCGATCGACGCTGCTATCCCGAAAGAGCAGCTTTTGGAACCGATCCCCATGCACAGAGCCGTGAAAACCTCCATCAGTACAATTGCCCCAACAGTTTTAAAACTACACAAGGTGGTGGTGGTGGGGGAACCCGTGTGTACGTACGGAACATTGCCTCCAGACGGACGAGGCAGCAGATGAAGTTGTCGAAGTCGATGCTCCCGTCGTCGTCCGCATAGCGCAGTTGGACAACTTGTAGCAGTTGGTTGTTCAGCGGGAAGCCTGGGGGTAAAAACAAAGGCCTGCCATCGCAAGTCACTCTCCAACACCACAACGGATTCGTCTCCTTAAAGGAAAGAGTGGCGAGTGGTGAGCGTTGACCCTGACGGAGAGCTTTTCAGATTTCCTCATCATTGCTGGGAGGTCCGGGGATATGCGGAGCCACTTCTACAGGGACAGCCCCATGGGGCACGGTGTGGTCGGCCCTGCTGGGGCTAGGCCGTGCCTCAATGGAGGAAGAAGCCACCGCCGTTAAATGGCCGACGTGACGTCTGCCGAGCACAGCGTGCGGTGCGGTGCGGTGCGACCACGAGTACGGCATCGCACACAGATGGGCTCGCCGGTGAATTGGTGTAGCGGTCAGCTGAACCCAAGTTCCCCCCCCACCGCCCCCCCCCAGGTCGCCTCATCCTTCAGCATTAAGTAAACAATAACAATTGCATTTTTAGAGCGTTCTTCACCCGAGGGTCACAAAGCCCTGCACACAGCTGCTGAGAGAATGTCAACAGCAACGACACTAGAAAGGAAAATCAGCATTAAAATGTTCGGGTGCTTTCTGTGTGGAGTTTGCATGCTCTCCCCGTGTCCGCGTGGGTTTTCGCCGGGTACTCAGGTTTCCTCCCACAGTCCAAAAGCATGCTCCTGGATAGGTTGATTGGCTCGCAGACTAAAATTGTCCCGCAATGCCCGGCGGTGGACTGGCGTCCCGTCGTCGGGTGTATTCCTGCCTTACGCCCTGTGTTTCCGGGATAGGCTCCGGCTCACCGTGACCCTATATAGGATTAAGCGGTTTCAGATAATGAGATGAGAGCATTAAAATGTTTTGGGTTTCTTTTAAATATACGCGATGTTGCAGAACAACATATAAAATATGATCAAACTTTCAACTAAAAATTTAGAATGCAAAATGATCAGTGTTTATAATACACATGCTTATATATATTATGTATTATAATACATGGGAAGACAAAGGCAGCCAGGCATGATAGTGGTTACACCATGACGTCGTGCGCTGCGTCCGCCCTTTCATTATTAATTATTATTATTTCGCAGATACTATTATCCGAGACGCCATCATTGCAGGGGTGTAGTGAGGAAACCACAGAGTTGGGAGGTGGGGGAAGGCAGTCATGCAGTCAGGCGGCGACAACACCTTCTAGACACTGCGCTCTCCACGTTGTGATCTTATCGGTCAACGAAGGAGTATTTTTTTTTCGTTGTGGGAGGAAACCCGAGAACCCGGAGGAAACCCACGCAGAGCAGGGGGAGAGAGAGAGCACACAAACTCGACACCAAGGTGGGAATCGAACTGCCTCTGGCAAGGCATTCTTTTTGTGAGGTGTAGATGTCACCACTGCGCCGCCCTTAATAGATGCTTGCTAACAATATTTGCCCCAGCAGACTGTTAAGGTTATACCGGGGATTATTTGTACATATGGTGCACGTGTGTGTCTGTCTGTGTGCGGAAGCGGTAGCCCAGCAATTCGCGCACTGCGCTACAAACCCGGCGATCAGAGTTCACGGCCAACACGAGTTACGATATTCTGAACCGGTCGTGGGCCTCCCCTAGGTCGACTCAGACTCAAATGAGTACCTAGTGCATTGTCTACAACACTGCCACTAGGGAGACAAAGGTGACCGAGCGTGGTGCTGGTCACTCACCTCCTCGTGTGCGTGTTGAACTTCATTGGCGCTTGCTAACGGCACTTGACCCTACAGTCTTAAGTCTATACGGGGAGGGGGCGGGGATCTTGTGTTTACCTGCACTTGTCAGTGCTGGCCCCAGCTCGGCGGCTGACATGGAACCGCTGCGGTCCGCGTCATATTGCTTGTATAGAGTCTGCAACGACAAAGATCCAGAGCAGAGCCTTCAACAGACTGTTTGGGAAAATGTTGCTAGCGAATGCCACCCGTGAAGACCTGCACAGCGTATGATTGGGTGGCCAACACCACATCCCCCCTCCAACCAAACTTCCATTTTGTTTCCCTACTGTTTACGCAGCTGGTAAGTAACGTGCATACCGTAATAATAGTCGCATGTAAACACAGGGTCACGTCCACACATTCATACACACACCAACGCTCGATGCGATTGGTCCGCTGATCCTTAGGCAAGCCCAACCCGTCCCCTTCCTAGGAATTATCATCTCGAGCCCAAAGAAATTCAGCCGTGGTTTTCCCTGCGTCTCTGAATCTAAATTCACTTTCGTCCAATTCTGTGCTTTCCAACATTCCTGGATCCAGAAACCTCCCCCCCCCCCATCAATAAC
>JAZEWT010000005.1:4011303-4027485 GCA_036362905.1 Mordacia mordax
GGCGAAAACCCACGCGGACACGGGGAGAGCATGCAAACTCCACATAGAAAGGCACCCGATTCGAACCCGGGACCTTCTTGCTGTGAGGCGTCAGCGCTAACCACTGGGCCACCGCGCCGTATTCTCAAAAGTTTTGCTGGCTTCCTGGATGCCCGACGCACAGGTGCATGCGTGCGCGCTCGTTCTCGCGTCAACGCGCTCCATCCGCGTGATGACGTCACCACCTGCACCTTCTCTCGATCGTGACGTTTCGCCTCCTACGCTGGAGGAATCACCGTCAGCCCGATGATGATCCTGATGCTACCTCCAACGTGGGAGGAATGCCCGCTAACCCGTAAGGGCGGCGCCCGAGAGCAATTCTCATATATCGAAGCAGCGCAAACCCTGCTGCGTTAATACAAACCCAACGCGTTTATTAAAAAAAAAAAATATCGGTGCCAAACTGAAATTATAAACAGGAACGCGGAGTAGATTGCAGCGGTCAGCGCAGGAGTGCCACTGCCTTAGCCCCGAACGAAATACTGCATAGCGGATATCGCCAGCGACACGCTCGCACACGACACAACTCCGCATTTGATGGTCGCTCAACGCTGGCGTAACATGAAAATAGAGGTCCACACCCGAGCGAACGAGTTGCGTGCAACTGACCCCA
This sequence comes from Mordacia mordax, assembly GCA_036362905.1. Lineage (NCBI taxonomy): Eukaryota > Metazoa > Chordata > Hyperoartia > Petromyzontiformes > Petromyzontidae > Mordacia > Mordacia mordax. The sequence goes on from JAZEWT010000005.1 coordinate 4,011,956, forward strand.
ACACGACTTGTCGATTCGCACCTTGACATGACTTCCGCTGCGGGCAACCGGTTGCGGGGAACTCATTCGCCCACACATGTGGACGCCTCTGAGGTAGCAATCGGTCGCGCGCAACTTTGGTTGCACGCGGCTCGAGCTGCTCGCGTGCGGACGCCCCTACAATCGGTTGCTCAACCCTTTCGCTTGCAGCAGACAGACCCTACTGTCGAGAGTCGATCTGCTCGGCGATTCGTAGTGACCGTTTCACCGTTAGCCGCAGCGGGTCGTTACGATCCTCAATTACTCAGTTTAACCTCCTTGTTGTGCAACCGAACAGCCCAGACGTGTGGAAACGGCAGTTGAGAGCGATTTCGAGAAGAGGAGGCGGCTGCACAACTGTAGGGCCCAGCTTTACGGGAAGACACAATCCAAAAACGCTCCGCGCTTCGATTCACATCTGTCGTGCGCTCGTCCATAGAGTACCGCACTCAGGTGTGAAAATAACTTAACGTTTCTTACAGGTACAGTCATTTCGCATCGCCCCCCTTCCCACCTGTGCTGCACTCAACACCTAGGCCTCTCTCTCACCAATATATCGTACCAGACCGTACAGGCTGACTTTCACCTCTGGCTGAGGACAATACTGCCCGTTGGCATTACTGCTAGAGCGCCCTCTAGTGCAACTGTTGCCACGTGACTGCCGATGCTGTGAACGCGACGAAGGTCACCACGCGCGGTGCGTTGCAGTGGCACAATGCTGGGGCCGGTGAGAGGTTAGCGTCTCATTCGCAGCAGCAGCAGCGAAGTGAGACTGACCACAAAGAGCAGGAAGACGGCGGAAACCGGCGCCAACGATTGCCCGAGCTCTTGTGTTCCTACGTCGCGGGAGGGGGGTTTATAGGACCGCGGACGTTAAAGAGCGGTTTACAGGACGCGGGCACGAACCAGGGGCGCTCGCGGAATCCCGCAATCGAGGGAAGTTAAAATAGCACCGGGTCGTGCGTGCGGGTTTCTGGGATCGCGCGACTTCCGTCGGTGAATTTTCGTTTCGTTATCGCGCGCGACTTACATCAAAACAAGATCGGGGGAGACGGGACTGGTTCCCGGGGTTCGTTTCCCCCATAACAGAGAGACTGCGCAGAGCTGGGGCGCTGCCCAGCTCCCAACGATTTGGAATGATTGCTTGAAATACTGTGTTGCGCGCGACCAACAACGCCCAATGCTTAGGGCTGAAGTGCGGCCGGGGGTTAGGTTTAGGGGCAGCGGTTAGGGTTTAGGGCTTGGGTTGAGTGTAGGCTTAGGGTGTAAGGTTTGGAGCTGGGGTTAGCATTAAGTCTCGGGGTAGGGTTGGATTTCGGGGTAGGTAGAGGGCTAGAGGTTAGGTTTATGGCTCCGAGTAGGTTTAGAATCAGCATCAGGATTAAGGGAGGGGTTAGCGGGGTGGAGTCGATGTGAAGGTCAGGTGTTGGGACTGGGGTGGGGGTTGGGGAGTTAAGGTCGCTACGCCAGGTAGCACTCTCACTCTCCCGTCTCTTTCACGTCGCCCTATCGAGATCTCTCTGTCGTCTGTCTGCTGGGGATGGGGTGGTGATTCCCCTTAGGTTCTGTGCATTGCTCTCCCACTCTCTCAACCTGTCTCGATGCCTGTTTGTCTCGATACATCCAGCGTCTCTCACCGTCTCCCTCTGTGCGTCTCTCCCGCTCCCCATACCGCTCATCCAGTCTCTGTTCCTCCTCCGTGTCCATCGCCCCCCACTACATCGCCGTTCTCCTCCTCCCCCGTCTCCCTCCCATCATCCCCCGGCCCCCCCCATTCTGCAGGACCCCCCCCGCCCGCCGCCGTCGCCGCCGCCACCGTCACGCGGCGGAGAGCGACGCGGGCGCGACGCGCTGCAGCACGCGATGCAGGGCGCCCAGGCGCTCCTGCAGCTGGCGCTCCCGCTGCGCCGCCGAGCTGTGCTGCCCCTCCGTGTCGGCGACGAGGCGCGAGAGTCGCGCGTTCTCCACGTAGAGCTCCCGCAGCGCCGCATCCGAGCGCGACGCGCGGCTCATCTGCGCGCGCGCGCACGTGGGAGCGACGGGGTGGGGCACGGGGCGGCGCTCGTCGTAAGCCCAACGGGGGAGCGGTGTGAAGGCACCACAGTGCAGACACAGTGGTGCATAAACGATAACGAATACAATGACCACCCATCTATCGATCCACGCTCACAGTGCCACTCTTCCTGGTCAGGGTCGCAGCGACAGAATACTGAGGAGGACCAGACCTCTCTTTACCTAGAAATGGACTCAATTTCCTCTTTGGTGATGACCAGACATCCCCAGTCTAGAGAGACACAGTCCCGACAGCAACTATTCCCAGGTATTCGCGGGACGGCTGAGAGAGAACGCCCCCCCTCCCCCCGTGCAGCCTTAGACTTTTGGGACAGGTGCTGTTAGCGAGTAGAGCCGATGAAGGCTGGCACGGCACACAGGGGATGGGTGGGCCAGCACCAGGCCCAGCCGCCTTTGTTTCCCTAGTGGCTGTGGCTACTCCCAACTACTCCGGCCTAGAAGCGACCGGGGAAATGTTCATGGAGATATTCAACTCTGCTACTAATGGCCCGGTTCTAACTTTCAAACACATTTGATGGGCAACCACACACTAACAGCCTAAGGTTTTAAAACCAAATATGATCAGAGGTTCACCTTTGATGAGCTCGCTAAAGATCAGAACACAGCTCAGTGCTCAGTGGAAATCAGAGTAAAACCTCGATGTAACCGCGTTCGACTGAACGGACATCGGAAGCAATGGACGCTGTCTGTCCCCTCAACGGTCTGTTGGAAATAATATTTTTTAAATTTGTGTTTTTATTGCTGCTATTAGAAAGCTCTATAACCCCATTTAATGGTGTTCATAATATATAGGTTGTTATAAGAGATTACTCTGAATATAAGATCGGATTTAACAGACTTCTGAACACCCCACGGCGATTCTACCGCACTCCGCGTCCAGGAACCGTGAACTGTTGCCGGTGTCTGGCAGCGTGCGTTGGCGAGCGGCGAGCGCGAAGAGACGTGAGCCTCGCTTCACCTGCTCCTTCAGCTGCTGCACTTTCTCCTGCAGCATCGCGCGCACGTTCCTCAGATTCACCTCCACTTCCTGCAGCTTCTGCTCCATCACCCGCAGCGCCACGGTGTGCTCCTCCTGCGCAACGCACGTACGCACACGCGTCATACCAGGGCCAGGCGCGCTTTGGGGCCACGCGAAGTGTCGAAGGCTCGCTGACAGGTCAGGGGACAGACCCAGATCAGCTCCACATCGGTCCCATCTCTTCTTCGAGCCCATGCTGTGCCCGTTGAGCCTCCTCTATTCGATCAAATAAAAGCTGATTGCTTATTGTTCATGGTTGTCCATCGTGACCATCTTCTCCCTCATATATGTGTCTTCATGTGGCTGAAGAGGCCGATTCTCAATGCACAAGAGATGGGGTAAGTCCCCATCTCATAGTGGCGAACTACAAGTTCAGCAACAGAGCCTCTAATTCCTCCTCAGAGACAGCGTGGCTTTCTATTGGTAAAAAAAAAAAGATGTTGATTTGCCATTCAGATGTTGACACATGCCCGGCGGTGGACTGGCGTCCCGTCGTCGGGTGTATTCCTGCCTTACGCCCTGTGTTTCCGGGATAGGCTCCGGCTTCACCGTGACCCTATATAGGATTAAGTGGTTTCAGATAATGAGATGAGATGTTGACACATACAGATCCCGGTGCCTAAGGTGGGCCAGAAACATAATCAAGGACTCATCTCACCCAGGCAACCACCTTTTCACAAAGCAGCCCTCTGGGAGACGCCATAGGTCTTTCAGAACCCGCACTTCCAGACTTTTAAACAATTTCTACCCAAGTGCCATCAAAGAACTGAACTCTGTTAACCAACTCTTGAGATTGCAATAATATCATGGAACTGTGCAATAACACCTGTGCATTCTGGAAAGTGCAATGATATATGTTGACTCGGGTTAGTGTAATACACAGACTGACGATATCAAGTATAGTGGATATTATACTTGTTTTTTTTTATTTTTACACTGATGCACATATAATTATATGTTGATTTGCTGCAAATGTGTCAATTTATATTTTGTCTATTTATTAATGTTATACGACTGTGGAGTTGCACTAAATTTCGTTGTACAGTTGTGCAATGACAAATAAAGGCGTTCTAATTTTAATTATGTTGTTGTTGTTGTTGACACGCTGTTCTCTCCACAGCTCTGTGCAGCACTTTGTGACCCTCGGGTGAAAGGTGCTCGACAAGTGCGAAAAGTAGAATTATTATACCACATACTCGTTTGAGGCCGAGTCGACCTAGGGAAGGTGCAGGACTGGTTCGGATAATCGCCAGCGATGTTGTTGGCTGTGAGCAGGAACGGAACCCCCCCCGGGGCTACCGGAATTGCAGCGCAGAGGTAAGCGCGCACACGCGCGTGTGTGCGCGCGTATACGCACACATGCGCGCGCGTGTGTGTGCGCGCGTATACGCACACACACAAAGACACAATCGCTCGGACAAATGCGCGCGCACGCGCCATGCAAGGTCTGTCGCCAGTCACCGCCAAGCTGCGGTGTTACCGTGCCAACTGTGTCAGGCCAGGTGCACTCTGAATCGCCGTTGAGCTGCGGTAGCGCAGGGTGACGGGTGACCGTGGCCTCTCCCAGGAAGCCAGACCCAGGGGAATGTGGGTGGAGCGGAGGTGCAAAGGGTGTGAAGATGAGGTGGAGCGTCTCCGTGCGCGTAGACCGGCGGAGCGTGGCGGCACCTGCTGCGCCGCGATCATTTTCTGGAACTCCGCCCTCAAGTCGCTCTCCGCCGCTGTCGCGGCCGCCTTGTCCCTCGTCTCGCCGGTGCCCCACTCGCCCGCCCTCTCGCCGTGCAGCTCCTCCTCCTCCGCCCTCCCCTGCACGTGGGCCCTCACTCTCTGCAGCTCCCTCTGGTGCTGGGACTGAGCCAGGCACAGCTCCGCATTCATCTCCAGGATCTACGGCGCAAAAGATCGTGTAGCCTTAACGACGGTCGGGTCGAGGGCCGTTGGCGAGCATCAATGAAGATCTACGTGGCACGCGAGGGGGCGGGTGACCAGCACCACGCCCGGCCGCCTTTGTCTCCCCAGTGGTGACGCCCCAGATACCCGCCGTGCTCCCACCTTATCGCGCGCCTCCTGCGCGTCCCGAGTCAGCGCCTCCCTCTCCTCCCGCAGGATTTTCAGCTCCTGCTCCAGCTGAGGACACCGCTCCGCCTACACGCACGCGCACATCATCATCATCAATCACCGGCAACGATCAATCCACTGCTGGATTTAAGGCGTCACCGCAAAGCCGCCACCAACCTTCTGTAATGCCACCCGTTTATCCGGCGCCTGCGCACGAATCCACGGCTCCATCTCCGCGTGCCCTCCTTGGGCCGCCAACGAGTGGTAAATCTCACTTGTGGGCCCCTATCCTATCGGTTCCGGCGATACATTCCAGCCTTGGTCGTGTGGCCGCGGGGCACATGAAGCGGAGTCATGGGCGGTGCCTGGGACTGTGGGTGGCACCCAGCATAGGGACCACAGGTGCTACTCGTCCTGTGTGCCGTTGGCTGCGGGCGGAACCTAGGCCGTGGGTTTTGGGCCTCGGCCCACAGGCCCTGAGCCCCAGCCCAGCTCTACACGGGGAGGGCAGCACCTGCACGAGGCGGACGTCCCCACCTGCTCCTCGGCCGAGCGCAGCTGCCGCCTGAGGGTCATGACCTCGCTGCCCAGCGCCGCGGCCTCCTCGCGGAGCGTCGCGACCTCCGCCGCGAGGCCCTCCTTGTCCTGTGCCCCACGGCGAAGCTCCGTCTGCAGGCGCGCCAGCTCCAGCTCACGGCTACGGAGGGAGCCCTCGGCGGAGAGGAGCTGCGGACGGAAGTCACAGAGGCCTCATCTCTCGTGGTAAGAAGTCAAACGTCATCTCACCCACAGCTTCGCACAGAGATCCATAGCTAAGGGGTGGTTAGTGGGGTGGTTAGTGGGGTGGTTAGTGGGGTGGTTAGTGGGGTGGTTAGTGGGGTGGTTAGTGGGGTGGTTAGTGGGGTAGTTAGTGGGGTAGTTAATGGGGTTGATAGTGGGCTGGTTAGTGGGGTCGCCAGTGGCGTCGACTGTGGGGTTGCTAGTGGAGGGGGCAGTGGATCACCTTGTGCTGCAGCGAGCCAAGGCGTGATAGCGCCGCCTGGTTTTGCTCCAGCAGGAGTCTCTTCTCCTCCTGCAGAGACGCCAGCTCCCTCTTCACGGCCTGCAGCCCGCTCATCTGTCATCACCGTCAGCATCATTAGTGTTACCATCAGTGGCGCCGCTCTAAACATCAGCGATAGCTGGTTATTCACGCGCTGCGGCCAGCCCGCAGAGCCATGCCGCACCAGGTACGAATATAAGGCTGAGTCGACCTAGAGGAGGTTCTCACACTCATCACAGATGTTGGCCACGAGTGGGAACTGAACTTGGGTCGACGGGTTCGTAGGACGATGCGCTAATCACTGGCGTCACCACTCCCCGTACTAAGACAAAGATCGCCCGTATAGCCTTAAGAGACTGTCGGGTCAAGTGCCGCTAGAGAGCACCTACGAAGGTCGACACGGAACACAAGGAGGTGAGTGACCAGCACCACGCTGGTCACTCACCTCCTGTGTGTGTGTGTGTGGTGCAGTCGCCATACACCACACACACACACACACTCTCTCTCGTCACCACGCACCTCCGTGCGGAGCGTGTGCCGCTCCATCACCAGCTCCTCGTTTTCTTGCTTAAGCCGCTCCACCTCTGCCGTGAGGCCAGTCACCGCCTCGCCCCTCCCGTGGAGCTCCGCCTCCAGCCCAGTGACCTGTTGGGCCCTGTCACGGAGCTTCGCCTCCAGCCCAACAATGCGCTGAGCCTTATCGCGGAGCTCCACCTCGAGCTCGACAACCCTCTGGGTCCTGTCACGGAGGTCCGCCTCCAAACCACGAGCCTGTCGAGCCCCTTCACCGAGTTCTTCCTTCAGTCTGTCCTTGCACTGGGCTTCTTTGCGGAGCTCTGCCTCGAGCCTGCCAATCAAGCGGGCCTTCTCGTCAAGCTCTGCATCCAATCCAACGACCCTCTGGGCCTTGTCGTGGAGCTCCGACTCCAACTCGGCAGTCTGCTCGGTCCTCTCGCGGAGCTCTGCCTCGAGGCCCTGCCTCTGTGCGGTTTCCTGTTGCACCTGAGCGGGCGGAATGCGGCGAGGGCGAGGTGAGGATGACGAGGTGGGGCATGGTGAGCGGATTTCAAAAAAAAAGTGATCATTATGACGTGGAGAAGACGAGGAAATTGTGAAAAGGTGAGGGCGGCGAGCTGCGGATGAGCGAAGGGTGATGTGGTGAGTGTGGCCGGGTTTTGGATTATAAGCCAGGTGAGGGTGGTGAGGTGAGGATAATGAGGGGTGACGAGGTGACGAGGTGACGAGGTGAGCGAGCTCGCCTGTGCCTGCCGCTCTTGCTTTGCCACCGTCCGGGTCCGCAACTCTGAAAGGTCAGAGGTCACAGCCTCCAGCTCTGCCCTGTGACCACAACCAGCGTCAGTGACCCGTGACCCCTTAAGCCCTTAAGACAAAGGTGCAGCCCTGCAATGTCTTACTTCCAGGCCAATGCTGGTGGAGGGACTTCCACGAGGCAGGACTTTGGCCTACTCTTCCATACTGTGCAGCAGTTTTGGATAGAGGTGGCTGTACCTACACTTTGTGAAAGGTGTCTATTTTGGTGTTTAAAGATATTAAACACCGGTATAATTGCCAGAAATCGTATAAACCTTTTCTGTTTTTTATGGATGCACCCACACTTCATGCCACACATGATCATAGACTCACTGTGGGGAACCCACCAGCACTGCTGCATTTCAAAAGGCGATGAGGGATAGATGATATATGTTCATTAGAGAGATGTTTATCACCCAATGAGCTTGCAAGCTCTGGATGTGGGATTCCTGCAACACAACACTAGCGCCTATTTCTAACACTGGCTTCTATCTCTAACACTGGCTCCAATCTCTAACACTGGCTCCAATCTCTAACAATGGCTCCTGTCTCCAACACTGACTCCTGTCTCTAAGACTATACAGATAGATGTTTATTATTACAGCAGAAAGCACCCAGTGAGCTTGCAAGCTCTGGATGCGGGATTCCTGCGACACAACAAACATCTGAAACGTCCAATGTAACAACGCTCAAAGCAGCAATATGTGCAGGAATAAAACTCGAACCGTAATTTTAAATGGAAACGGTAACACGCAACGTTGCACAAGTAAATAAATTCACAACAACAACTTGCGCTAATGGGAAGCCCCAGCGATAATTATGAAGTAAAGAGTAGCCGCTCAGGACTGCGCAGCGCAACACATTAATAACAGACAAAGATAAGGAAGAGCGCAACCGTGGCATGAGAACTTGCGTTTTCTCAGCGGAACATAAGGAGCGCATACGACCCTTCAAAAAGACCAATCAAGTCGTGCAAACGCAGCTGGGCAGAAATGTTGATGATGATTGCTTCGAAAAGCTGCTCTCTCGGGACAGCCGCGTCGTTCGCTTCCTCTCCCCACCTCGCGACGTTTCGCCTCGCACGTTGGAGGCATCCTCAGGCGCAGGATTCAATGTAATCGTCAGGCATCGAGCCGTGAAAACCTACATCATTACAGAAATGTTGACGCCAACTGGGATTTCAGAAACTCACGCCATCGTTTAACGACCTGCACTGAGAGATTCAATCGATCTGGTGACATCTGCATTGCCAGTCCAAGCTGTTGACCATTAATAATAATAACATTTGCGCTTCTAAAGTGCCTTTCACCCGGGGGTCACAAAGCTGTGGCACATTCCTTCAACGTTAACGCTTCAAATGATCGCCCGAGCTTCAGGAGGTGACCCAAAAACACGAAGATGTGTTGTAGATGCACACAGCGGCTGTCTGACACTAGTTGACATCTTCCTCTATGAGAACAACAAACATATTTTAAAGGCGCGATCATACAGCGCGGTCGTAACGCAATATCCCTCCTGTCGCCGCTGCCGCCGCCACGGCCTACCAACCTCATCTTCGTGGCTTCCTCGCGGAGCTCCACCTCCAGGCCGTCCCTGCGTCCCGCCTCCTTCTGCCACGCGTCCTTGCGGCGGAGCTCCGCGTCGCGGAGCTCCGTGTCCTTCTGGCGGAGCTGCTCCTCCAGCTCGCTCAGCTCCAGCTTGAAGCTCTGCTCTACGCTGCGCCGTAGGTCCTCGGCACCGCGCTGCACGCGTTCCAGCTCGCGCTCGTAGTAATTCGTCTGTGAATCAAATCGCAGGGTTACCGTAAACTGCCCGCACGCTGGGGATTCAGTGCAAACATCATCTTTAACTCCAAGGCTTTTGTGACCAATGTTATTGAATAAATCCATCTTTCTGGGTCAGGTCATGCAACAAACAGTGTCATCTAACCCTCCACCACCCAACACGGCCAATCACTAAGGCCTGTCACGTGAACAGAACGTGGCCAATTCCTTCACTATCTCAACACACCACCGTACAGTATCTCAGCTTGTCCCACTGTCTGTATTGTTAAGAAACGTTAATATTGTCTACTGTCCCCATTCAAAGACTCTATGATCCACCCTTTGATCACAATCAAATCGTGGGAGACCACTATTATAGGGGTCACAGTCAGCCATAGCCCAGCCAGGCAGATATTGGGTGGAAAGCAAGGCTATACCAATGATGGGAAGCTAGTCCATCCGACAGCATCGAGTGCCACTTAATCAGCAGGACAATCATCCTAGACAGGAGCATATTTTGGATCATGTGGAAGAAAATCAGAGTGCCCGGTGAAAACCCACATGGACATGGGGAGAATGCGCAAACTCCACACCGAAAGCTACCGGAGCTGGAAATCCAACCCGAGATCGTCTTACTGTACTGCCACAGCGCTATTCGCTGCACCACCACACCACCCCTGCATCGAATCACAGCTACGATCCGGATGTTACCGACGCTGCGTGCTCAGCGAGCAGGGAGACGTTTTGACTTTGACGTGTCACCAGCAGGTAATCATTTCGGTCTGAGCAGAATGACAAGATCACATCTGTCATATTCGGAATCCCTGACCCTCCCACTGCCACGAGAGTCCCTGCCAGCAGTTCCCATGGTGACAGTTTCCATGGAGACACTTACTTTGGTCTCCAGCTTGATCCTTAGGTCTTGCACTTCCTCCTTATGCCGCTGCCTCAGCCGCTCCATCGCCATCTCGGCCTCCAGCGGCAGGCCCGGGCAAGGCGAGCCAGCGCCTGGTGCAAGCAAAACAAAGATAAATAATAATCATAATAACCGCATTCATAGAGCGCTTTTCACCCGAGGGTCATAAAGCGCTGCACAGAGCTGCGGTGAGAACGGCCACGTCAATACCAACGACATAAGAAGAATCAAGAACTTGCCTCAGGAAGACCGGCAACAAACACTGACGATCGATATGTTTTCGGCAAACTCATCCAATTTCGTCCCCCGCACTCAATGACAATTACATTTCCCGAGAGTTTATAACCATTTCTATCGACAACAACTCCAGTGGGTAGGTTTCAAATGCGCTCCAGGTATAAACAACTCCCACCAACATTTATATAACGAATAGCACAGCCACTGTAAAGCAAAATAGTCCCGATAAAAACCAATGTGTTCCTGGGACTTGAAATATTCAGCATATTAGTGAGCACCTATGAAGACCTGTACGGTATACGAGAGGGTGGATCCCCAGTACTAAACGTGGCAGCATCTGTCACCCCTTTGCTCAAGTTTATTCACCACACCAAATACTTATATTTAAGGCTGAGTCAACGTAAGGGAGGCCCAGGACCGGTTCAGAAAATCGTCACTGGTGTTCACCGTCAGCGGGATTCGAACTCGGGTCGCCGGGTTTGTAGCCCAGTGTGCTAACCGCTGGGCCACCGCTCCCCACACACGGACACTCACGCACACACACACACACGCACGCACGCGCGCGCACAGACACACGTGCGCGCGTGTGCGTCGATGGAGATGACGTCAAGGCACTGCTGTCGGAGTCAGACGGTGTTGGCGGTGATCGTGTGAGGGTGATGGCGCTGCTGTTGCTGCTTACGGGCGACCGCTCTTACCACTGCGCCTGCCACTGGGGGTGTTGCCCCGTGTCTCAGGGGACTTCCGGTCTCCTGCCTGCGAGGTGTCTGCACACACGCATACACCACAAAGATCTCCCATATAGCCTCAACAGACTGCAGGGTCAAGTGCTATTAGCGACTCGCAGATATGAAAGTCAATAAGAAGACGAGGAGGTGGGTGACTAGCACCACGCCCGGCCGCCTTTGTCTCCCCGATGGCAACGTTTGCACACCACACTCGGTACTCATTTGAGGAAAAGTCGACCCAGGGGAGTCTCAAGACCGGTGCAGAAAATCAACACTGGTGTTGGCCACGAGCGGGATTCGAACTCGGGTCGCCGGTTGTGTAGCCCAGCGCTGCGCGACCGCTGCGCCTCCACTCCCCCCTCGCGTGGCCACCGCGCGCAGGCACGAAGCAGGTGAAGCAGGTGAAGCATCGTCGACTCTCGCCACAAGCGCGGCCGGCGAGCGTCAAGCAGCGCTAACAGTATGCTGCCGGAGCGGATGCGGGCGCAGGGATGTGCGCAGGGGGCGCGCTGACCGAGGCTGACGCTGCGCTGTCTCTGCGCCGCTCTGCGCACGGACTCCAGCTCCGTCTCCAGCTCGTCGTTCCTGTCCCGCAGCTCCTACATCATCAATATCGCCATCGACATCACCATCGTGGTTATCGCGACGCTAAGCGTAGGCGGGAGACGTGTATTGTCAGGGCAGAAAGAGTATCCGGCGAGTTTGCAAGCTCTGGATGTGGGGTTTTCCCACGACAACAAGTCGGCGTACAGGGGGATCATGTGACTGTTGTCATCATTACTGTCGTTATCGTCATCGTGGTTATCAACATCATCATCACCACCATCATCATAATAATTTAAACAAAATCACCAACACCAAAGTCATTCATCACATCGTTAGTTCGATTACAAGTATCACAAGTATGTCTACATCGTTAACAAACATATTATCATCGCCGCTGCCACCATCATCATCATCGTCAAAGAAAAAGACCCCCCATATAGCCTTAACGGACTGTAGGGTCAAGTGCCATTAGCGAGCCATTATGAAGGTCGACACGGCATATGAGGGGGCGGGTGACCAACACCACGCCCGGCCGCCTGTGTCTCCCTAGTGGCAATGTTTACTCACTGCACCAGGTACTCATTTAAGACTGAATCGACCCAGGGGAGGCCCAGGACCGGTCCAGAAAATCGTCACCGGTGTTGGCCGTGAGCGGAATTCGAACTCGGATCGCTGGGTTTGTAGCCCAGCGCTGCGCCGACCGTTGGGCCACCGCTCTCCACGTCATGACCGCCACTACCACCATAATCATCACAGGAATTGGTGCTGCGTTCTGCGGCCACTCACCTTGACCCGCTGGGCCACATCAACGGAGGCAAGGGGGGAGACCAAGTCACACGACAAAGGATACATAAACGACTCGGGACCGGTGGTGTTAGCGAGCGCCTATTACGGCCGATGCTGCTCGTGCACTGAGCACAGAGCACACCCATCGTGGAATCACTGGACCAACGCTGGACCATGTGAATGAAACTACCATCACACACGGGGTGACACAGCCACAGCGAGGTGACACAGCGAGGTGACACAGCCACCACGAGGTGACACAGCCACAGTGAGGTGACACAGCGAGGTAACACAGCGAGGTGACAGAGCCAGAGAGAGGTGACACAGCGAGGTGACAGAGCCAGAGAGAGGTGACACAGCGAGGTGACACAGCCACAGTGAGGTGACACAGTGACGTAACACAGCGAGGTGACAGAGCCAGAGAGAGGTGACACAGCGAGGTGACAGAGCCAGAGAGAGGTGACACAGCGAGGTGACAGAGCCAGAGAGAGGTGACACAGCGAGGTGACACAGCCACAGCGAGGTGACACAGCGAGGTGACAGCCATAGCGAGGTGACACAGCGAGGTGACACAGCCACAGCGAGGTGCCACAGCGAGGTGCCACAGCGAGGTGACAAAGCCACAGCGAGGTGACAAAGCGACAGCGAGGTGACACAGCCACAGCGAGGTGACATAGCGACAGCAAGGTTACACAGCCACAGCAAGGTGACACAGCCACAGCGAGGTGACAGCCACAGCAAGGTGACACAGCCACAGCAAGGTGACACAGCCACATCAAGGTGACACAGCCAGAGAGAGGTGACACAGCGAAGTGACAGCTACAACGAGGTGACACAGCCACAGCGAGGTGACACAGCCACAGCGAGGTGACACAGCGAGAGAGAGGTAACACACCGAGGTGGCACAGCTACAGCGAAGAGACACAGCCACAGCGAGGTGACAGCGAGGTGACACAGACAGAGAGAGGTGACACAGCTAAGTGACACAGCTACAGCGAGGTGACACAGCGAGGTGACATAGACAGAGAGAGGTGACACAGCTAAGTGACACAGCTACAGCGAGGTGACACAGCCACAGCGAGGTGACACAGCCAGAGAGAGGTAACACACCGAGGTGGCACAGCTACAGCGAAGTGACACAGCCACAGCGAGGTGACACAGCTACAGCGAGGTGACACAGACAGAGAGAGGTGACACAGCGAAGTGACACAGCCACTGCGAGGTGACACAGGGAGGTGACACATGGAGGTGACACAGCCACAGCGAGGTGACACAGCCAGAGAGAGGTAACACACCGAGGTGACACAGCTACAGCGAAGTGACACAGCGAGGTGACACAGACAGAGAGAGGTGACACAGCGAAGTGACACAGCTACAGCGAGGTGACACAGCGAGGTGACATAGACAGAGAGAGGTGACACAGCCACAGCGAGGTGACACAGCTACAGCGAGGTGACACAGCGAGGTGACACAGACAGAGAGAGGTGACACAGCGAGGTGACACAGACAGAGAGAGGTGACACAGCGAAGTGACACAGCCACTGCGAGGTGACACAGGGAGGTGACACAGGGAGGTGACACAGCCACAGCGAGGTGACACAGCCAGAGAGAGGTAACACACCGAGGTGACACAGCCACAGCGAGGTGACACAGCCAGAGAGAGGTAACACACCGAGGTGACACAGCCACAGCGAGGTGACACAGCTACAGCGAGGTGACACAGCGAGGTGACACAGACAGAGAGAGGTGACACAGCGAAGTGACACAGCCACTGCGAGGTGACACAGGGAGGTGACACAAGAAGGTGACAGCCACAGCGAGGTGACACAGCGAGGTGACACAGCGAGGTGACATAGGGAGGTGACAGCCACAGCGAGGTAACACAGCCACAGCGAGGTGACACAGCCATAGAGAGGTTGTGAGAGGAGGCGAGGGATGGTGAGGAGGTGGTGAGAGGAGAAGGATGGTGAGGAGGTGGTGAGAGGAGGAGAGGGATGGTGAGGAGGTGGTGAGACGGGAGGAGAGGGATGGTGAGCAGGTGGTGAGACGGGAGGAGTGGGATGGTGAGATGGTGAGGAGGTGGTGAGGCGGGAGGAGAGGGATGGTGAGGAGGTGGTGAGATGAGATGGGAGGAGTCCGCACCCTGCACTGCTGCTCGTACTGAGTGACGAGATGCTTGAAGCGCTCCTCTTCCACGAAAACATCGTCGCCCAAATCCTGATTGCTCCTCGCCAGCTACAAGACAGAGATGCCCCGTATAGCCTTTAAACGACGTTGGGTCAAGGGTAGTTAGTGAGCACCTATTAAGAGGTTATCGAAAGACAAAGGTACCAAACAAGAACTGCAACCGCCGCTCGACAGTTAGCGCAGGCGGCGCCACAATGGTGCTTGTGCCAGGCCAGATGCACCGTTAGCTCACACCAAGTGGTGGAAACAACTATAATAGCCATTCGCCACTGAGTGGCGGTGACGTTACTATGGCGCATGTGCCAGGCCAGGTGCACCTTGAGGCCAAGTGAAATGGACAGGAAGTCACGGGAAAGAACCAGGTGTTATGGGTTGCCTGACTGAGATGACTGGCACATGCCACCACCTGTGCCTGCTACTGTGCCAACTTGCTGTGTTTTAGCCGCCCGACGCTCCGCTCGTTGTTGTGAGCGTCGCTCCGCCACCCTCATTTGTAGTTGGAGGGCGACTGCCTCCAACTGCCCCGTAGCGTTCTTCACGATCCTCTCCACAAAGGTCAATTTTATCATCGCCAATAACAGTCTTCGGCAAGTCTGCTGAGCTCCAGATCGTCCTGTGCCACACCGATCCATCGATTCTCCAGTCCGTGCTGTGCCCATTTAGCCTCCCTGCTTCTCTCCGGCCAAACAGATGCTGTCTCAGCATGCGGTGGCTGAGCATGCGGACCACATGAACCAGCCACCGCAGGCTCGCCCGTCGGAAGAGGCCACCGATGACACACGGACTCACGCGCGCACGCCTGTCCCCCACCTTGTCCGTGAACAGAGTCTCCACGTCCAGCGTGAGT
>JAZEWT010000005.1:4127732-4148057 GCA_036362905.1 Mordacia mordax
TCGAACCCGGGACCTTCTTGCTGTGAGGAGGCGACAGCGCTACCCACTGGGCCACCGTGCCGCCCGCAATTATTATTATAAATGCAATTATTACTATTATTATTTATTTCCCTTTTGCCGATATTAACCTCACAGAGATTTGCAACGTATTGGAATGCTGGGTGAATTCGCACGTTTATTAAACGTGTTTCTCGGAGGAAATAATAACAATTGCACTTCGAGAGCGCTTTTCACCCGAGGGTCACAAAGCGCCGCACAGAGCTGTGGAGAGAACGGCACGTCAAGCAACAAATGTCTCCAGCAATCGCCGGGCCTGATTGGACCGTCCTGGACTTGACGTTTCGGAGCTGAGTGGGGCTTGTCGGGACGCACTGAGACTCCTGGTTTCCAACCCCAAGTGCGTGATTCAAGCTGCGGGTTCTTAATCCGAAGCCGCTGTCTCTCACAGCAGGCTTCGTCTTAAACTCACTAACGGTCTTACACGTAGGTAAAGGCGCAGCTCTGCAATTCCTTGCGCACGGCTGACAGAAGCGCCCCCACCAGAAAGAGCTTTGGAGAGTCCCTCTACAGAGCCTTTGGCCTACTCTGCCACATGCATCAGATCTCGCGGAAACAGAGTGCGCACAATGAACCCGAGCGTACGTGACCTTTCAAATAAATGTGGTGTAACCATAACTACTGCTGAGTGGACATTAAGGAGGAGAATTTAATAAACCTACATAGTTGTTTCCAGCTGCCGCGCCGGGAGATTGACCCAGCTGTTTCTGGGTTGCGAGCTCAATATTAACCATTACTCTACGGCAGCATCTGTAGTATTATCAGCGGCCGTCTGTCACTCAGGCACAGCCATAAACAATCAATTGGGGCTTGGACACAAGAAGTCTGGCAACCCAGGGGTTGGCTTTAAAACCTGGAATCGATCTTCAACTCAGAGTAAATCTTAAACCTATAGGTAATTGGTCTTAAACGCCAGCGGATGATTTTATTGCCACGGTTGAGTTTTAAATGTGTACTTGTACTCAGTACGGTTGGTCTTAAACCCAGGCAGTGTGTATTGGCGTCTGCTGGTATTATACCCGTGCATTGTTATTAAACATAGGCACGTTTAATGCAGGGCGGCGCGGTGGCCCAGTGGGTAGCGCTGTCGCCTTACAACAAGAAGGGCCCGGGTTCGAATCTCGGCTCAGGCACCTTTCTGTGTGGAGTTTGCATGGTCTCTCCCCGTGTTACTGGGCACTCCGGTTTCCTCCCACAGTCCAAAAAACATGCTGCTGCATAGGTTAATTAGCTTGCAGACTAAATTGCCCGCAGTGTGTGGTGGACTGGCGTCCCATCGTGGACATATCCCTGCTTTGCACCCTGTGTCTGCCGGGATAGGCTCCGGCTCACCGCGTCCCTATACAGGAATAAGCGGTTTCTGACAACGAGATGAGATGAGATAACCCTGATCAATCCTGGTTGAAGGTAGGGAGCACAGACTTTGAGATATAGCTTAGCACAATATATTATTTTTTCTGCAGAAGCCTATTAAACCTGTATTATACACAGTGGTCGCCCATTCAAGCATTGTCCAGGCTCAAGCATTCCTGGGTGAATTAGGCCGAGGCACTTATAAAGCAGGAGAGGTGATGTACAGTGGTCAAGAATATCAATAGAGTTGGCAGTCAAGGAATAGAATGTGTCTGAGAGGACATTCACCGATGGGATGGAGCGATAAATCAGTTTGCGTGCAGGTGCTGGGTGGATTATTGCGCTGCATAATTGTGATGAGTGTTGGCAGCTTGGTCAAGAGGGCCTTCATCCTGCAATAGATTGATCCTGGCTGACGACGGTGATGATGACTTACACTGTAAGCGAGTGAAATAGTGGCCATGTGTCCAGATGTTCGCTACTGTACTCACCATTGTTTATGCTCACCCCCCCCCCCCCAAAAAAAAAAAACGTTATTGTTGCTGATTTGCTGTTCTTATACCGTTGTTGTTGCTGACATGCTGCTCTCTCCGCAGTTCTGTGCGGCGCTGTGTGACCATCGGGTGAAAAGCGCTCTATAAGCGCAATTATTATTATGATTACTCGCGTGCAGCTCACGTAGAGCGACCCTGTTCTCTGAGGACTCCTCTTAGGTGCTCAAGTCAATATCATTCCGTCTCTCTGTGTCGGCCTTTCCCTGTCTATCTCAGTATCGTGGTGCAGATTTGATTGTCTTTCCGTGCATCTATAAAGGGCGTTGAGATGTCTTGGTTCGGGAACTCCAAATAAATGTAAATCCTGTCCTATATTTCTGTCTTGCTCTGTATCTCCCCATGTGTCAGTTTGGGTATCTCTGTGTCTCATTCTACGCCTGTCTCTGTAACTCTCTTTGTGTCCATGTCTCACTGCTTATCTCCGTCTCTCGCCTACCTTTGTCTATTTTCGTTTGTGTATCTCTACGTATATCTCTGTCTGTCTCACTCCCAAGTCCGTCTTTTCCCGTATATCTCCGAGAATATGTTCTTCGTCTCCGTGTCTCTTTCTCCACGCCTCTGTTTCTGTCCGATTATCGATCTCCTTGTCTGGGTGTCTCCTTGTCTCCTCAAATGACTGTTGTCTCTCTACCTGCCTGTGGAAGACCGTGTCTTTACGCTCCCTTTATCCTTCACTCTATCCCCTATTGTCTTTTTCACTTTGTGTCAAGTGTCTCTCCATATCTATCTGATTCGCTGTCCCTCTGTATTTCCCCTACCAATGTCTCTCTCCACCTCTCTCTGGGGCCCCTATTCCCTGAGGTCTCCCAACAGAGCCCCATTTATAATGTTTGAGTCTGCCCTCACTGCCGTGTATGCATTCCATACACACACCAGCACAACAGTGCAGACCTAAATTTATGATTGCAGTACTGTACACACTTGCATAACGCAACTCAGAAGCACTCATGCTCTCGCCTAATACAGTACGGTCGTACAGACACGTGGGCCATTTGCTGTGCATCATAGTGCAGTATGCAGCATGCACTGGGTTGCAATGCAATAACGCAATTGTAAACATGCACATGCAATTTGCACGTACATGGTACTGCATATAATACATGTATAGCCAGTCTGTAATTCACTGCTGAATGAGGGCCTTCCCACGCCGTGAGGCTTTATTGACCACACTGATCCGAGGAAGAGGTGGCAATGCCCACACTTTACCCCACCATGCCACAATATTGCCAATCGATTAACTAGATGTCATGTATCATGAGCTTAAAGGTCATAATCACTGTTATTAGTTAATGTATCGTTACGGCTATACTGGAAAACGTCTGCCCTGCTAATATGGGCACATACTGTAGCAGTGGTGCTGAGCGAATGGTGGAAATTCCACATTACTGTGACCCAGCCAGTTTTGTTTCCTTGGGACCACGACCTTTGACCTGCTGCAAAGTGCCACTCGTGTTTAATCGATGCTTTGTCGAGTTTAACCCCTCCGACCAGAATTTGACCTCACAGCTCTCCTATTGTGAGCAAAATTCTTTGCCCGCAATGCACACTGCGGCACGGTCAAGTCCAAAAGTCGAGAGCAGTTTCCTGCTTCTGTGAGCATTGAGACATTGGTGCTGATCTCACGTTGAAAGCCCCTGCAGAGCCAGTGGTTAAATATGCACATTTTTATAACCGGGACACATCTTTCCACGTGACTATTAATGTTGGCTACTTATGAAATGATGTATGTAAATTGTATATATATTTTTTTTATGTAGGGTGATTGGCAATTGGAAAATCGCAGGTTCAAAGCCTGATTTGAGTTTGACTCAATCCATCATCAGTCGAGGGTCAATAAATCGGTTACCTCTTTGTAAGGATGTCGAGGGTGGTCATACGACGAGACTCGTCCGCGCTGTAGGAATGTGGAATTTCCTGTAATGGCTCGAGACGGCTGTAAACAGGAGATGATCTGTGCCTCGGTGCTCGTTTGAGCAGGAAATCGCTGACCTTGTATACACGCAGTTGATCCGACACGGATACTGTGGAGAATACGTAGAGAATCCTGTGTGCACGGCCACAAACAATAACAGCAAGCAAGAGAGCTACCACTGTATGGTGCTTGGATATGTGAACGTTTAGAGTTTACAGATGTACGTGCGGAGCCTCTGTAGAGTGGGCCACACACTATTCAGGACAGTGAACCGTTATTCCTGGCTTTAGTAGATCGTGGAATGGCATTTGCTTCGGTGGAAACTGCTGCATTCATCCAAGAGCTGAAAAAAAAAACGATGATGGCTTAATACGAAAAAAAAATCCCATTAATACAGACGGAGTTTCTATAATACCGCACACTGAAATGTCTTGCAGAAAATATCTAAAATTCAAGACTAAACGTATTGAATGGTGAGTCAAACAAGGAGATACATTCTCACCTCGCCTGTGAGTGACATTTGAAGATATTTAAACAAAAATCAATGGATTGGAGATTTTAAGGCATCACTTTAAATTGAGAAAGGATTGACCGTGTGAGATTTGCTGACGACATACAGTAGTCATACAGTAACATTCAAAGTCAAGAGGGTCAAAGAGATAACCAGTTCAACAGAGCATCGAGGCAGTGCCCATCTCGCATTTACAGTCTTGAGCCATTGCTGGACACTCGGCATGTTTTATGGCAGGGGGCAAATCCATCCATCGGTTAACCAGCGTAGACATCTACACAGGGTGGTACTCATGGCAGTAGACATGGAACGTTGAGCCCACGTTGGTCCAACGGTTACAAACCGGGCCATTGCTGGAAATCCTACATCCCCTTTGACGAGAAAGAGTCTATAAATAATCGGATAACCACAAAGTGGTACTCGTTATATCGACCCCCGGATGGATGATGGGTTTCGTTAACCCCCAAACAGGATTTAAACTCTGCATCTGCCGACTGTGAGCAGCTCATTTTATGTACTGCCGAGCCCTCTGGGTTCATAAAAGCAAATTCAAACAAATGGAAATTAACGACTGTAGTGGACATGATTTAATAAGTGAACAAAGGTGATTGCGAAGTTATGCTGACCATAAACACGAGTAAAGAGTCACGGGTAGTGGCCTTAACAAAACAAGTTGCGAGGGATGTGACTGGAAAACACAACCGATTATTCATATCTACCCAGCGAGCGTGGAACCGTTGTGCCAAAGTTGGTTTCAACGATTAGCAAACCACATACGAACGTTGCCTTACCGTTTGCCTATTTACTGGGACGTTGGCCATTAATCGATGTACTCGGGTGTGAAAGCGCTCCAGCAATGCAATTATTACACTGTTATAAGTGGGTCTCCCACGGATCCTACTCTTATCGTGGGGAAAGGAGTTTACATCTTATAATTAACCCCAGCCATACGTAACCTAGAGTCGAGCACTGCTGGTAGGGACTACCTTAGTGAATAGGTCTGGGAGTCTCGCACGCCCGCAAGGTCTCTCATTCGGAAATAGACTGTATGGGGCTTCAAACAAATAGGGATCCGAAGACCCATCAACTAAAGGAGGTTGGCGTTAGGAAAAGTATTCGGCCGTGATATTCTCCTCCAATAACAACCCCCCCCCCCAGCATTAGGAAACAACTGGCCAATCCCGATACCAGCAGTTTAAACGGGCAAGACAGTAGGAAGGACATGCGTGGCTGATGGATGAGACTAGTACTGGAATGACAGCCAATGGAGGGAACGTGCCCACCGCCCCCTCCTCCTCCCCACCAGAGAGTGGGGAGATAATAATAATAATTGCACTTGGGAGAGCGCTTTAAACCCGAGGGTCACAAAGCGCTGCACAGGGCTGTGGACAGAACTCGCATGTCAACAACAACAACAACAGCATATGAACGGCAAATCAACAACAATAACACGCTGTCGTTGTTGAAATGGAGCAATTAGATCAGCTGTCACGTTCAATAGCAGGATCGTGGCACTGCGAGGCTGCTGCACGTGGCCTCAGCTTTAGAGATTTATATTAATGTATGCATTGTTATGACAGTACCGCACCAACTGTATTACAACACGATGCATGCGTTACTGTACACTTAACACAGTGCGCGTACAGGGCACTTTGCACGCACTCTTTGTGTACACAATACCTCCTGTGCCATCTGTACGTATTAATAAACATTTTGCCTGTTTCGAAACCATTAGGTCATGGAATGAGGGCCATAATTTTGCCTCCTGTCCACATGGCCTGTTTTAAAACGTTTTTTTGTTTTAAAGCAGCATTGCTTTAATGCAAGCAAACAGGGCACGGGTTTCAACATGTTCGTGTCTCATCAGCAGCCAGCTATGTTTCAACGCAATTATCTGATATTTGGTCATAGGTGGTGGGCGGTGGGGGGGGGTTGGCCATACTTCACCGCGGTAGACCTTCTAAACGAATGTGTTTACTGGCAGCATTATTTTATTCCGGTGCAGGAAATTGGGTCAGTTTTAAACTCTGAGCCTCGTATCAGTACTGTACGTGTTGTGGGTGCACGGAAGTGTACTGTACATACAGACATTTGACAGTTTTGTCCATGATTATGCCTGGTCTTACAAAAGCGAAATAAATACTGGGCGACGTTTCAGGAAATCGCCCTTTTTCATGAATATTTTGTGTGGTTTATGTTAAGGCCACGGGGTGGTATTGTTGACAAATGCGTTGAATGTTTGGGTGATGGCATTTGTGTTTTTTGCACCAATGTCAGTGCATCAGTATCCGCAATGTCCCGTCAACAGCACCATTGTCTGCGTGTACGCAGTTCCATCTCATCTCATTGTCAAGACACCGCTTAGTCCTGTACAGGGTCGCGGTGAGTCGGAGCCTGTAGGGATACACCCACGATGGGACGCCAGGCCATCACCGGGCACTGCGGGCAATTTAGTCTGCAAGCCAATTAACCTATGCGGCATCGTGTTTTTTGGATTGTGGGAGGAAACCGGAGTGCCCGAAGAAAACCCACGTGGACACGGGGAGAGAACTCGCAAACGCCACACAGAAAGGCACCCGAGCCGAGATTTGAACCAGGGACCTTCTTGCTGTGAGGCGACAGCGCTACCCACTGGGCCACCGTGCCGCCCACCCAGTACTGTGTGCTCTGTACATGTTTGTGCTTTGTGTGCTATGAGGGCAAACATCGGATTTCTGCTCTGTTAAGCCGTACCTCACATATCGCAGACGGTTACACGTGCACGGTGGTGCACGGTGGTGCACGGTGGTGCACGGTGGTGCACGGTGGTGCACGGTGGTGCACAGTGCATTAACTCAGGGCACACACTGCGGATGCATTGTGGTATCATTCATTATCAATACCCGCTTAATCTGTACAGGGTCGCGGGGGGGGGGAGGCGGAGCCTATCCCGGCAGATACAGGGCGCAAGGTGGGGCTACACCCAGTAGGTGACGCCTGTACATCGCAGGGCACTTGGGAGCAATTTTATCAGCAGGCCAATTAACCTAGACAGCAACGTGTCTTTTGGACGGTGGGAGGAAACCGGAGTACCCGGCGAAAACCTACGCAGACACGGGGATCACGGTGGTACGGACACAGTCACAGTACTGTGCACTACCTGTGAACCGGGCTAGCCATTCATATTTGCCCACTGCACACTGCTGTGTGGGCGGCACGGTAGCCCAGTGGGTAGCGCTGTCGCCTCACAGCAAGAAGGTCCCGGGTTCGAATCTCGACTCGAGTGCCTTTCTGTGTGGAGTTTGCATGTTCTCTCCCCGTGTCCGCGTGGGTTTTCGCCAGGCACTCCGGTTTCCTCCCACAGTCCAAAAAACATGCTGCTGCATAGGTTAATTGGCTTGCAGATTAAATTGCCCACAATGCCCGGTGATGAACTGACGTCCCATCGTGGATATATCCCTGCCTTGCGCCCTGCGTCTGCCGGGATAGGCTCCGGTTTCTGACGATGAGATGACACTGTTGTGTACACGCACAAGCTGTACTCCGACAACAGGAACACTACGGCGATACATATATACACACAAAGCTGTTCCGCTGATGTGTACACAGACCGTAGAGCAATCTATATATCGTGGATTAAGCGTGTTTATATATAAGTATGTTCGCATTGAGGGTACTGGACTGGAATCCTTCATGAGCACAACTTTTATCTGCACAGCACCAAGGCTTTTATGTCTTATTTCAGCTTTACTTCGCACTTATTGATTAGTCTTCTCAAACTTCAAAGAGCCAGCAGCAATATTCCCAAAAGACAATAACTTAAAAAAAAAATCCAGGTCAATGCAGCCATGTCAGCAGAAAAGGTCACAATAAAAGATGTCAAAAGAACGTGTTACACACGCTGGGACCAATATTGCTCAAAGTTGTGTCTTCTGTCAGGACAACTAATACGCATGTACAAAGATAACCCGTATAGATTTAGCAGATTATATGGTCTAGTAGCGAGCACCTATGAATGTCGACACAGCACATGACGCAGTGGGTAACCAGCACCACGCCCCGCCGCCTTTGTCTCCCTCGTGGCGATATTTGCGCACCACACTAGGTACTCATTTGAGGCCGAGCTGACCTAGGGGGCGGCCCGGGACCGTTTCGAAAAATCGTCACTGCTGTTGGTCGTGAGTGGGTTTCTAACTCGGGTCATTTGTGGTGTGCGAAGCACCGAGCCACAGCTGCCCACTTGCGCGTGTAGACACACACACACACATCGGCTCTTCTGTGCATGGGTACACACACGGTATTACTTTGGCATTTTGGGGGGCTGTTGGGGGTACCGTTAACCCCAATTGGGCCCCCCATTCAAACACTCTCCCGGGGGGATTGATACCCCCACTAATCCTTCTTGGCCATTGGGGCCCACATTACAGTAATACTTTCAGGCTGTTGAAGCCCCTATTAATCATCTTAGACCAATGAAGCCCCTATTAACCCTGTTAGACTTTGGTGCATTTGGGGCTACCCTATAACTCCTTAGAGAACCACTGGGTCCCTGCCCCCCACCCCATGAACCATTTCGTCTGTTGGGGACTTCCAATGCCGTGATGTTGCAATCCACCTGGCACCTGCACGTGAACCTGGCTGTCACAAGCCGGGTACTGTGTAGGTGCGCTCTCGGGTTTGGTGAAGACAGTGGATTGCGAAAGATGGTGAAGGCGTAGGGAGGCCTTCATCCAGCAGTGGAGTGAACATAGCTGATGGCGATTAGACTCATGAGATCCCAGTTAACTATATTAGACTGTTGGGCCTCTTATTAAATCCTCCGACTTTAATTGGGGCCCATTTAACTATTTTACACTGTTGGGTCCCTAATTAACCCACTTAGACTTATGTGGCCTTCACAAATCCCAGGAGGTGGTTCCTATACTGTTGTTTCCGTTGGTTACCCCCACCAATTCTGGACCCTTACTCGCCGGCGAAGCATGGTCTCCTGGTCTCCTGGGCCCCACCCCCCGGCCGCCAGCCTCCACAACCCAATCTCCCACTGCCATGCCGCCCTCCCCCCGCCCGCTCTGCTGCTTGCTGGTTGCCCGCTCATTAGGGTGACACGGTGGAGGCACAGCGAGACAATGCCTCCTGTGTGTGTGGATCTGTGAGCCGCTGCTGCTGCTGCCGCCGCTGCTGCTGCTGTACCGGTGTGATTTGCTGTACGTAAGCCAGGGGTTGCCAGCCCCCCACCCACTCCCGGATTGGCTGGGAGTCTAGCGGAATCGGCGGCATCAATCCTGCACATGGTGAAAATTGTCAGCGGTAGAGTACGAGGTGCGGGGGAGTGATTCACTGTCCACGGGTGAATTTCAAAACATTTACATTGGGCTACGGCATCGACATCACCGTGATCAGCCAGGATGAATACACTGCTGGATGAAGGCCTCCCCAAAGCCACCACCACCACCACCACCCTCTCAAGATTATAATAATACTTGCATTTATCGAGTGCTTTTCATCCAAGGGCCACAAAGCGCTGCACAGAGCTGCGGAGAGAACGACACGTCAACAACAACGACATTAGAACGGAAAATCGGCAACAATAACATTTTTTGGGGTTTTTTTTTATATACACATCGTTGAATGTAGATCAACATGTGAGATCGTGTACCAATCTACCCGGTACCCGTGCACACGAGCTGATTTGATCAATCCTTCTTCTTGGTGGATGCCGTCTCATCAAACTCATTCCGTAGCTTGGCTGCCATTCTGTTATTACATTCAACTTGACCGTCAACCATCACTCCTCCTAGGCGTGATGTGTCCTTCTCGCGGCGACTTCATTCACTTAAGTTTGGATGTTCCCTAATCCACGTGTTTCTCTCTCTGGCTGTCATTTAATTCAACACGTGCATCCCTCCGTGCTTCTATCCATAGCTACCGATGTGTTGTCTATTTTTTCTTAAGGACCACGTTTCTGAACCATGTCACAGCAGGTAGTGAGCCATTAATTACCTTATTTGTTGGGGGCACGGGTATATATTAGATTTCTCTGTCACGTTTAGTATTCCACTGTTTTCCCCTCTAAAAATTGGGCGATAATAAAAAAAAAATTAGCCGTACATATAGATTTGTAGAGCAGAGGACCAAAGGTTCAAAACGCCAAGTAGCCAATAATAAACAGCACTAAGTTAAGGTGTGAAAGATCAGACATGCAATGCAATACAGCAACTGCAGATGTTTATATCGCTTCATATTTCCGAATATCCTCGCACGCAGAACCGCACACTCCAGACAGTCGGATATGTGACACTCATTGCAAAGGAGAAGGTGCCAGAGGGGCCTCCACTGGCGTGATCGCAGAGTGAGTATTTGACCTACGTTAGCCACTAAACATGCATCATTGAGCCAACGTCGGTATGTGTTTGCAACCGTTTGGCTCCAACATCAACTGCTCTAGGGCGGCGCGGTGGCCCAGTGGGTAGCGCAGCAAGAAGGTCCCAGGTTCGAATCTCGGCTCGGGTGCCTTTCTATGTGGAGTTTGCATGATCTCTCCGTGTCCGCGTGGGCTATTGCCGGGCACTCCGGTTTCCTCCCACAGTCCAAAAAAAGCCATGCTGCTGCATAGGTTAAGTGGCTTGCAGACTAAATTGCCCGCAGTTCCCGGTGATGGACTGGCGTCCCTTCGTGGGTATATCCCTGCCTTGCGCCCCGTGTTTGCCAGGATATGCTCCGGCTCACCGCGACCCTGTACAGGACTAAGCGGTTTCTGACGATGAGATGAGATCAACCGCTCAATGTTGCCCCGACGTTGTATACTTACTGGGCCACCTCCTACCAATCGACTATGGTGTACCCATTCATTGCATGCAGCCACGTGGGCAGAGTAGGTACGGTGGGGGGAGGGATATATAAGACGCGTAATTGTGCATTGTGTCACCTGCCGCGCCAAGAGATTGCAATGAAATTGGAAGACCTCTGGATTGCAAGCCCAGTACGCTGCTGACCACTACACCGCTGTGGCTGCATCAGTGGGACTCTGCACTGTACTCTATTTACATATGGCATGTGGGTCACGCGCTGGAACACATGGCCTACAATTGACACTTAATTACATGGTGATTTTCCTTTATGAATTTCTCTTTTTTTTGTAATGCAAGAAAATCAACCAGAGTGCCCCTAAGTGCTCGTTTAATGACTCATTAGTTCAGTGGTAAAAGTATCTGTTTTACACTCATAGTATCTATGGAATGGTGCGATTATTTATATTGGAAGAGTAATTCAATTACAATTCTACATATATTATTTTGCTACTGCAACGATCATCATCACCATTCCCCATGATCAATCCACTGCTGAATGAAAGCCCCCGTGCCGTGTTAGTCATAGGGGTTTTTCGACCATACTTCACGCCACGGGTCACTGCTCGGTAGTGTTAGTGAAGAAGACTCCCTCCAGCAGTGGTTTGGATATCACACCCCATGGCCAGGTGTCGAACTCGGCCTGGCGGGTTCTTATCACAGTGCGGTAACCGCTGTCACCACCGCTTCGTCCAAATCGGGCCTCATCTAATTGTGTGCAGGAAGCCCTTCAAATAAAGGACATTGGTCGTTTTTGCACGATGGCTGTAAGAAAATACATTTATTTGGGGGGACAAGGAGCGATGATGGAAGCGGCGACTATGACTCATCAGGCGCTTTGCGAGTCGCAGGACTCCTCGAAATTCCCGTCAGGTGTACCGCTCTGGTGTACCGCTCCGGTGTACCGCTCCGGTGTACCGCTCAGGTGTACCGCTCAGGTGTACCCTGCCGCACACGCGGCTATGGCTGTGATTGTGGTGGAAATGATGAACGCCGTGTGGGGAGCGGTGGCCCAGCGGTTAGCGCGCTGGGCTACAAACCCGGCGACCCGAGTTCGAATCCCGCTCATGGCCAACACCAGTGACGATTTTCTGAACCGGTCCTTGGGCTCCCCTAGGTCGACTCAGCCTCAAATGAGTACTTAGCACAATGTGAAAATATTGCCGCTAGGGAGATAAAGGCGGCCGGGCGTGGTGTTGGTCGATCTTCATAGGTGCTCGCTAATGGTACTTGACCCTCCAGCCTATTAAGTCTATATGGGGGATCTTTGTCTTTTAATGGTGTACGTTCTCAAAACTCCCGTGCAACCCGTGTGCACGCAGAGCTGCTGCTGCTGGCTGCATCCACAACGGCGGATAATAATAATTGCATTTATAGAGCGCTTTTCACCCGAGGGCCACAAAGCGCTGCACAGAGCTGCGGATAGAACGGCGCGTCAACGAGATTAGAACGGAAAATCGGCAACAATAAATTTCTTTTTGGAGTTTCGGTGACTGCAGCAAATAATCCCAATCCCCAAGCCTGCTTGCGTTTGCATCCGGCATTTTTAGTTTGGTAAACTTTTCGTGCGCGGATTACAAAACCATCATGATAATGCAATTTTAATACAAATGACAACTTATGGGACAAAAACAAAAAAAAGTTCCGCATTGCGTATAATATTTTAATGAGCTGAGCTGGAAGAGATCATGAATATATATGGATTAAATTTATAATAAATTGATGAATGTGGGCCGACCATCGCCTCCGCGGGTTGAGAGGGTTATTTGATCACACTTCACCGCCACAAGTTAGTGGAAAGGTTTACTTTAATTGCCCACGACTCGTTTCAGTTACCATTCACGACCGCTGTTCTGAGCCAAGGCTGGGCATTAAACCTTGCAGGTCCGCTGGCTGCAACAGCAACGCGGAGCTAACCACGCCTTCCGCAGCGCCGTCACCCAGTCTTGCAGTGATGGGACTTTAATTCAATCAGAGGCAGATAAAGTTTGTCTCTCCAAGGGCTCGGATATCGCGAGAGAGAGAGAGAGAAACATCAGTCGCACAATTAAGTGCGTCTGTTGACATGACAATAAATCATTAGCGTGACTTCCTTGCCGCACAGCGCTCGCTGGTCTCGTCCTCGTGTCCGAGACGTCTCGTGGTATTACCGGCATAATAATAATCATTGCATTTATGGAGCGCTTTTCACCCGAAGCTCACAAAGCGCTGCACGTAGCTGCGGAGGGAACGGCATGTCAACTACACCATCAGGAGAGTTCATCACAAAACAGCGAGACTCCAAACAGAGAAACACCCTCGCAGCCATTTCCACGTAGGATTCCGAGAAGATTGCACCACCATCATTATCAATACCCGATTAGTGAAGTATATCTGTGATCCGCACGGCATAAGGAGGAGAGCCTGCGGATCCAGCAGTGGTTTTAGAAGACATACTTTAAAAAGTCTAGATTTTGGAATCGGTTAAATTGTGTAATCGGCGATGGACTGGCGTCCCATCGTCGGTATATCCTTGCCTTGCGCCCTGTGTCTTCCGGGATAGGCTCCGGCTTCACGTGACCCTGTATAGGACTAAGCGGTTTCAGACAATGAGTTGAGATGAAATTGTGTAATTACAGACATCACGGTGCCACGTGATGCCACTTTTGTCTGGGGAGAGCGTGTATCATGCATCGCTTCCCGTGATGTCACATTGGCATACATTTAAAACTAACGGTGTTTTGCGGATTGAACCAATTCCGGAACGGAGGCGCAATCTTTATTTATTTATATTTCTGATTACTCCCCAAAATCTGCAACACATCTGTCCAATGGGTCCTCGAAATAATGTGTGTGAATGTGTACCGGAATCTTACATTGGGGGTGGGGGCGGGTTCTAAAAATGTTTTAGGGCCATTGGTAGAGTGTTTAATATCCGATGGGTTAAGGTTTGTGTACCGGGTTAATCCGGTCAGGGGCATCATTCTGCGTTTGCTGAGACAAGGGATTCAGTGAGGGATTCCCTCGAGTGGCCTGTGTTGGTCGAGGCATAATCATCATTATCAATACCGGCGTAATCCTACACAGGGTCGCGGGGGTGCCGGGGCCGATCCCGGCAGACAGAGGCCACAAGGCAGGGCTATACCCAGATACCCAGGACGTGACGCCAGTACATCGCAGTGCACACTTTTTTGGGGCAATTTATTCAGCAGGCCGATTAACCTAGATAGCAGCGTGTCTGCGGACAATGGCAGTAAACCGGAGTACCCGGTGAAAACCCACGCGGACCCCGGGCAGGGAAACACGCAAACTCCACACAGTAAGCAGCACCCGAGCAGCAGAATCCCTGTATGTGGATGGTTACATTTGACGTACGGTTCGTGGCTTTCGTTATCGGCCAGCTCGAATGCCCTGTTTGGAACGGTTCCATTGCAAACGGCACACGCGGAGCCCTCGTGAAACTCATCTCATCTCATTATCTGAAACCGCTTAATCCTATATAGGGTCACGGTGAGCCGGAGCCTATCCCGGAAACACAGGGCGTAAGGCAGGAATACACCCGACGACGGGACGCCAGTCCATCGCCGGGCCCTCGTGAAACTTTCACCGCAAATTGTATTCCCGACTGAACACGAGCAAGCGAACCCGTCTCGGTTATTTTTGTCTTTATCCCCGCTGCTGATTGCGACTAAGTGGTTGCCGTCCGTTGTGTCTGTAAATTCCCTGATGCGGCAACAACAAAAAAACCCCACGCACGCTGTGGTGCGTGTGTACTATGTGATGCGCGCTGGTGCACAACATTTATTTTGGGCACCATATCTCATTTGCGGTTGGCCGTTCGTACCCGCCGAACAAGTGGACCACCTCGCCACATAACGCCGATGGTGGTCCTTGCACATTCACACACGTGGAAAGGCAGTTGCTGGTTCTGCTGCACCTGCCCTGTGATCCAGCAGTGTGGAGGCATTAATGAGGGCTGGTGGCTCACCGCACACATTCCGCGGAGCTCCCCGTGGTCTGTCGAGGAGGCGCCGTACCTTGACTCGCTTGAAGGCGGTACAGCAAATGGACTCATCGCTTCAATCTGTGCGGGGATAGAGCGTTGTCCTCTGGCATGCATGGGTTTTCTCCAGGTGCTACCCTGTGCGCTTCTCGTGTGCACACTAAACACTCGTAATGAATTGACTGAAACGCATTCAAATAAACCCAATGCAGGACCCTCCTGAAAGAGAGTCCGTCGTAGGACAGGAGCAGCGATTCTGAATTGCCAGATACATTGTTCCCACATTAAAGGAACCGTAACAAAAGTGTCAGGAAAGAGTCAAATATGTGAATAAACACAGATATTAGGAAACACCCATAGCAACCTCGCTTCCCCATATATATAATCAGATTAGATATTTACTTTTACATGTTTACTCTCCGCACAGATTTCGCACAGAATTTGTGAGACGTTTAACAAGCCTCGTTTCGCTCCGATGTATTTTTCCGGTTGCACCGTTGTAACGCGTTAAGGTCCTACGCTCTCTCCTCGTGTTCCGCGGGGCTTCATCAGGTCCGTGCCGGGAGCCCTTGCCAGCGTGCGCCGTGAAACATCGGACACCACGGCGGCGAGCAGCGCAAACAGCGAAAATGCCACCGCCGTCTCGAGGCGAAATAATGCGAACGTACAGTGCGTATGCGCCTTTCAGGTTTCACATTCCAGCTCTTACCTCGCTCAGGACCTCACTTCCCCCATAGGGAGCTCATTGCTATCCTTGCCACGGCCAGACTGCCCGTGAAACTTGGCAGTCCACACCACCTCCCCCCTCCTCCCTCCCTCCCTCCCTCTGCCCCGACAACCAGCGCTACCAGTGCAGGCCTAAAAAAAACCCCACGTCCCTCGTGGCCCTAAAAGCGCAGACTTTTCCTTGTGATGCAAAGCGACACAGCGCTTGCGTCGACGAGGGAGCGACGCACAACATTTCTCAAAAGTGCAAACGACGGGACATTTCTCAAAACGCGGCAGGGGACCTCGCTTATTGCGCCCCGAACGGACTGACCAGCGAATATTTCGGATAGAGAAATAATTGCATTTATAGAGCGCTTTTCACCCGAGGGTCACAAAGAGCTGCACGGATCTGCCGAGAGAACGGCGCGTCAACAACAACGACGGCATAAGAATGGAAAATCGGCAACAATAACGTTTTTGTTTTTTACGAATCAGAGCAACGGAGAAAACGGCATGTCAACAACAACATCAGGACAGTTCAACTGAAAGTCAAATAGTAGCAATAAATTATAGGACATAAGGTAAGTGGGGAAAGAAATAATTCTTCACATCGCCATCGGTCTTGCTTAAAAATCACTTGTGGATGAGTTAAGGGGCTTCCCCGAAGACATTGTTGTATCTTATCGTTAATTTTATTAAATTCCTTGCCTGCCTCTCAACATTCATTATTAATCATTGTCGCCATCATCAATCAGCCATGCTCTATTCATCGCTGGGTGGCTGTCCTTAATCAGGGGAACACCTGTATCTCACAGTCCTGCCAGGTAATTATCCCACGCAGCCATACCGCGCACACGGGCCAATCATCGCAGTTCCGTCCCTTGGGTCGGCGCGGCACGCACGGCAGTGTTCGCTTGCAGCTGCAGGGTAGTCGCACCCGTCCTCTTGCCTTGTACAGCACACGGCGTAAAGCTTCAAAAATATTATTCTGTTTTTGCTTTAAATAATATCTACGATGATTTACATCAGTGGGGCCAGAAGGCACCGGTATTGTGGTTGTAGATCACTCAATATAATTTACTCACTCTACGTAAATCAGCGCGGGTTTTGGTGGTGGTGGTGGTGAGTTTAAGTTTATGTTGATTTGATAACCGGATGACGATGCTCACACAGCCGTGGTGCTGTGTGAGCACAGCGGCAATAACATCACCGAGAGAGAGAAGAAAACACTGCAGCTGGGTCCTGAAGGAATATCGCACAACCAACAAACGAGGTGTTTAACGGGAAGGCTTTACGGACCCTGCGGTGATGCCTACATGTCACCAGCCATTAATGCATCTTCACCAAATAAGATTAAAAACAACGCAGTTACAACCTGCGTTAGCCTTCCAGGTCTCGACGGCGGGTGCAGGATGGAGCGGTTTCGTGTGAACCCAACCGCTGAACGACGCGTTAACGAGCTCTCCCCTCTCGTTAACTCGCAAACGACGCATTTTTGGCGGCGTGTACCACTGCACACGCCACACAACCATTAAATAGGCAACGCTCAGCCGACAGCATCATATGGGTGAAATTGCCAGCCCAACTTTGGCCCAAAATTCCATATGTACTGCGTGTGAGACACAGGCTGCTGCACTGGCAGTGTGCAGGAGTAACTTTGAACGTGCCCAGGGGAATTCACTGCGACGTTGGGAGCGACGGATCACACCGATACGCATTCTCATTGGCCGTGCAATTTTTGGCTTTCTCAAGGTTTCATGACTTTGGGGGCCCGATTATAAATTCACCGTCAAGTCTGTGTTCTTAAGTGTGGATTAGTATTCAAGCATGCACGTGTCCGCAAATGCCTCTTCCCGGCATATGTATGAATGCGTGCGTACGTGCGCATGGGTTTATCGCATGTGTAATGCACGTGTCCAGCAGCACGTCAATGTAATGACGCCTCCTGTTCGTGATGACATGGGTCTCGCCATGCTTCGGAGGTAACGATTTGAGACGGCAATTTTTTTCTTATTTTTTGTGCGTAGCTCGAAATAATCACTCGCGTCACGGAGAATATGAGCAACCATAAACAAGCAGGCAATCCATCTCCTGCGCAGAGCCGGCCCCCAATATACAATATAAAAGTACTTCTTACACGATCCATCAGCCGTACGGCCCTCTGGGAGTGCAGTTTGGTTGCATGCAACTGCATTGTTAGGGTGTGGATGGCTCTGAAACCTGCTTTGAGTGATAGCGGAACCAGTTGTAATCTGCTCAGCAACGTGTTGAATCACGTATGTATTTGTGAATCGTGATTGCTAGTTACAATCTTGACGGGGGGGGGGGCGGTACTCTGCTGCAGAGGTGTGTGATCTGACACTTTAGCCACGCCCAGCATCCAGGCATGTCCTTGTTGCACGACTGTTTGCTGAGATGTGGGCACAGTAGTCACAAGGCGTCGATTGGGTTGCGCGATTTTGAGATGAGGGTGGCACGGTGGCATGGGGGCCTAGTGGGTAGCGCTGTCGCCTCACAGCAAGAAGGGCTCGGGTGCCTTTCTGTGTGGAGTTTGTATGTTCTCTCGCGTGGGTTTTCGCCGGGCGCTCCGGTTTCCTCCCAGTTGAAAAAACACGCTGCTGCATAGGTTAATTGGCTCGCAGACTAAATTGCCCGCAGTGCCCGGTGATGGACTGGCGTCCCATCGTGGGTATATCCCTGCCTTGCGCCCTGTGTCTGCCGGGATAGGCTCCGGCTCACCGCGACCCTGTACAGGTCTAAGCGATTTTTGACAATGAGATGACATTTTGAGATGAGCAATTTGGTTTTGTGACTAATGATGGCGCAGGTGTTCGGCCTCGCTCAGGTGTTGGGCCCGTTCCACCACCGTCTGGCTCTCGTCATCGTATCACGGCTGTACGGGCGATGTCAGAATCGGCCCGTACTGTATTTTCCCATTTCCACTAAACGAATCTAAGGCGCCCGTGCGATGCATTTCAATTACAGAAATATTCTCAACGGCAAGAACGCTGCAAGCCGATCCACCCTGCACAGCAGTGCCAGCTTCACTCGTATTATAATAATGAAATTATTATCCCTCCTTTTCTTCCTCACTGTAATTTTTGAACCATTCTATATTTTTTTCCCCTTTCCTGGCGTATCATAAATATGCTGGTCGCAGAGCACAGAACGGGAGAGCTTTTCATTTCTGCTGCTGATGCTGCAGTGGTGCTTGTGGTGGTGACGACTTCATGAATCATGATTTCCTTTTTTTCCCCCTCTCTAATCACAGAAAGCCAGCTCTTCATCCGGGCCATTGCGGGGGCGGGGGGAGAATTAAAACAAAAACAAAAAAAAAGAGAGACAGAGAACGAGACTGATTGAATGAAGCTTGAAATATGAAATGATTGCACGTTTTAAACATTGGCTCTGGCACAGAGAATGTGGGGGAGAAGATGCATACCTGCTGCATTGTACAGTGCAGCGCATACAGTTGATGATATAATTTATAACGTGCACAGTTCCGAAGGTATTCGTTCAAAAAGAGAACGACATAGCCTGTGGGAGGAAGAGAGGGAGGAGAGTCAATTTTCGCGGTTAGCCAGTGCCAACCCACTAGACACTCTATATTACGATGTAATCAGTCATTTAATTGACTGGGTTTCTTTTTTAGCTGTGGGAGGAAACCGGAGAACCTGTAGGAAACCCACGCAGAACAGGACGAGAGAACTTTCTGTGAGGCGCAGACGTTACCACTGCGCCACCCAGCTGCCCAAAGAGGCCCCATATAGCCTTAACAGACTTTTGGGGCAAGTGCTGTCAGCACTACGCCCGACTGCCTCTGTCGCCCCGGTGTTTAGACACCGCGTGAAGTAGTCATTTCAGGCTGAGTCGACATAGGTCAGGCCCA
This sequence comes from Mordacia mordax, assembly GCA_036362905.1. NCBI lineage: Eukaryota > Metazoa > Chordata > Hyperoartia > Petromyzontiformes > Petromyzontidae > Mordacia > Mordacia mordax. The sequence continues at coordinate 4,147,523 of JAZEWT010000005.1, forward strand.
GACCCGGTTCAAATAATTATCATTGATGTCGGTGGCCGTGTGTAGGAATTGAGACTCAGGTCATGGGGTTTATAACACACTCACTAACCTCTGTGCCATTGCTCCCCGAATTTTAGCGCACAATCACAGTAACGCACTTCAGTGGTTTTAAGACATGGTCCATAGTTTGTATTACATGGCCAGAATCGCACCGCTGTGATTTGTCTTTTAATGCCCTTCTATGTATTCCTAGTGTCCCGGTGGGTTTACTATATGGCACACAATTTGGATTGTACGACAATAATCACACCATTGTGGCTCTTCTTTAACCTATCTCTATGTATATCTGTGTTTCTGGATTAACGCCATGGCCACAATCACATTGCTTTCTTTTTTAATCACTTCTTTCATGTCTTAAACTTTATTGCTACTGTGTGACTATCAGTTGAACTGTCCTAATGCTCTGGGTACTTTTTGCCAGTATACATATATAAGATTACAACAGGTTTTACCGTATCTGGCGATTATGCGGGTGTTAAGATCCCAAACACCACAA
>JAZEWT010000005.1:4223844-4240133 GCA_036362905.1 Mordacia mordax
ACTTTGGCCGAAACTGCCCGTCAATCTGTGGAGGTTTGGAAACCCTAACTCTACCGCAACTTCGTTCGGCAGAATGCCAGGGCATCCCGGTCACGTGCTTGGGAGCTTCCTAGCAAAACGTACAACGTCGGGCCAACGTTAACAAACCAGATGTCAACATTGACCGAGCGTTATCATGTTTGCTGGGATTACGAACCACGGGACAGCATGCGGCGCACGCTATCCTGTTTGTGTTGGAGCCGAACCTATTCGCTGGCATTTTTTTATTTATCTCGTGGATTTGGGGAGTAGGGGTGGGGAATATGGAACCAAAAAAACAGCCCAAAGCCTCGGGAGTAGGTTTTTACGGCTGGATTGATGAGAATTAAAAGCTGCTTTTCATTAATAGCCGTGGCGAGTGGTTCCACTCTCCCCTTCGTAAAGTTTTGCCTTCATGCCTTGCAGACGGGTCCAACGGAGTGGGCGGCGAAACTTCGCGAACGCCAGAGGCAAAACACTCGTCACGGCTATCCCGAAAGAGCATCTGTTAAGAGCAAGTCTCAGTCCCAAGCCCCGTACGCGTTTACGAAAGTCCTTTCTGCATGCGGTCGCTCCTAGCGCGGTACTCGCTGTAAATAGTTACGCATGGGATGACGCACATCGCATGGTCGATAGCGATGGGGGTCCCTCTTGCGGATACTCACGCAGAGTCGTGTGCGCCGCAACCCATTGTTTTAAGACGTATGCAAGACAGGTTATGCTAATGTTGCGTTTAGGCGCTAATGGGGCGAGCAAAAGTGTACAAAACTATACGATGTGGCCATACAAAGTGCAAAGTGGGCAGTGGGACATCTGTCAATCATCTCAGTCCGCTCATAACACCTAAAGGGTCTGGGACAGAGACCTGTTGCCAGTGAGCCTTTCAGACTTCACGTGGCCTCAAAGTGCACGTAGCCTGGCACAAGTGCCGTGGAGTTGTCACTGCCACTTAGTGGCGAACGGCGACTGATGTTATTGTTACATTATTCATGTTTAATGCCATATAAATGTTACCGTGAGTAAAATTGTGATCCAAAAATGAGAATACGATTTTCATATTTTATATTGCCCGTGAAAGGTGTAACATGTTTCATTTTTTTAAATGGTCATTTAATATAGCTTAGGCATTGTGAACGGCAGTTAGTGCATGATTACAAAACTTGACTTGGCAATGCTGTGTTGGCGTTGGTACACAAGTGAAGCTGTTTGATTAAGCAAGGCGGTAACGGTGCACGAGGGCGGCACGGTGGCCCAGTGGGTAGCGCTGTCGCTTCCTCACAGCAAGAAGGGTCCCGGGTTCGAATCTCGGCTAGGGTGCCTTTCTGTATGGAGTTTGCATGTTCTCTCCCCCGTGTCCGCGTGGGTTTTCGCCGGGCGCTCCGGTTTCCTCCCACAGTCCAATAAACATGCTGCTGCATAGGTTAATTGGCTCGCAGACTAAATTGCCCGCAGTGCTCGGTGATGGACTGGCGCCCCATCGTGGATATATCCCTGCCTTGCGCCCTGTGTCTGCCGGGATAGGCTCCGGCTCACCGCGACCCTGTACAGGACTAAGCGGTTTCTGACAATGAGATGAGACGAGTAACGGTGCACGTATGAGCAAAGGTAGGCGGCAGCACGCCCGGCGGTTATATGCACTGCGCCTGGTATTAGACGGTACTCGTTTAAGGCTGAGTCGACCTCGAGGAACGCTTCACGAATGTGCGTGTCATCCTCTCGCAGGGGCCATGCTAATCATCTCGGCATCGTTCCAATTCTCGTCTATGTACTGCCGGAGCAAGTACTGCAGGAGACCCAGGGCCGATCGAGAGACTCGCGTAGCAGCGAGCCAACACGCACGCACAATGTACACGCATTCTCCATGGCACGTGTCGACGGTGTTGTCCCCTGTAGATGTGTTGAGTGATTTATAAAAGCGTTACTTGTGTCGTGGACAAAATAACAAATGGAGAGAGATGTGTCTGGTCTCCCCGCACCTCATTCCGAGCACGCAGTACAATATCGTGCCGATTGTTAGTCTTGCTGATTTTACGCTCAAATGTCGTTGTTGTTGACGCGCCGTTCTCTCCGCAGCTCTGTACAGCGCTTTGTGACCCTCGGATGAACAGCGCTCGACAAATGCAGTTATTACTATGATTAAGTGGGCGGCACGGTGGCCCAGTGGGTAGCGCTGTCGCCTCCTCACAGCAAGAAGGTCCCGGCTTCGAATCTCTCGGCTCGGGTGCCTTTCTGTGTGGAGTTTGCATGCTCTCCCCGTGTCCGCGTGGGTTTTCGCCGGGCACTCCGGTTTCCCCCCACAGTCCAAAAAACATGCTGCTGCATAGGCTAATTGGCTTGCAGACTAAATTGCCCGCAGTGCCCGGTGAAGGACTGGCGTCCCATCGTGGGTATAGCCTTGCCTTGCGCCCTGTGTCTGCCGGGATAGGCTCCGGCTCACCGCGACCCTGTACAGGACTAAGCGGTTTCTGACAATGAGATGAGATTATTGTTAAGTGCCCCGTCTCAGCTTCTGACAAGCACCTTGTCAGCGAGCAGCATCTATCCACGAGTTTTCACCAACACCACACTCGGACACCTTTGTCTCTCCAACTCATTACGCACCGCGCCAGGTACTCATTTAAGGCCACGTCGACCTAGGGGAGGGCCTTGGACCTGCTTTAGATGCGTTTTGCTTACGTTGGTGGCCGTGAGCCGGATTGTGCGAGGCTTCTGGCGCAGTGTTAATTCCCCCCCCCGCGCCATCGCTCAAACAACAACAACAAACGGTGTTTAATAATAATAATAATTGCACTGCTGGAGCGCATTTCACCCGAGGGTCACAAAACGCTGCACAGAGCTGTGGACAGAACGCGATGTCAGCAACAACAAGGACATATGAACGGCAAACGTTGTTGACCTGTGCCTGCTGAGGACACTTCTTCCTTCGGTTAACATTTTTATTTGTTATTTTCTGTCCGTCATTGATTTATAATCATTATTTCACTTGAATGATCTATTCTGAGGTTGTAACGGTATAAGTTTTCACGGCTCGATGCGTGATTGCTTCGAAAAGCTGCTCTCTCGGGACAGCCGCGTCGATCGCCCCCCCTCTCCTTCCATCGCGACGTTTCGCCTCGCACGTTAGAGGCATCCTCAGGCTGTCCTGAGAGAGCAGCTTTTCAAAGCAATCATCTATTCTGAGGTTGTTGTTGACATTCCGTTGTCTCCACAGCTCTGTGCAGCGCTTATATTATCATTAAATCAACTTTTTTTTGGTTTTGGGGGGGGGAGGGGGTGGAGGAGAAGGGTTTGTCACTAATTGGCCGTGACGTCCGCGGCGCGTGTGCCAGGCTAAGTGCACCTTGAGACCACCCCCCTGTACGTCTCCGCTGCCACGAGACCATCGTTTCCCATTCATTCACTGGGCGCAAACACAAAACGCTCGCCATATGTCCTTTACAGATCGGCTGTGTGCGATTAGCGAACAAATACATTGAACATTGCGCTACCGGCGGTAATGGGGTTGAGTGCCTAATGCAAAACACATGTAAATGAGGCGACATAACCCGTAATTGTTTGTTTTAATAGATTTAATGGGAGGCGAGAAAAGAGGGTAGAGGGTAGTGGGTTAATCATCGAGAGCTACGCCGGATTAAGATGGGAGATTGGACCCCATCCCCCAGCCATCTTTGTCTCTATTATGATTACTCGCCCCCCCCCCATATCCACAGAAATGGACCAGGTACAAGGTTTATTGTCACAGCACAAAGTACGCAGTGAGCTTGCAAACTCTATCTCGAATACTGGCTCCTATCTCTAACTCTGACTCGTATCTCTAACACTGGCTCCCATCTCTAACTCTGGCTCCTATCTCTAACACTGGTTTCTATCTTTAACACTGGTTCCTATCTCTAACGCTAGATAGATGTTTATTATTACAGCACAAAGTACCCAGTGAGCTTGCAAGCTCTTCATGCGGGATTCCTGCGACACAGCGAACCTTGAAACAAGACGAACGCACCGCAGCACACAATCAAAAGGACAGATAAGCTTACAGCAACAATCTCTTACAAACCTATATAAACTCGAACCATAATCTCATCTCATCTCATTGTCTGAAACCGCTTAGTCCTATACAGGGTCACGGTAAAGCCGGAGCCTATCCCGGCAGACACAGGGCGCAAGGCAAGGATATATACCGACGATGGGACGCCAGTCCATCGCCGGGAGAACCATAATCAGTAACCGTTAATATTGCACAAATAAGCAAACCTACAACACCAAAGATGAAACTCCATCTAAAAGCATTCAATGAACAAAAGCCCTCAAAATTGTACAGCACAATAAAATGATGAGACAAATAATTTAAATGTAAAAAAAATGGCATTGGAAAAAAATAATTAAAGTTATACGGCACAACCTTGGAAGCATATGCAACGCTTCAAAAATACCAATAAATGTATGCAAACAATGGCTGGGCAGACGTTTTCAGAAATTGTATCGAAGGTAACTCAAATATGACAGTGGCTGTAGCTTGAAGCCCTCGTGGCAATGCTGTTACAAAAGCGCGGTGTGACCACGAGAAAGGCTTTGTCTCCAAAATTTGATTCGCATCTCGGAACGATGGCCCAGTGGGTAGCGCTGTCGCCTCCTCACAGCAAGAAGGTCCCGGGTTCGAATCTCTGCTCGGGTGCCTTTCTGAGTGGAGTTTGCATGTTCTCCCCGTGTCCGCATGGGTTTTCGCCGGGCACTCCGGTTTCCGCCCACAGTCCAAAAAAAAATGCTCCTGCATAGGTTAATTGGCTTTCAGACTAAATTGCCCGCAATGCCCGGTGATGCACTGGCGTCCCATCGTGGGTATATCCCTGCCTTGCGCCCTGTGTCTGCCGGGATAGGCTCCGGCTCACCGCGACCCTGTGGAGGATTAAGCGGTTTCTGACAATGAGATGAGATCTAGGAATATAAGACGACATTGGGTTGAGCTTCTAAGATTACGTTTGTATGACAAAAAACCCATCAAATGTTTTGCTGACTTGTTAATTAATTAATTAATATTAAGAATACTAATTGTATTTATAGAGCGCTTTTCACCCGAGGGTCACAAAGCGCTGCACAGAGCTGTGGAGGGAACGGCACGTCCAAGTAGAACCTTAAAGTATGCATAGGTCCCAGTGAATAATTCTACGATCGGTGAGAAACGTTAAAGCCTGAGCCAATGTACAAATCACAATGGTGGGTCCTGTCGGGCGCATCCAAAGCAAATCGTGGACAAACTCGCGACCGCTTCGACAAATACGCCAACGGGAAGGACGCGACTACTGTAGTCAAGAGAGTCACCATCGAACTCTCGTCGGAGACGCCATGTGTTCACACACAGCTCGGTGATAATATACATACGTTCATCTTACCCAGGGTGTTCCACGTGGACCCCCCCCCCCCCCTTTACGACGTGGATTGAATTTAATAGATAGCGGTGGAGGGCGACGCAGGTAAGAAGGCCCTTGGGTTCGAGTTCTGGTTTGGGTGCCTTTCCGTGTGGCGTTTGCATGTAGTCCCCGTGTCGGCGTTGGTTTTCGCCGGGTACTCCGGCTTCCTCCCACAGTCCAAAGACACGCTGCTGCTGTCGAGGTAAATTGGCCGGCTGAGTAAATTGCTCGTGCCCCGTTATTGACTGGCCTCTCTCCAGCCTGCGAATAGCCCTGCCTAACGCCCTGTCTGTCGGGATAGGCTCACCACAACCCTCTCCAGGATGAAGCGGGTACTGATAACGAATATGGGACAATATGGGTACTTTTTGCCAGTATACAAATATAAGATTACAATAGGTTTTTACCGTATCTGGCGATTATGCAGGTGTTAAGATCTTAACACCTACATAATTGCCAGGCAATTATGCAGGTGTTAAAACCCCAAACACTAAAATGGACACATTTTACAATGTGTCCAGTTTGCAAAAGCCACACATACTAGTGGCAAAGTATGCAAACAGGTAGCTTTGATAACCTATGCATTGTCCTTCAACTGACCGACCTTCACCTGGCAGTGACTTTCTTTTGAGCCTATTTGCCGGTGTCAGTCGCTGCCAAAAGGCAGTCAGCTCCAGACAATGCAGTATCAATGCTTTATAGCTTAGGTGGGGCTGTTAACGCTATGGGTACTTTTTGCCAGTATACAAATATAAGATTACAAACCTATTGTAATCTTATATGGGATAATATAATAATTGCATTTGCAGAGCGTTTTTCACCCGAGGGTCACAAAGCGTTGCACAGAGCTGCGGAGAGAACGGCACATCATCAACAACGACATAACACAGTGTGGCCTTCAAAGCAAAACATGATATAAATTACCGACCTTGTCGATAACTAGGCCGCTTTCTTATTTGTACATAAAGTTGGTTCGGAATTTAGAATTTAAGACTCGTTCATTCATTATCAAATCCGCTTATTCCTGTACAGAGTTGGGGGGGTCATATCCTATCCTGGCCGACAGAGGGCGCAAGGTGGGGGAATACCCAGGATCTGACTCCAGTATACCGATTGCTCTCATGTTTCGGTGTAAAAAAACAAACAATTGCCAAACAATAAAACCATTGCACCTATGCTTCAATTAAACAATATACTTTAATCTCAGCAACAGGGGCGGCGCGGTGGCCCAGTGGTTAGCGCTGCCGCCTCACAGCAAGAAGGTCCCGGGTTCGAATCTCTCGGCTCGGGTGCCTTTCTGTGTGGAGTTTGCATGCTCTCCCCGTGTCCGCGTGGGTTTTCGCCGGGCACTCCGGTTTCCTCCCACAGTCCAAACAGCATGCTGCTACATAGGTTGATTGGCTCGCAGGCTAAATTGCCCCGCAGTGCCCGGCGATGGACTGGCGTTCCATCGTCGGTATATCCTTGCCTTGCGCCCTGTGTCTGCCGCGATTGGCTCCGGCTTCACCGTGACCCTGTATAGGACTAAGCGGTTTCAGACAATGAGATGAGATCTCAGCAACAGTAAAACAATTGCACGGTGCTCATATTTCCAGGACTTCTCGTGAGGGAATCCATTTGGTGAAGGTGGGAGAACAGGTTGCCAGAGACGTGGCCTCTGACTGACGCCCCCTGCAGCTCGGCCAAAAGGCAGGAAAACAACAGACTGTCGGCTCAAGTGCTGTTAGCGAGCACCTATAAAGGAGAGCACGCTGCAAAAGGTAGGTGGGGAGACAGCACCACGCCCGGCCACAATTTCTCTCCCTGGTGCTGGCCGTGAGTGGGACTCGAACTCACGTCACCGGGTACTGCGGCTTCCCACAGTCCAATGACAAGCTGTTGCTACCAAGGTTAATTGGCCCCACTAAAGTGTCCCCAGTGCCCTGTGTCTGCCGAGATAGGTTCCGACCACTCGCGACCCCCTTCAGACTAAATTGGGTACCGATAATGAACGATGAATGTTTTTTGTTCTCAGGGGAAATGTAAGAAACGTGTGTTCGCCGATAAAACCTTAACAAGAGCCATCAGACTAGTAGGGGTTTTGATGGATCTAAGATCACTCTAAGATCCACCAGATGTGGTGCGGTGACGCAGTGAGTAGCGCTGCTGCCTCATAGCAAGAAAATCCTCGGTTCTGTTCCCGGCTCGGGTGCCTTTCTGTGCGGCGTTCAAATTCTCCCCGTGCCCGCGTGGGTTTAATCTGGGTACTCCGGTTTCCTCCTTCAACCGCGCGGCCTGTCCTGTCATGTTAGCGAGCCTTCAACACCTCACGCGGCCTCAAAGTGCACCTAGACTGGCACATGCGCCGTAGTGACACCACTGCCACTTACTGGCGAGCGGCCGCTAGTTATTGTTATTCTTGATGCATTAATATTGTTTAATGCCATATAAATGGAACCGTGAAGAAAAATGGGACCCAAATTGAAAATGCAATATTCATCTTTTAGAGTGCCTGTGAAAGGTGTTAAAGGTTTCATTTTAACGATCATTTAATACAGCTTACGCTTCACGGAAGGCAGTTACCATATTATATTAATACAACAAATTACAGTGTTACTGCGTGGGCAGTGGTACACAAGTACAATGAGCAAATTTAGTAAACTATTTGATTATTGAATGTGCGCACGCCATAAAAGTGGGTTGTGTAGACAGCACCACGCACGGCTGACATTATCCATACCGCCCCAGTACCATACTGGTCTAAAGCGAAGTCGACCTAGGGGGAAGGCCTGGAACGAGTTCACTCGTCGCCACTGAAGATGTAATCATCTCAACACTGACTCATCAACGATTCTAGTTGATGTCAGTCAACACAACGGTGTTTTAAAACATCTTTTTAAGGACAATTTCGGACGTATTTGTTTTCCTTCCAAATCATTTATCGTGCAGAATGTAGATCTCCCTGCTAACAAAAGTGACATCACGCGACGCCACATTGGTCAAACATTGACGCAAAGCGACATCTTCCAGGGACGTCGTACTTTCTGACCAAATCCAAAACGTCTTAAGTCGTACCGTCCGACATTTTGTTCACGTATTTAATTCTCGACTTTCGATTATGGCGAACATCGGGGAAAAAACCATCTCCAGCACTACACCGATGGTGAATTAAAACGACACGAGGTGAGTGGTGTGGACCAAAGGACGACATAAACTCTTCCACCCGCCATCACGCTGTTTATTCGCGACGATGGCGACAGCGTTATAACACGTTTACAACAAGACGCAGGAACCGCCCCAGGACTGACTCGATGGCTTTGTTGTTACTCGAAAAGCAGGGCTTAATTTCAACCGGAGCTGTCTGAGGCTGCGCTCCTGACAATAAATCCAGGGAAGTTTGGGTTCGGGCTAAGGGTCACGGAAAATGTTCCATGAAAAATGATGCCCTGGGGGTTGTGTCGACGTCATAATGACGTCACAAGGAACGTGACAATGACGGTGTTTATCAAGTACACTTTACAACATGTAGCCATTCACAGCAGTCGAAAAATATTTATTTTCTCATCTGTTTTTTTTGCTTTACCGTACTTTAAAAAAGATACGCGTTAAAAATTGTCCACAGAGACCTAGGTACATTGGCAGAGTGAGCTGAGGTGCAGATGGTTGCGCCATCGCAGGTCACTTGCAAATGAGGCTATTCCTTGTCTCTTCATGAGTTCTCCACCCGCATAAACAAAATAAGCTATTGGGTACAGTACTTCGAGTGTCGAACACAACACAGGAGGGTATGAAGCGGTCATGAAATTGGCCCGAGTGACACGCGTGTGATAGCCTACCCGCTCTGTGCTCCACATTACTCATCCCCTTGACTCGTTTCTCTAAAAAGGTCACGACATATAATTTCATCGGATTGTTTTTGTCCTTAACTGTTCATAATGTGATTGAATAATTGTTCAGTCGATTGTATTTAAACAAAATACCATGATGGATAGCAAAACTAATTTGCTACATATTTATATTTGAATACAGTCCAAACGTTATGGTTAAGAAATGTAACGACCTTTCAGACACATGCACTGTCAAGGACACGTATGATTCTTTAGAATTTAACATTGCTGTCCTTACTAAGGATGGACTGGGTACTGTCATAGAAATGCGGAATTGCCACTAGTCTCAGCCGTATCAACAGAAATAAGTAAGAGAGCCAACACTCATTAAACCGGTGTGTCTCAAACGCCACCTTCCATACGCAACACCGGTGCACGTGACCTTCCATACCAGTCATCCAGATTGTGCTGTGTGCAATGACCTCGATCTCTGGAGACGTTGGAAAACACAGGCGAAATGCCGTGATGGGCAACAAGAACTTCGGTTTGGGGGGCATCCAGATTTATACAACGTGGGGGGGAGAGACCTTTATTCAGCAGTGTATTTTACAAATGAATGAAATGATCGTGTATCATTTTTGATCATTTACTAGAGGGTCGAACGATGCATTGATTTATCCCCATGAATCGCCAGAGGGGAAGGTGAGAGGTTTTGTGGGTAATAACTGAACGGAAACTGAAGAGCACGTGCATAGACGCACCGTTTTCTCAAGAAAGCATTGTTTTTAGAAATTGACAGTCGGATAAATCATCACCGGGGTTACTGATCTATTCACTCCATGCTGAATCACGAAGCCTCGTTACGATGTGATCACAGCATCGACTCTCTTTTTGTTGTCTTGACACGCTTGCGTAGATTCCTTGCTTTTGTCATTTCATTATAATAATAATTGCATTTATAGAGCGCTTTTCACCCGAGGGTCACAAAGCGCGGCACAGAGCTACGGAGAGTACGGCATGTCATGGTCAATCAACCCCGTGACTGACATGCAGTGGGGAGGGCTTCATCCAACAGTGGATCGATCGTGGTTAATGACTCCATTGCATCATGCTTGATAAGACTACACTCAACCTTACACCAACATACCTTGCCACGCTCTGTTTGGATACATTCTACCCTTAGCATAACGCAAGCATTCTATTTGCATACATTGCTCATTCCTCTTCATTTGCTGACCCTTTCGGGATAGCCGTGTCGGGCGCTCCTTCTCTTCTTCGCGACGGAACTCTGGACACGTCTGACCTGAAAGGAGAGCTACGGAGAGCAATTCTCATACATCGAGCAGTGGAAACCGACATGAGTGCATCGTTAATGAACAATTCAACGTGCATATTGTGACAGTTATTTAGCGATTAAGTAACGTTCCCCGTAACACAGTGGACCCGTTGAACGTGTTGGCGGGCTGCTGACGACAGACAATGTTTGAGTGAAACACACAGGGAAGTGTAATCTCATAAAGGAGTGAAGACACTAAAAGATGAAACTTCGTCTTACTTCTGTAAGGAAACTAATCTCACACGTGTCGGTTCATTTTTACTATCACACAAAGACAAAGATCACCCGTATAGCCTGGGCAGGCTTTTTGGGAGAAGTGCTGCTAGCAAGTACCGATGACGGCCGGTACGGGACAGGAGGGAGTGGGTGGCCAGCTCCACGCCCGGCCGCCTTTGTTCGCCCCCATGCCGATGTTTCCGCATCGCACCGGATACCCACTTAAGGCCGAGTCGACCTAGGGGAGGCCCGAGACCAGTTCAGACGATCGTGAACGGTGTTGTCGGGCGGCTGGGTTGGCGGCGCAGCGCGCTAACCGGCACCTGTCGTTACGCACGGCGCGCTAACCGGCACCTGTCGTTACGCACGGCGCGCAAAACAACATCTGCCTCGAAACGGAATCTCCGCGTTACATTGGCAGCAAGTGCTGGGGGGAAGAGAAAGCGCCGTCGCCACGTGGCCCGACATGCGGACAACACACTGGGCCCCCTTACAGCTGCAGCAACCGTGCCGTGTGACGCGTTCACACGCGTCGTGACAAATCGCAACTGGTTGCAGAGAAACATCCGCAAGCGCGCGATTCAGTTGCGTGCAACCGATGTTTCAAGCGGCGAGCGACGACGCGTCGACAATCGGTACCAAATAAACCTTCCGACAAACGCGGCAGGTGACGGGGGGGGGGCCTCAACCTGGACCCAGGTGGAACACCACGTGCCCCGCCCTCCCCGCCCCCCCCCGGGGGAAAAAAAATAACTCGACGGGGCAAAACGCCTGGTCGAGCGGAACGCCGTTGCGAATCATGGTCATCACGCACGGACGCCTACGTGTAATGTGCGTCTCAGCAGCAGCAGCAGCAGCCCTTACATGGTGGCGCCAGTCATGTAGCGAACGAAGACACTTCATAGACAGACGGAAACATGTGCACATGGTGCGGCGCGGCGCGCAGTCGGGCCTGATCCGAGGATTGGAGGGAGTCTCCCCGCTCACACTCGATCCCGTCCGAATGGCTCCCCTTGTCAGTAGTCGCCCCGTGCTTAGGCTGGCTTCTGGCCCGTGGACCCTGGTGCAGTTGCACACTGCGTGATAGATACACCTGGATGAGCTGTGATCTCCCACCTTTTAAAATAAATGATCACGTTTGAAATTGCAATGCAACACAAGAACTATCCTTAAAATTTCACTTTCTTAAATCCCCTGCCCCCTCTCCAAATGTGCAATCCATGACACGAATTTGTCGTTTTTGGATTCGATCCATTAAACGACTATGTAATCGATTTCCTCTATCCTGCATGGTGATGCAGTCAAACGTGCAACTCAGTAAAAATAATAATTGCACTTCTAGAGCGCTTTGCACCCCAGGGTCACAAAGCGCTGCACAGAACACGCGAGCCCACACCGGATTCGTTAAAGGTCGACCGTTCGAGGCTCTGCGATCGTCTGTTTGAAGACCACTGACCGAGAGCTTCACAGGCTCTAGAACTCGAATCCCCATCGCTCCACCCGCCAACACGTGTGACCGTCCACACCTCCCCCCGTGTTATACTCCACCGTCGCTATGTCTACTCTCTTCCTACTACCGCCAAGCGTTCATAAACTCTGTGCATTTTTATAACGCGTTATAAAACACTTAAGATTCAAAACGACACGACCAAGGGTATGAATGGCACACAGCCTCTGTGCATCATTAAAACATCCATCAATGCATTTCCTAAAAGGAAGCACATTGTGGTCTATTTATTGTCATAGTGGCCTAAGATAAGGTACCACAATGTTTCACGAAATGCTGATGAATTGTTGCATAATACACAGAGGCTTTTTGTACTGTTAACACGCTTTTGTGCACTGTTTGAAAAAGTCTGCGCGACGCTTAGATTATTGACGGGGTTATCAGCTCATTTACATGTCAAGTTATAAATAGCGTAATATTGTTCCTACCCACTTGGAACGAAATAAAAAGCTTCGCTCAATCTTTGGACACTTTTCCTGGCAAAGTTCCGCGAACCGCTCTCTCCGATGTGCTTTGGGTTTTTACCACGTCGTGTCCCGGATCAGCGTCCGATATGTCACTCCGCGTGCCGCAAAATTAGCTCCATTTTCCTGGAGGGTAACGGACGCCAGTTCCTGAAGAAGCTGCCTGCACGTGGAGCAAAACGGCGCCCAATGCAGCGCGTGGTTCAACCCAGCGAAGACAGGTCCGAGAGCCGTACGGAAAAGAGAACAAACTACAACAACGCGCAAAAGGTAGTAAAACGTCGCGAATAACTTTAGATTGTCCTCCTTCGTACGTGCGGGATAATGTCACATTGCCCGGAGAAACCCCATGCACACAAGAGGACATAATGCTCAACCTTGACGAAGGTACACTGATCGTATTTTACATGTTGTTCTGCAACGATGTGTAGATTTAAAAAAAAAAACACACACACAAAAGTTTATGTTGCTGATTTTCTGTTCTGGTGCCGTTGTTAAACGTGTCGTTCTCTCCGCAGCTCTGTGCAGCTGTTTGTGACCCTCGGGTGAAAAGCGCTTTAATAAATGCAATTATTTATCATTATTATTACACGAAATAATACTCGACCGTTTCGTCAGCGGCAGCAGCAGCAGCGCATCAGAAGGGAAACGAGCAGTCCATTGGACGTGGCCAAGTATTCTGACACGGGTTTTCTACATTAACTCACGCACTGGCGTTGGCCAAAGCAGACGTCGTGGCTGTCGATGCCCCCCTCTGTCGCCACGAGTGCGGGTTGCGGTAATGAATTCGGCGGAGAACAAAAAAAAACCTTGCAATGCACGAGCTTTAATCAGCAAGGGTTTTAGGGCTGGACTTGGCAGACATACAGGGGCATCAGGGATATTTATGGTTTGGCACAGAATACGCGACTGACAGACAGACGAGTCTCTAATAGTAAATTGACAATAGACCGACCAGACCAATCTCTAATGGGGTCTCTAGACAAGAGACCAACAGAACCGCCAATTTAAAATAAGTACCTACCAATACCCGCCACTTGGCTAAGTACGAGCACCGGCTAGCGCCTGGCCCTCGGTCTGAATCGGTGTCTGCGCGCGGCCCTGCTCACGGTGAGAGTGCATCGTACTGGTCGGCATTCGGCAATTAAAGCGCACGGCGACAGTAAACGATTGTCAAGCACCCAGCTCCACTGGGCTCGTGCGACCGGGATCCAACCCGGCCTCCAGGCCTGGCACGTGTTAGTGAGCACTGTCTGTGCACGGCAACACTTGAAAGATTTTTGGAGGTCTTGGGGCAAAATGCCAGATCAGGTCCCCTCTGAAGCCTGCCCATGGCCATTTCTGAAGCCACCTTACATCTAAAGCCAGGCCCAACACGTGAGCGATCGACTGCATAATGCGAATCGCTCTTTTCGAAACTGAGTAAATGTGACCGCTGCCCACAGTGCCTACTTCGTCCACACCTGGACGAGCAGTTGTGCAAGAAGGAGATTAAACACAGCATACGATTCAGGGTCGCTATGATCCATCGCAGTTCACTCGTGTGCGGCGTGCGATCGAACGCTTCATCTCAAATTCGCTGAGCAGATCGCCACTTGAAAGCAGGGTCCACACCCACCGTCAGCAACTGGTTGAGCAACCCCTCGCAAAACGACTCCACAGACCTCCACACACAATCGATCCAGTCGCTTGCAACCAAGTTGAACGCAACCAATTGCTGAAGTGTGGCTTGTTTGACGCCGGGGGAAAACTGCTCCCCCCCCCAACTGACCACCCGCCCACCCCTCTCCGCAGCCGCCCCGTGTGTGTGAACTTTGCCAGAACGTCGGCGAGACAAATGCGCGGGTGCTCTCGATGTGAGCTTGTCAACAAGGCAAAAAATAATAATACATGTCATGTCAACGAATTGTGTCATGTATCGTAAATACTCGAACTGAACTTGACCTGGCATCCTGCTGGTGGCCGGCCGTTGACCCTGCCGGTTTGAAATCAGCAACCGTGATAACAGGCGACTGAACACACGGCAACCGACTAAAAGAATACGTGACAATTGTTAAAAGGTAAAGGCGTTGCCCTGCAATTGTTCGCTTAAGTCGATGCTGGCGGACGAACCTCCACCGGGCTTTTAAAGGGGCCCTGGGTCACTAACACAGGTGAAACGCAGAGGTGGTGTCACTGAGTGGCGTCGATGATTGGCTAGCGAGAAATGACGCGGCATTCTGTCGATTCCGGTCGCTCGCCGTACAAGTGCAGCACGGCGAAGAGGAGCGGCGTCTTCCCGGTGCAGGCCCGGCCTCTCGCCGCGGGGACTGGGCGCGCACCGACGGCTGCGGCGACGGCGATGAGAGACCGGCGAGCGAGTGGCGGACGAGCAACGACTTCTGCTCTCTTCCTTATTTTGTCCGAGGGTCAAAGTTCGGCAGGCAATCTTTACATCAGTGGAGGCGACATCGGTGAGTCCAGCGGAGCAGAAGTTAGCATTAGACGGCCCCGGTGTTTTGTGTCTTGAAAAGTGGAACAAAAACAAAAACAAGTGCCCACTTTGTAGATCCCACGGAACGTTGGGCGTTTGGTGACCTGAGTCGGCCTAGGGCCTAGGACGACTGGACTAGACTTGTAAGCCTCTTGGCGGTCAGCATTTTACCCTGTGGGTTAAAAATGAACAAAATGGATTTTTTTAAAAATAGAAACGTCACCAGGTAAAGATAAATGTGCAGACCTGCAATTTCTCGCTCACGCCACTGCTGGTGGAAAGGCCTCCACCAGAGGCAGTGCTAGAAAACATTTGGTTACCTTTGAATCAACGTATTGTTTTATTGCGGGCTTATAAAATATTTCACGACATAGCTCCAGCCTACATAGAACTACTCCTTATGAAATATCTTCCCCAACATAATTTCCATTTGGTTAGTGGGCTTCAGATACCAGACTCCACGCACAAATATATATAAAGAAAAATTGCTGAAGAAAGACTCAGACGCTCGAGAAAACTGCATAAAGAGTGGGGAGTCAGTCACGAGTCAGCTGGCACCTACCCGCCAGACACTGCATCCTGCACATTATGATGTTATCGGCCAATTCATTACGCGAGTGCTTTTAAAATCGTGGGATGTAATCGGAGGACCTGGAGGAAACCTACACAGAACGGTGGCAAAATACACAGAGAGGGGCCCGAGGTGGGAATCGAACTGGCATGAGCAGAACCGTGTTGTTTTTAGAGGCAGCCGTGACTGCTGCACACTCTGTAGTCGTAGGGGGGTTGAGTGGGGGTTGGGGAGGGGGGGGGAGATGCGGGTTAATCGTCGCACCTTCTTCTTGGGCTGCAACAGCTCCTGGTAAGCGTTGGAGCGCAGGAAGCGCGCGTAGCTGTCGCACTTCATCAGCTTATAGATCTGCTCCTGGACGGACACACGTGGGCAGAATGGGCATGCAGGTCATGTTCCCCGTACTGCGCGGTTCCCACCATCCCCCCCCCCCGCGCCAGTCCGACAGCACAGCAACCGGTCATTGTGTGATTCTGACCAACAGAATCACACT
>JAZEWT010000005.1:4246095-4260048 GCA_036362905.1 Mordacia mordax
CGTCCCGTCGTCGGGTGTATTCTTGCTTTACGCCCTGTGTTTCCAAGATAGGCTCCGGCTCATCGTGACCCTATATAGGATTAAGCGGTTTCAGATAATGAGATGAGATGACTGCCTTTTGGCAGCGACTGACACCGGCAATTAGGCTCAAACGGAAGCCACTGCCTGGTGAAGGTCGGTCAGTTGAAGGACAATGCATAGGTTATCAAAGCTACCTGTTTGCATACTTTGCCACTAGTATGTGTGGCTTTTGCAAACTGGACACATTGTATTATGTGTCTATTTTGGTGTTTGGGATCTTAACACCCGCATAATTGCCTGGCAAATATGCAGGTGTTAAGATCTTAACACCTGCATAATCGCCAGATACGGTAAAACCTTTCTAATCTTATATATGTATACTGGCAAAAAAAGTACCCATAGTGGAGGACGTTCGTCCATCATTCCCCTGTTAACTCGAGAACTCAATGTGTGCGGAGGAAGAGCCCATGAGCACCCGGCCGTGGCGAGCAAGGAGCATCTTTGGAGGAGGCCAGGCAGCCAAATGTTTAAAAATGTTGAACCGGCACTACTCACAGCCTGAGTTCACATCCAGGCTCAGTCAGTGCCTAAGATTGAACCATGTTTTCCAGCGTCGTGAGTTGAAGGTTTCAACCTGGTCGCTAAAATAAGCGACATAGAAACCCATGAACCTACACAGAAATCCACAGACTCATATGGAGACCCAGAGACTCGTACAGAGACCCAGAGACTCATTACAGACCGAGTTGCAAACTAAGTTCGATGGTACAGTCGGCGGCAATCCTCGGGGGTGAGGAGGTGAGACACGCAAGACACAATATTTACAGAGCGCTTTTCACCCGAGGGTCACAAAGCGCTGCACAGAGCTCCAGCTGCCGCCGCGCGGGAAACAGGTGCCTGCCCTCACCACAGGACGATGTACGTCCCAAAAAGCGCGCTCCTGACTGTCCAGGATCTTCCTCTCCACCTTATCCCTCTTCTTGTCCACCCTGTGAGCTCACGCACACACACAGTCCTTCGTGTCTCCACAACTCGGACACATTTCTCCACAGCCAACACCTGTAAGTGGCCGTGAGCACAGCAGCCATTCTCAGTCTGCGGGTCGCATGCGTTCACTTCAAAACACGTGTTTTTGTTTTATAACAAAGACATTGCGTACATCTTCTCTGGTGTCACTGTTATTATGAGTCTCGAGGAGGGGTGAGTGGGAGGTGGGATCCACCTCAAACCTTCGCTTGCCCTCTAGTGGCGAGTCTCTGTCACTGCACACATTTCATGAAACGGCCGCAGCGAGGACGAGACTCGACACGTGCACATGCAGGTGGCGCGTGTGAGCCAGCGGTGGCGAGCGGTGGTGCAACGGTTAGCACACCACGCTGTGAACCTGGCGACATGGCTTCGATTCCCCTGCTCACCGCAACCAACACCACTGACGATTATCTGAACCGATCCTGGCCATCCCGTGAGTACCTTGTACGATGTTTGAATATCGTCGCTGGGGAGACAAAGGCGGTCGGGCGTGGTACTAGCCACCCACTCCCTCCGTGTGCTGTCAGCCTTCATTGGTGCTACTCACAGAACTTGCCCCAAAGAGTCTGTTAAGATTACACAAGAGTCTTTGCCTTTTCTCTGCAGGTGTGTGTGTATATTTGTGTGTGCGTGTGTCGTGGGGAGCGGTGGCGCAGCGGTTAGCGCAGCGCTGGACTACAAACCTGGCGACCCGAGCTCGAATCCCGCTCACGGACAACACTAGTGACGATTTTCTGAACCGGTCCTGGTCCTCCCCTAGGTCGACTTAGCCTCAAATGAGTACCCAGTGCAGTTTGTAAACATTGCCACTAGCGAGACAGAGGCGGCCAGGCATGGTGCTGGTCACCCACCCCCTTCGTGTGATGTTCCGGCCTTTATAGGTGCTCGCTAACAGCACTTGACCCTACAGTCTGTTGAGGCTAAACGGGGGCTCGTTGTGTGTGCGTGTGCGCGTGTGCGCGTGTGTGTGCGCGCGTGTACGCGTCCTCACTTGGCTTGTGCTTCGGCCTGCATGAATATGAACTCCCACTTGCGAGCGAAGGCTCTCTGCAACCGCGCCAAACTCTCCTGCAGTCAACACACAACAACAACAACAACCGCCACTCGCCACTTGATGGCGGTGACGTCCCCGCGGCTCCGGTGCCCGGCCAGGTGCACCTTGAGGCGACGCAAAGTGTTGAAGGCTCGCTAACAGGTCATGCGACAGACCCAGGTTTCATGGGCTGACTGATTGAGATGATTGTCCGAGGCACCGCCTGTACTCGCTACTGTGCCGACTGGCTGAGTTACAGCCGCCCGGCTCTCCGCTTGCACACACAGACGCACGCACACACAGATTCATGCACACACACACACACAACCTGACATTAACAACAAGTAAAATTAATCAACGCATTTGAAAACACATTGATCTTTGTCACGACCCGGGGACCGCCCGTACTTTCACTCCCTGGCGAGAGGCCACGTGCAGCAGCTACGAGTACTCACGGCTTCATAGTCGGCCAACTCCAGGCGAGCCTTGTTCTGCATCGCCCGCTTGCACAGGTAGACGGCTGCGGGTGACACGACAAGCTTTAACCCCAGCTCACATCGGTTCGTTTTTTTTTTGTCACGGGTCGCTCCGCCAGGATGTTGCTCGACGATGCGGCGCTCCGAAGTTTTCCCTCCGCACGCCGAGAGTTCCTGAAACGAACGCTTTTTCGTTTCCCCCGATCGCAATTTAATTTAATTACATCACAGTGTGGGGCGGCGCGGTGGCCCAGTAGGTAGCGTTCTCGCCTCACAGCAAGAAGGTCCCGGGTTCGAATCTCGGCCTCGGGTGCCTTTCTGTGTGGAGTTTGCATGTTCTCTCCCCGTGTCCGTGTGGGTTTTCGCCGGGCACTCCGGTTTCCTCCTAGAGTCCAAAAAACATGCTGCTGCATTGGTGAATTGACTTGCAGACTAAATTGCCTGCAGTGCCCGGTGATGGCGTCCCATCGTGGGTATATCCCTGCCTTGCGCCCTGTGTCTGCCGGGATAGGGTCCGGCTCACATCAACCCTCTGCAGGACAATGAGTTGAGACATTACAATGTATAACCCGTGCAGTATTTGTTCATTGTCGAAGGGATTCATTCGAAGAGATTACGACTCGGTGGAACGAGGAGACTGTCGAGAGGCAGAAGGAAATTATCCACATGGTTAGCCAGCACCCATATATGCGAGACACCGTGTCCTATATATTATCACGTATGCTGTACCGATCAACTAAGTAGTGCGGTTTTTTTTAGGTACGGAAGGAAACCCGATAACCGGGAGGAACCCCATGCAGAACCGAGAGAGAACACACAAACTCAACACCTGCACTTGTCATCGTCGCCTGCCCTGGCTGAACCGAGTCGTTAGTTTGGTCGCTTCACTCGCACTCAAGAGAATCCCTTCAGCTGGCACGACGGAGCGACGGGGGTCACTGATGCACTTGGGAGATTCTCTCCATTGCTCTCAGCACAATCACTCGCGACGTCATCGTGCCCTCTGATGTCACCACCGCCGCCGCCGCCGCCGCCGCCACACCTCACTGCCAACGCGCTCTATTCTTGACCACAATCCTGCAGCTGCGACTACTTCTGAAAGCCACCCGAATGAATTTCTGGAAACAAACTCAATATTAGTTCTTGTTTAATCATGCAGAGGGGGGTGGGCGCCTATTGCCGGCATACGCAGGGGCCAAGGCAGGGCAATACCCCAAACGATGACATGCCAGTCCACCACTGCAGGCCAGCAGAGGCAATTTTATTCAGGCCAATTAAAACCACGGCACCATGTGTTTGGATTGTGAGAGGAATCCAGAGAAACACGGCTAAAAATCGACGGGGGAAAAATTCCACCTTGAAATTAAGTCGCAAGCGGCAATTCAAGTTCAGCTCAGTTCCTGAAGTTGGTCGCCGCTACGCCCGCAGCCGTTGTGAACCGCGCGGAACGACTGCGGATCGGCGCAAGCGTCGGACGGGACGAGCGCAGAGCGCCGACTCTCACCGTAGTCGATGTTCTCTGGCTCCCAGCAGTTGGACGGCCAGAAGTACGGCGTCTACGGAAGAAAGAGGCACAGGGCCTCTATCAATTCGCAGGTGTACATTGACAACAATAAGCACCGCATCGCACTGGCGAAGTGGGCTCTGCAGCTTGCGGCGGACGTGCAGAGCGATGCTCCTCCAACTCCTTCGCCCACACACGGATGTTCGCGTAACCCGCGGATTGAGTGGATCGACGCCAAGGAGACCGGGTGGGCACCGTGACTGGCACGACGCTGCCCAGCCAAGCGCGCAAGGATGGTGAATAGTAATAATATGAACGCTGATTGATGACTGCTTCGAAAAGCTGCTCTCTCGGGACAACCGTGTCGATCGTTCCCTCTCCCCCCATCCTCAAGATGAGAGAGGGAGCGATCGATGCAGCTGTCCCGAGAGCAATAATCCACAACATGTCTTGATAATATATGCATTGTCCTTGAAACTGATTGGCCTGCATCAGAGACGGCTTCCTTTTTAGCCTTGTCTCAATAACGTTGATTGTTTAAATAACCCGTGCCATTAATGCAACTGTATCTCACAGAGCAGTGCGATGCAGAACACATGATGGGTGAGAATAGGTTGAGATGTTTTCGCCAAAATCAATGGGCGAGTTTGTACGCGCGAGAGCAAACTCAATCAACCCTGGCGCTCCCTCCACTCGGGAACATTTATTTCTTCCTCCAGCTTTAGACTGTTGATGCGGCTCAGTGGTGCCGTGCCAGGATGTTGGCTCTCTTCCGACCTGCGCCTGCTCGGGAACATTTGTTCTTTCCTTGTTTGTTGAAGAATTATTTTTGCTCTGCTCACTTTGTATCCTCTAATTTATCGCTACTGTTTGACTTTCGGTTGAACTGTCCTGGTGTTGTTGTTGACATGGCGTTCTTTCAACAGCTCGGATTTGTAAAAAGAAAACCCCCCAAAAAAGCGTTCTTGTTGCTGATTTTCCGTTCTCTGTTGTTGTTGACGCGCCGTTCTCTCCACAGCTCTGTGCAGCACTTTGTGACCCTCGGGTGAAAAGCGCTCTATAAATGCAATTATTATTATTGTTGGGTTACAGGCAACCACGTGCAGCGTAGCCACCACCGCCTGGCAAAACAGCCCTGTCGGCATCCTGTCACGAGAGGAACACATTCGGATATCTTGCGGAGAGCTGCATTGCTCCTCCAGAGAGAATAGTTCATGGAAGGAAGATATTGCAGAGCTGGCTATGAGTCGCCTCTCGTGTTGCCGACTTCACACACACTAGGGGGCAGCACCAGCCTACACAATTTGCTCAGAGTGCAATGTTTTGCCTGGCAGTTAAATTGTGTTTTTACGCTTTAGAGATGGTACTCCGGTTTCCTCCCACAGTCCAAAAGCATGCTCCTGGATAGGTTGATTGGCTCGCAGACTAAAAATTGTCCCGCAATGCCCGGCGATGGACTGGCTTCCCGTCGTCGGATGTGTTCCTGCCTTACGCCCTGTGTTTCCGGGATAGGCTCCGGCTCACCGTGACCCTATATAGGATTAAGCGGTTTCAGATAATGAGATGAGATGAGATGGAATTTGGCTAAATTAAGAGCATAATCAAATTTAATACATGATTTTTTTTAGCTATGATTGGTGACCGGGATGAGATAATGAACTATGTGTGAAAAACTAATTCAGAGGCCAGCTGGTCTATATAATAATAACTGCATTTATAGAGTGCTTTTCACCCAAGGGTCACAAAGCGCAGCACAGAGCTGCGGAGAGAATGGCACGTCAACAACAACGGCGCCAGAACGGAAAATCAGCAACAATAACTTTTTTGGGTTCTTTTTTTTTTTAATACACACATCGTTGCAGAACCACATGTAAAATATGATCAAACTTTCAACTATCATTTTAAAATGCAAAATTAGAATACGTATAAATTATAATACATATATTGGGAAATAGTTTAATGTAACATTTATCGTATAAGAATAATAATAATAATTGCATTTCTAGAGCGCTCATATGAAGCTATGGGGTTATAAGGCTACGGAGTCTCTAAGTGAATCTATCTGTCGCTACGTATGAGTCTTTACGTCTATGGCATTCTGAGTACCTCTAGGGGGTCGACATAAATCCACTGTGTGTCTGGGTTAACACAGTTGCTTGCTTTTTTCGTAAGGCATTGCATCGTCAAGCTTGCTTAGTCGCACCTGTACAACCGTATCTGTATGGTCAGAACTACATAGTCATTCCTGCACGGTCAATTCTGTACAACAACACAACAGCAACAGCTGCCATTCGCGACTAAGTGGCGGTGACGTCACCACGGCGCCTGTGCCAGGCCATGTGCACCTTGAAGCCACGTGAAGTGTCGAAGGCTCGCTGACAGGAGGTCACGAGACAGACCCAGGTGTTATGGGTCGCCTGACTGAGAAGACTGGCAGACGCACCACCTATGCTCTCTACTGTCCCAACCCCCATACAGCTACTCCTGCACAGTCACTGTTTACACGGTTATTCCTGCACAGCCACTCCTGCACAGCCACTCCTGCACAGCCACGGCTTACACGGTCACTCCTGCACAGTCACTCCTGCACGGTCACTCCTGCACGGTCACTCCTGCACGGTCACTCCTGCACAGTCACTCCTGTACAGCTACTCTTGCACAGCCACTCCTGTACAGCTAGACCTGCACAGCTACTCCTGCACGGCCATTCCTGTACAACTACTCCTGCACAGCCACTCCTGCACAGCTACGCCTGCACAGATACTCCTGCACAGCCACTCATTACACGGTCACTTCTGCATAGCTACTCCTGCACAGACACTCCTGTACGGTCACTCCTGCACAGCTACTCCTGCACGGTCACTCCCGCACAGCCACTTCTGCACAGCTACTCCTGCACGGTCACTACTGTACTGCTACTCCTGCACAGTCACTCCTGCACGGTCACTACTGTACTGCTACTCCTGCACAGTCACTCCTGCACGGTCACTACTGTACTGCTACTCCTGCACAGCTACTCCTGCACGGTCACTACTGTACTGCTACTCCTGCACAGCTACTCCCGTACAGCCACTCCCGCACAGCCACTCCCGCACAGCCATTCCTGTACGGCCACTGCCGCACAGCCACTCCCGCACAGCCACTCCCGCACGGCCGCCTGGCTCCCACCTGGAAGCGGTAGAAGGTGTTGTCATCCTTGAGCGTGAGCACGTGGTCTGAGATGGGAAAGAAGTATCCGTGCGCGGACACCAGCGTGCCCAGGTGCAGCGCCTCCGCTGCACCCCGCAGAGACACACGTCCGTCGTGTGGCTTTCGCGCGCAAGTGCCCTGCGCGGCCGCGCCGCCGCTCCCAGCGACAACGCGATTTGTAACGCGCCGCGGAGAGAAATAAAAAACCAACGCCAACGGTCATCGTTCGGGGCACGGGCACGGAGGCGCGAGAAAACTGCTGAGAGAGGTGGGGAGAAGGCGGCCAACGGGGTAGCCGTGCGCCAACGTGACAGACACCGTGCCCTTTATATTATGATGTTATTGGCCAAAGCGTTATTTTTTTATTAGTTGTGGGATGAAAGCTGAGAACTCGGAGGAAACCCACACAGAACAGGGGGAGAACAAACAGACTTCACACAGAAAGGCACTTGTGGTGGGAATTGAACTGCCTCGAGCAGGACTTTTTTTTTTCAGCGAGGAACGGATGTTGTAGCACCGCACGACCCTGCCGCTCTGTGAGCCTGTGGGCCCTCTGTGAGTTCATGGGGAGGTCATGATGTGAATTGGTGAGGAGCCCTCACCTGGGTCGTCAATGGTGAGGTTTCTCATGAGCCACTGCACGATGTCCGCACCTGATGACAGGCAGGTGTGGGACGGTGACGGATGGTGAGGGAGATCGATGATGGAGGGGGGAAGAGTTAAAGAGAGAGGGCAGTGAAGGCAAACAGGCATCGATCATTTATTGACATTGGTGGAGGGCGCGGCTCAACCGTGTCGAGTGCTGTTGATGATGGCTGCGACGATGACGACGGTGATGGTGATGATGACAACAGTGATGACGATGACAATGACGAATGCGCCGACGACGATGACGACGGTGATGATGACAACGATGATGACGACGGTGGAGCGATGAGTGTGTTACCGGTGACGACACTGGGGATCTTAGAGAGGAAGCTCTTGACTGTGCGGATGGGGACACCGCTCTTCTCATCCTGCATCTTCCTCACCACCTCCTCCATCTGCTCCATGTGTGGGCGGGAGGGAAGGGACGCAAAGAAGTGCGGGGGTGGGGGAGGGAACAACAAAGAGAGAGACACAAAGAGGCCAGTTAGCGTCACGTGCGGCTGTCACAACAATAGGTGGCACGCCACGAGCTGTAATAATAATAATAATTGCATTCATAGAGCGCTATTCACCCGAGGGTCACAAAGCGCTGCACAGAGCTGCGGAGAGAACGGCACGTCAACAAACAACGACGCAGCGACAGCCATAGCAAAAGGAACAGGCGAACTGGATGTGGTGTGCCGGGAGCTGGATATATTATTTTCCGTGCATGTCCCTGGAAGTATTTTCTGCTTATTGAACACGTGCTCCCTACCCGACAAGACACGCGCGCCTCTACGCTTAACACAGAGCGTGCGCAGATAACGAAACGTGTAAAGTACGGTCGAACAACCCCCGCGAACCGTGCATGATGTGCGGAGGCCATCATCCAGCAGTGGATCGACAGAAGCGACGGCGCGTGGGCAAACGCACGTTTGCCACGCGGAGCGCAAACCATTTCGTCACCAGAATTCTCTCCGCCGAAAGGCCCTTCTCCGTGCCTAACAAACGACTGGCAGCGCGCTATTATTTTCACCATAAGCTGTCACGGAATGAGTCACGTTGCCACCTGCTCGTGGAGTACGCTCCAGACTCGCCCCTGCGCAGTGTGCGGAGATAACGCGCGCTCTCTCTGCCGCTCTCTTTGCTGCTCTCTCTTCATTTGCATGAGCAGATCTGTCAGAGCGCTCTCACGCCAGCGCGATCCATCCGTGGGAAAGTAGTCGGCGAGAACGGCGGCGGACCCGGATTGAAATCGTCTTGACATTTGTGTTCTATATTAAAAAATAAAAAAAAACCGTGATGAATAGTGACAGCGTTTGTAATGCGCCGCGCAAATTCATCGCCTGATCATAGACGAAACACGGATACGGAGGCACAACTAGGAAACTTTCAAGAGATTTAGTGTCGTCAGCCATGCGGTCATCCGGCGACAACTTGCCAGACACTGCTTCCTAAATACTATAATGCTACCGGAGAAGGAAACCGACGCAGAACAGAGGGGGAGAATACAAAACTTCACACAGAAAGGCACCAGAAGTGGGGATTGAAATTCTTCGAGTGGGACTTTTAAAAATGAGGCGCAGATGTTACCACTCCATAGAAACTCTGCCGCCAATCGAAAACCATGCTCGCAAGGTTTGTGACATCAGCTCACTGTTGAATTGTTAACGGCGCCCCGCGGGATAGTGCGGCACGATGGCAGGAGCCTGCCGGCACAGCCAGCGGAAGGGAGGCACCTTTGATGGCGACGGGGGGGGGCAGTGAGAGCTTAGGGGGCCCATAAACCCCACGTGTGGATTCTCCAAGGAAGTTAGGCTGCACCCTCGCCCGCGCTCTTTGGTACAGCACTCACACCTCTGGGATAAGGAAAAATAAACGAGGACGAACCGTCGGAAATAATTACAATCATCTTACGATATCACAAAAAGTGAGGACTGCGTGTGAATGCATTCTATTGAGTGGTGGGCTCTCAATGTTGTGACACGATTAACAACAGTCGAGACTTTTTTCTTCTTCTTGGGAATACCGATAGATTTTTCAAGACAGCAGCAGCAGCCGCCTCGATCCAGGGGAAACGAGGATGAGAAACAACTGCGCTCGGTAATGGCGAGTGCATGACCTCTTGAACTAGAGACCTGAGACTCGGTGAGAATTCAATGTGTGTGTACGTGACAATGTGTGTGTGCGTGACATTCAGCGAGAGTCGCTTATAGGAGGCGGTAAAGCAAATAGATTGCTGACTGACCTGTGCAGCAGACTGTGACATATCTGCTCGTATGCTTCGCTTTTCTCTGGGTTGTACGGAAAATGCTGGCTGCTGGATTTTTAGTTTTAAAAAATCAATCGGAACAAACGTTTATCACTTTAGGCGGTCACATCACTCGCTCGCAACCTTCACCTCTGTTTTCTACTGCGGTGTTGTTTATTGTGCGCAATGACTGTCGCCATCAGCCCAACAGAGCAAGGGTTTCTTTACATTTTGCACCTTTAAGGGCCACGCGGGTAATAGTCTCCAAAGACCACTAGGTGGCGCTCGCGGTCCACTCGTGGATCGTGGCCCACCGGTTGAGAATGTCGGCTCTGCAGAACCCGGTTCAATGATGGCTGGAGCAACTGAAACTCGGATTCTAGCCCAAGTTCTCAATGGTGCCAGCCTCTGACCACCCCCGCCCTCCCTCCCCCCTCTTACCCCCCCTCCCTCCCCCCACTCCGAGTCACCCGGCCACCTCTGCAGTGGCGCCCATCGTTCTGAGCTGTTATATCGATCACGTGAGTCATCGATCGCTCTCCCGTCACTAAAGTCGATCATTCATTCGACTTAGGGGACGACCCAGCAACGGTGGAGATAATCGTCACTTGCGGCGACCATGAGCTGGAATGGAACTCAGGGCTGCCGGTTTGGAGGCGGCTCCGTCGCGCAGCGCGCCACTGCTCCTCACACACGCCCACGTGCGCACGCACACAAACCGGGACAAATGTATTCCGCCGTCACAAAAAAAGCAACCCCCACACACATTTGTAACTGGCGGCCACTCACGCTATTAAATACTTCCCCTGGGTCCCAACCTACGACGACCCCACTTGTTTGTACATCGCTTGTCATTTTACGCCACGGTGAATTACGGCGCCTTTAATGCGGCCACCACCTTTGTGCTGCAAAAACGACCGGGCGCGCAATTTTGCCCGTGTCACGGTGAAGCCAGACCCTTTACCGCTGGGCTCTTTAGACGTAGACGTAACGTGTTTCTACACATTGTCGTTACGGTGGCGGTGACCGGCTGGCCGGCTCAGAGGACACCATCTCTTTCTCAAAAATTGTGTTTTTTTTCTGGTTACAACGAGCCGCGCACATTCGTCCATTCATTCTCCATGAGACAGGAGAATGATTCGGAGGCGCGAGCAACCGCAGAGAGGTGGGGGGAGTCAGGCACCAGAATTCGACATATCCTTTATGGACTAAAATGTGTTTGGCTCCATAGTGAGTCGAGCTGTTTTTAATTATGGGAGGAAACCGGAATACCCGGCGAAAAACCATGCGGACACGGAGAGAGATTTTAAACTCCACACGGAAGGCCCGCCGAGCCGGGAATTCAACCCAGGGACTTCTTGCTGTGTGGCACAATGTTACCACTGCACCACTCTGCCACCCTTCCGTGGTGGAAACCATCTGCCCCAGAAGGATTAGGACTGAGATTCTCACCCAGTCTGTCAAGACCCACCAGTGGGCTGTAAGCAGCACCTAGCGTGGAGACCATAATCAAGTGGACCTTGAGGTGCAAAAGTTTGAGAGAGCCTGGACTAGGATAGTCCTTGCCATGGTCAGCTGAGCAGCCTGCAGCTCTTGAGCCGGCTGGCTGATGAGCGATGCCTGCTTGTCTGGAAGTCACATGTGACCCTGATGCTTCTGGATGTCAGCAGCGAATTGGTGGAGTTGTTGAGTTGGTTAAAGGACACGTTATGCAGGGCAGTGTGTGGAGCAGCGTGGGCGGTGGGCGCAGCTTAAAGCGGAAGAGACGGCATGAGTTGTTGGCAGCGCCAGGGGGCGAGGGTTGATTGATCGCACAAAAAACTGCGAAACTCAGCTGGGCCTTGAGGTTGGCCGGGAAATGTGTGAAATCACCTCTCCCGACGGCCAGCCACACATTCTCTCCCTTCCGTCTACCACCCCTTCCCACCCACCCCTCCTACCCACGAAACTGACTTGTTTAAAATTCCGAATGCCCAACAGCGCGGCTCAGCCGCCGACAAAGGGTGCTTCAAGACTCCCGTGGAGCACGCGTTACATAAGAGGATGGAGTGATGGAGCGTTCGCCTCTTATGCCAACCCCGCACAGATGTAAGCCTCGCAAAGACAAAGATGCCCCGTGTAGCCACACAGGCTGTTGAGGGTAAGTGCTGTCGGCAAACACCTGTATCCTCGGTGCTGATGTTTGCACAACGCAGCAGTTACTCATTTACAGCAGAGTTGACCGAGTGGAGGTCGATGAACGGTTCGTATGCGCATCACGGATGCTGGCTGTGAGCGGGAATCGAACTCGGAGCACCAGGTCCGAAGCACACTTTATCGAGCGTATGCAAATTGGCGAATTGCTCCATCCAACTTAAGGCGTGGGGCGGCACGGTGGCCCAGTGGTTAGCGCTGTCGCCTCACAGCAAGAAGGTCCCGGGTTCGAATCTCTCGGCTCGGGTGCCTTTCTGTGTGGAGTTTGCATGCTCTCCCCGTGTCCGCGTGGGTTTTTGCCGGGCACTCCGGTTTCCTCCCACAGCCCAAAAGCATGCTGCTGCATAGGTTGATTGGCTCGCAGGCCAAATTGCCCCGCAGTGCCCGGCGATGGACTGGCGTCCCATCGTCGGTATATCTCTGCCTTGCGCCCTGTGTCTGCCGGGATAGGCTCCGGCTTCACCGTGACCCTGTATAGGACTAAGCGGTTTCAGACAATGAGATGAGAACTTAAGGCGTTGTCATTCACCAGTGATGAGAGATCCGAGGCCACCAGGGAGCATAGTTAATGGGCACTGAACCACTCACCCACCCACCCACCCACTAACTGGGAGCAGAGTTAATCGGCACGAGTCACCGACACAGGACAGAGTTTGTTTTTGTCCGCAAGGGCATTTGTCATCGACCTGAAGACGCAATGGGTGCGAGTTGGAGGCACGCTGACCCTGTCCAGTTTGGAGATGGCTGAGCCCCGTTTGTCTGGTTTCTCTTCAGGGTGAATAAATCGTCCTCTCTACAGGACACCCACCCACTGTTTACTGCCGCGCAATGCGATGCTCATTTTTTCGACCCCTGGAAGGACTATTTGGCTTAATCACCCCGCAGCCATTGAGTGGCACAGACTGAGACACATTAACCAATTGGCATAAACACAGAGTGGACGTGACGTTCAACTGTGATTTGTCCACGTGCCAGGATTAAGCGGACAGTGCACCGGTGCAACTGTTCACACACTGGACATGCAAATCAGGAGTTGAAGGTTCGATTCCATTACCTTGATTCCCTAGATATATGCATCCCTTCAGCCAGCAGCGGCATGTGCTGGCGATTGCAGGGGCTGTGCATTTTTTTCATATGTTACTCGAGGCCCTATCTCCCCTCAAAACGGTGGTTTTCAAATGAAGTTGATGATGGAAGAAGGTTTGTTAGGGCGTGTGAGAATTGCTCTGGAGAGCTGTTCTTTCAGGATATCCGTGTCGAGCATTCCTCTTCCCTCCACCACGACGCTTGGCCCATCACGTCTGGAGGCATCGTCAAATTATTGTGGTTCTAAAAAAAAAACCCACGAGCATCTCGTAACGCAGAGAACACGGCAAATCCTACGCGAGGAGAATGCACTTAAAGCATCACACGTTGCCACTTCCTCCGTTGCTAAGGAGCGACTGCACCAAGTTCGGAGGCAGTTGCCCATGGATACGGTACTGTATCAGCAGTCAGTACGAGAGAGAGACAGAGAGAGAGGTCGTGGGGTGGAGCTGCCAGGGTTGAGGTGAGCGCACCGGGCTCGCGATATGGCGATCACAGCATGCACGCAATCTCCCGGCACGGCAGGTGCAACGAAGTGGGGGGG
>JAZEWT010000005.1:4285271-4297368 GCA_036362905.1 Mordacia mordax
ACCAGCCCGACCCAGGCACCAGCCCTACCCAGGCACCAGCCCTACCCAGGCTAGGCAGGCACTAGCCAGCCAAGCACCAGCCCTAACCAGGCACCAGCCAGCCAGGCACCAGCCAGCCAGGCACCAGCCAGCCAGGCACCAGCCCTAACCATGCTAGCCAGCCAGGCACCTACCCTAACCACGCTAGGCAGGCACCAGCCAACCAGGCACCAGCCAGCCAGGCACCAGCCCGAACCACGCTAGGCAGGCACCAGCCAGGCAGGCACCAGCCAGGCAGGCACCAGCCATAACCACGCTAGGCAGGCAGGTAGACACCAGCCCAAACCCTAAATATACCAGACACTATCCATAAGTTGCCCTAACCCTAACCACATTTGGTGATCCAATCCGAGGCAGTGCGAGGCGATTGTCCCTCTTATGGAAGAACCTGCCGCCTTTGCTCCGCGTGTCGAAGAGGACAGCTTCAGCAGGGGGCACCAGCCTCCAACCATTGGCTCTGGGCCCTTCACGGTGTCTCATTTTAGGCTCATGGGTTCTACTGTCCTCCTGATGCTACAGTAGCAAAATGGAGATGCAGATGACGCTGATAATTGTATTGAGGGATTAACCAACCTTGACGGCCATAACATGGCGGAGCAGGAGAGCGTGTAGGAGAGCGTGTAGATGTAACCCGGTAGAGGAGGATGCGATGGGGGCGGCACGGTGGCCCAGTGGGTGGCGCTGTTGCCTCAGCAAGAATTTCCCGGGTTTGAATCTCGGCTTGGGTGCCTTTCTGTGTGGGGTTTGCGAGTTCTCTCCCCGTGTCCACGTGGGTTTTCGCCGGGCACTCCGGTTTCCTCCCACAGTCCAAAAACATGCTGCTGCATAGGTTAATTGGCTTGCAGACAAAATTGCCCGCAGTGCCTGGTGGACTGGCGTCCCATCATGGGGATATCCCCCGCCTTGCGTCCTGTGTCTGTCGGGATAGGCTCCGGCTCACCGCGACCCTGTACAGGACTAAGCGGTTTCTGACAATGAGATCAGATGAGAATGCGATGGGTGGACGCCTGTGCATGGTAAAGGATAAATAGAAGATTCCAAATAACACACGTGTCAAGGAGGTGTGGGCAGAATCAGGTGGTTACGAGGTTGCATTTCGCCACCAAGTAATTTTCGGGCATTTTTTTTCTAATCTTATGATTGCACTTCTGGAGCGCTTTTCACCCGAGGGTCACAAAGCGCTGCACAGAGCTGTGGAGAGAACGGCATGTCAGCAACGGCATGCGAACGGCAAATCAACATTTTATTTTTTGGCGACGGTGGCTCGCATGACTGACTCTTCTCTCTGGACGAACGTCGGGGAATCTCTCCGCAGCCCTGTGAAGCGCTTTGTGACCCTCGGGTGAAAAAGCGCTCTATAAATGCAATTATTATTCTCTTTATAACGTCCGCCGAGCAGCAAAGAACCGCGTATATCTTACGACACTGTAATGACCGCGCTTTCACTGCGGGAGAAACTGGCAGAGGGCAGCAAGGTGGCCCAGTGGGTAGCGCTGTCGCCTCACAGCAAAACGAACCCTGGTTCGAATTTCGGCTCGGGTGCCTTTCTGCGTGGAGTTTGCATGTTCTCTCCCCGTGTCCGGTTTTCGCCAGGCACTCCGTTTTCCTCCCAGTCCAAAAAAACACGCTGCTGCATAGGTTAATTGACTCGCAGACTAAATTGCCCGCAGTGCCCGGTGATGGACTAACGTCCCATCGTGCGTATATCCCTGCCTTGCGCCCTTTGTCTGCCGGGATAGGCTCCGGCTCACCGCGACCCTGTACAGGACTAAGTGGCTTTCTGACAATGAGATGAGATCCTGGTAGAGGTGGTAGTGGGAGCGACGCGAACGAAAAACAACATAAGGGACGAGAAACGTTCGTTACAGAGCGCTTGTTTTTTTATTCGTAAGATTCAGCGATTCATGAAGCATTTCATTCCATGACTTGCCGTACAGAGACGTTTAGCGCACCCTTTTCCAAAGCGTAATATAAGAAACGTATATAAAAAAAACAAAGCTTACAAAAAAAACAACAACACTCCGGCAAGCACAACCCAAAACGAGCGCCTCTTACAAAACAAACAGGCACACTCACCACCGCCATTAAATACTAGCGCAAGGCAGACACGATGAAATGTGACCTACACAGTAACCTCCGCGGGTCTTCACTTTTAAATAAGTACAATAGTCTTCCTATTTCGCCTTTTTACGTCCCTTAAGTGCATTTATACTCTGTAACGATTCAATTAATGACGACGAAAGTTGAGTAAACGCAGTGCATGAATTTGACCCTTTTACACTATTAATGTATTATATGATATGCAAAACATATGCACGTGTCACAGTGGAACGAACTAGTCGATTCCCGACGCCAATCAATCCCTTCAAACGTAAGCACCAGTTATAATGTGACCATAAACGCATTTGATCTATGAGAGACAATAACATTGCAAGTTGCGTAATGGTGTAGGTTTTCACGGCTCGATGCGTGATGATCGCTTCGAAAAGTTGCTCTCTCGGGACAGCCGCGTCGATCGCTCCCTCTCCCTCCATCGCGGCGTTTCGCCTCACACGTTAGAGGCATCCTCAGGCGCCTCGGCATTCGCTGCCCCCATAGAGCAGCTTTTCGAAGCAATCATCATTGCAAGTTACTGCCAAATTCTCCTACGACGGCCCCCACGCACCAACCCAACACGCCGCCGCCGCCCCTCTCCTGCGGATTACTGCGGTTGGCAGCCGGCTGCCTGGGCAGCAGGTTGAGCGGCTCGACCATCGGAATTGTCCCGAGTTCAAAACTCAGGGATCGAAAGATTTGGGTAGCGCTTTGTCGGTGGTTGTTACCACCGGCTCGGAGATGTAAACGGGACGGTGAGCACGAATGCCTCGACGCTTGAGAGTAGGAAATCACTCGAGTCGACTTACTCGGTAGAAATCGTGATGCCATGGTGAGCAATGCTTGCTGATGACTATGCTGCAAATCGCCACCACCGGTATGTTTTGGGCGTTTGAGCCGTTAGCCATAATATACTACTACTCTCTTACAACGTGGTCGTGGGACGCTCACAAGCAGCCCCAGAGTTTCCCCACTAAGTATTCGCCCGGCTACTTCACCAGGACGTTCCGCTTGTGCCACCTCGTGCTCATTGCCCACCTCGGTGCGTACTATGCACCGTCCGTACCGTCCCGTCCCGTCGTTCTGTCCATAAACTCTTTCGCAACAGCGCACATGCACGTGTGTGGGGAGCGGTAGTATAGCGGTTAGCGCGGTGTGCTACGATCCCAGCGGCCCACGTTCGATAATCGATCACGGACAACACCAGTGATGATTTTCTGAACCGGTCCAGGGCCTCCCATAGGTCGACTCGCCTCAAATAAGTACATGGTGCGGTATGTAAACATCTCCACTAGGGAGACAAAGGTGGCCGGGCGTGGTACTGGCCACCCAACCCCTCGGGTGCCGTGCTGACTGATAGATGCTACTCGCTAACAGCACTTGACATTAGCCTGTTAAGGCTATACGGGGCATCTTTGTGGTCTGTGGCCTCCAAACAAACCTCACATTCGCTCTTCACGGGAAATAATATTGTGACAGGGAGGCGGTCCATCAACACTGGCCTCAAATAGATGGGACGGGCTGTGAGAGACTTAATGATCTGGTCCTCCCCCCAAGAATCCAACGTCGCTTATTCCATCAAGGTACGGTGGACCGTCATATCTGCGCGCTGACAAATTAATCGCGCTCACACACACTGCAGAATTGCTACCAAATGTACCTGGAAGTATTCGTCTCGTTAAAAACGAGTCGGATACGTGACGTTGCACTTAAATTCGGTGGTCCTGTCCACAACCGTTGGTTTACAAGGAGCTTTCAGAGTATGATCAGCAGCACGCGTCACGAGTCACTAACCCGAATGCCACTAAAGCCCGAGAGCCAGCGGCATGTTCATCGATGTCTTGAATTTGAAATCGCGGAAACTGATGGCGATCTGAGAGCCACGATGTGGCAGCAGGAGCGTCCGCACACGCGTCCGCACACGCATACGCGTGTACGGACGCGTGGATTTGTCCACACGCGTTGTGTGCGCGCAAGCGTGTGCGCACTTACGCAATCATGCGCGCGAGTGTCCTTATCATTAAGGAGAATATAAAAAAAAATGTCATCCGCGCCGTTATCTCGCAGCACGCTTCGCCTCAAGACAACGATCGCGATGTGCCGGTATTTTTTTTTTGTATTCTGACACGCGGAAAAAAGTATCCGATTCGGGCAAATTTTACGCTCTCAATTGTTTTTTAAACAACTGCTCCATCTCGTGATTTCATTTGCCACGCGGGTTTCAAACGGGCTAGTTGTGCGAGACAAGACTCCGGCACAGATTAATATTCCACACCTAGTCCCCGTATTTCTGCGTTTACCAATCTCCCGTTCTCTCACGGTGAGTGACGGCCGGCGATGGGACATCTCGGCCGACAGGAGGCGGCAATCGATAGGGTTACTGGGGCTTGACAGTGCGGTCAAGGGGTCAACATCAATCCAAATGGGGCAACCTGGCCCGTTCGTACCACCGCCACCATGGCAAGCACAATCATAATAATGCCCTTCATCCAGGAAAGCTTCAGCGAGTCGCAAGACCCGTTTTCAAGGAGGGTCCTGCTGCGTTGGTTGCGGCGTAATGGTCATCATACTGCAGTGCACACAAAGGTGGCCGGTTCAACTCCATCACCTGGCATGGCAGTTAACATAATAATGGGTTTCTGAAATTCCACTGCATCCCACCAATCCCCGCCACAGTTCACCGAGGACACCACAGTTAGTCTTTCAGCAAGTTGCACACAGTGGGGCAAAGTGTTGGCAATGCTACCATTTCCAAAACATTACATTGGAAGTGTACGTCAAAACAATCCTGTAAAGGGGCTGTCTAATGCAGGCGCTTCTGCCAGCAACAAGCCACCTGAGCAAGCAATTGCAGTGCTTTTGGGTTTCTGGGTGAAAGGTGCTATATAAATGTCATAAGTTATTTATATTATTGTACACAACGTGCATGTAAAGACAGATTTTTTTTAGTACAGTGTCTCAAGACAAAGCTGTATTGAGATGCTACATTTAATCCACGTAGTGTCATTGTCTCGTGTGTAAATAAATAATCTTGCAAGCAATTGCGGGGTTGCTCCTTTGCCTTGTTCCTACATGCATCGGGAATGCGCAGCCAACTGCGACGGTGCATTAGTTGGCGCACCTCCCACCAGCACACATCCCCAAGTCCGCGGCATTCCGAGGAATCGCTCCCGGCCCCAGCTTTCCGCTGTAATTTACTCCGGGCCGTTAACCCCGATCCAAACGATCAGATTCCAGGTCAACGGTCATCGGCGACGTGCGGGGGGGGGCGCGCGCGGAGAGACGAGCGGACAGGCGGGACGGGCAGCCAGCGGGGAGGGTGGCAGCGCGATGCGCGGGGGGGGATCGGCGGTGAACGAACGACTGCGTCAGACAAGGCAGCGCACGCCAGTGGAACGACCAAGGTGGAGATGGAGTGATTAAAGTGGGGTATTGCAGGATTGTCATATGGAGCTGCACAGGCCATATTTCTAACAATCCTAATGGTATGGATGTGGATATAAAAGCTTTACCAAGACTCAAGAAATGTTCCCAGGAGGGTCCTACATTGGGAGGTTTTGGCCAATTCTTAAAAATAAACAACCACAACACACTCAAAGAGGAAAATGTTCAAAGCTTCACATAGATGGCTTCTAAAATCCAATTTTCTGTATTCCATCTCCCAGTCACCTCGACGGCCAAGCCAACGATAGCCTGGTCTGGCCAGGCAGTTTCTACACAAAGCGCAAACCAGGCTCAATTCCTGCTTTGGGGACAGGATAAGCCCGGGTCACAGGTCACGGGCGCCGCACAGCACGCTCTCGAGGGTGACCTTCGATAGCAGCGGGATAACGTTTGTCTAGAAAAATCGCTCGGTCAGTCAACTAAAGCAGATTTGTGTTCACACGCACGCGTACACACAGCGGAGTCGCTCTTCTATTTGCTTTTACGATAGGGGCCCTCACAGTATCCACCCCTCCCACGTGCGAGATGACACACACGGGGACAACCCCTGGAGGATGAGGAGTTCCTTCCCCTCCACATCCGCCCTCTTTTTATCTCCCCCTTGCAGCTGGGCGGCATTTTGGGAGAGACGACGACAACGGATGGGGAGATAGCGAGCGAGGAGGGAGACCGGTGAAGGGTGGAGGGTGGAGAGAGGGGAGAGCGAGTGATTGACAACCAGGGGGGATTGACAGAGCGGGAGAAACAGGCAGCGATGGAGAGACAGGGATGGCGCGAATGACGGGAAGGGAGGGAGAAGCAGCCAGTGAAGGAGTGTCCGAGAGAGCGCGAGAGGCAGCAAGGGCCACGAGGGAGGCAGTGTGAGTAAGAGTGAGGGATAAGAGGCAGGCATGGCGGGTACGGTGTGTGTGTGTGTGTGAGAGAGAGAGGCGGGGAGGGTGTGAGCGATGCGAGAAGGGATGCAGTAGCACTGTGAAGGGGTCGTCCCCTCTGTACGTGCACGAGTTCCCGTGTACGTGCATGACCACGAGTGTACGTGGAAGAGACCGGAAGGCCACGGGGAGACAGAGGAAGGAGGCATGGCCAATGACAGACGAGTGCACAGTAACATCCACTCCCAGCGTACACTTCGCTAATAACTCCACGAACGCTCCGCTGCTCGGCTGCCCTGGATTTCCCCGTTGCGCAGGAGTGTCCGCGCCGTGCAGAGCGGCCCGCTGCATCACCTGCAGCACACTGTATCGCTGTCGTTCCCTCCCCAAGCAAATACATTCCGATTGGGTTATCGGTGACAGGCTTCCAACTCTCACAGTAAGCATTGCACCACCCTGCAGCCAGACGCTTATTAAAAATAATCGTGTCAACTTATATATTTTTTTGTAACAATGTTCAGAATGTATGGGGCGTGACC
The DNA here is from genome assembly GCA_036362905.1 of Mordacia mordax. Lineage (NCBI taxonomy): Eukaryota > Metazoa > Chordata > Hyperoartia > Petromyzontiformes > Petromyzontidae > Mordacia > Mordacia mordax. The sequence continues at coordinate 4,292,260 of JAZEWT010000005.1, forward strand.
CTGCTTATTTCTTACGTGCAATACTTCTTTCTTTCATTTTCCGGACGCCGCTGCTAATATAGCGGCAGCGACGTAAACATGCGCGTGCCGTGAACGTGATGCGCTACAAAACCCGCACGTTCGCTCTTCACGTGAAATAATAATTGGGACCGGAAGGAATGAGCCATCATCACCCGTCCCGAGAGGAGACGGGACCGGCTGCGAGAGGCTTAATTAGCAATCAAACGCGGGACAGAATTTGCCCGGGTCCAGTAACAGTCGCTCTCCCCCCTCCCACCCCCCTCCCCCCCTTTCCATCTTACATCAACGCCACGAGCCTAACGTAAAGAAAGTGTCGTGACCTCTTCTGTATTTTTAAAATAAATATGTACATGGAATAAATAGTGTTGTTGTGTATCCCGCAAATACGCGTGCAAAAATGAGAGCAGCGCCCCTATCAAGCAATGCAGTCAGCTCAGCTCTGGTCACGTTGCCTTGAAACTGCTCTCCGGTACGTTTGGGGAGTTCGATCACTGCTAAGCGTGGCTCCGAGCAGCTTTCCCACGCTTCCCCCAACGTGCCGGCAGCGCCTTCGGGACCCCTCGCAACGGATTCTGCCCTGAAAATTCCTCGCGGGCGCGTCGACTGAAACGTTGGACGTCAACCAAGCGGACGAATCTAAGGTCCCGAATAAGTTGCGATTGGCGCGTGCGATAGATCATCAGGACGCAGAGCTCGAACGGAAACCCCATCAGAGATGCTCATGGTGGCGGCTCACTCGTGAACGCGCGCGCGCACGCGCACACCAACGCACGGATAGTCACAGTGTCGCAACATAGAGGCGCTCGCCAAAGTTCACGTTTGCAGCTCGAAGCATGTTTCTCAAGCTGCACGGAAGGCTTGCAGAGTGTCTCTGGCCCTCTTCTTTCCTCTTTGAAGAGTTAGGTCTTATGATCTGTAGGCTAAAGATGCTCAAAACGAATGCCCTCCCCCCAACACTGGCGAGGGCAGGAGCATCCATAATTTGCCCCACCACACACATGCCTGACCATAGTGTCCGGCTGGATGGACAGAGAGAGTCGGGAGAATTAAGGCGGTGAGGGGGATTCAAGAAACCGCTGTTTCAACGGCCGCGCTCGGATATTGAACCAAGCTGGCGGCGTGTGGGATGCAAGCGCAACATGCCGCGGTGAGCGAAGTGGGACATCACCTCCAGCAGGGCCACTTTCCTCTACTCACCGCTGCATTCGCTTCCAAAACGCAGCAGAGAAACACGTTTCCAGGCTCACACGTGGCCCTGACCTTCGAGCAATGAAAGAGTCGAGAAAAAAACAACCTTGATGATGTAATGATGTAGGTTTTCACGGCTCGATGCATGATGATTGCTTCGAAAAGCTGCTCTCTCGGGACAGCCGACAGAGCTGTCCCGAGAGACGCGGCTGTCCCGAGAGAGCAGCTTTTCGAAGCAATCATCAACCTTGATGATGTCGCATCATTACCGCTCTTCAAAGAGGTGGCAAGGTGCCATGGAGGGGGAGGGGGGTGGTGACACCTCCACCTTCGCTAATAATGTAAAAAAAAAAGTAAACGCAGCGATCGCTTTAAAACGACGATCTTTGGGAGAAGCCGCAAACACACGCGCAGAAAAATAAGAGATTTTTTTTTCTCTTCTAAAAGCATAAATAAAACCTTGGACAAGGTTATGACAGTTAAGACGAGGTCATTTGCCACAATACAGTTCAATGCAGCCGGGCGCAGTCCGGACCCTCCCCGGCCGCGCGCTGCCCACGTAGCCCGTGCGGCACGCGTCTTGCTTGCGCGTCACTTCCGTTAACCTTCGCGGACGGGCGAAAGCGAGCCTGCGACGGTGGCGCGAGCGACGAAACGCAATATTTTCACGGGGCGCGGCGCGCGCGCGCGCACCGCTCGACACGTCAGAAAACCCTGTTAAGTGCAAAGACGTCTGCAGTTTAAACCCTCGAGCCCATGACACGCCGCGGAAAAGGCAGCCAGCAGGGCAATCGTCACCGCGCAAAAAGTCGCCGGGGCATGCGCTTAACCGCAGCGGACTCGCGACAAACCTGGTACAGCGACGACATTGCGACGCGGTGGGATTTTGTCCGGCCAACGGAAACGAGGGCTCACGGATAAATTGCGCTCGATGAACATCGATTGGACGACACAAGTGTGTGACGTCGGGTAGTCACGTGCACCTCTGCCTGTGAGCTTATTGGAGGGTTGCGATCCCAGCTGCCCGCTGCAGGAGGGGAGCGTGTTTTTTTTTATTACGACGCAAATCGCCGCAGCAACTGTTGCCCGGTGACGGTTGCCCTGGCGTTGCCCGGATGTACCGTCGCCCGTCGACAGTTTTATCTCACATTAGTCTCAAATGCAAAACAAGTCGGTTTTATGCCTTGTTTGTTTGTTCTCAGTAGCGAGCACTCAACGTGCATCAACATGTACAACGATTACCCAATACAGTCTTTAATTTATTGCCTTATAAGAGTATTTACATCGCAATCGGTCGTTGTAGTCGTTTACTAGCTGCAGTGTTATAGCCATTCCATTACCGTTGGCTCCTCCTCTTCCTTGCCAGCGTGCCGAACCTCGGCACAGTGGCGCGGAGAGGAGGTGCCGGCGAGCGCCGGCGAGCTCCGGCAGCGTGAGTCGGCACCGAGCCCGCTCGTCGTCCATCCTGCGAGCGACAGCAGACATCGAGCATCACCCTCGGCCGTGTCGAGCGCTCCTCCTCCTCCCTCTACGATGCTCTGCCTCTCACAGTACCGGCGAATTTCCAAAGGAATTCACACCAGTGAGCTCGACCACGGCGAATGCATGTCCACGGCTGTGGCTACTGCTGTGGAGGCAGCAGAGAGGGTTGATGGATCACGCACAGATGATGCAAAAACTCCCTTCCCACCGGAGGAGCTGTGTCCTGGCACGCCGAGAAGAGGTACAGAAAAAAAATCAGTGGACTCCACCTGTTCTGCGTGCAATACAGCTTTGCCTCCATAGGCACCTGTCGGTTATGTCTGGGTACTCTGCTTTTCTCCATTAGGTGGACAGAAAGCATGTTCTATATCGGGGCCCACAGAACTTGGGCAATTGTCGGTAACGCCTGATCACCGCCTGGCTACCGGCTCCCCGCTTGACTGTGGTTCCTCCCCGTGCCTCCGAGTCGTTCTCTCTCATGCGCGGCGAGCGGACGCTGAGTACTGGCGGCGGAGCGTTACAATTAGAAACGGTCACGGCTACGGTTATGTTTAATTAGCCGTAGGCGAGCTCACGCTTAGCTGAGACTCGGTGGCAGATGTACACTGGGCAGGCACGCACACAAAGACGGTCGCAGACAGACATGCCGATGGACAGACGGGCACCGAGAGATGGACGTAGACGGATCAGCATACAAACAGATGGGCAGACGGGTATGCCAACGGGTAGACAGAGAGGCACACAGACAGGCACGCAGGCAGGCATGCATGCAGACAGATGGACACAGAGACGGGAATGCAGACAGACAAGCAGACAGACAGACTAACAGAGAGACGGGCCATGCTAACACATTAAAGCCATCAACGTTGGATGGTAGGTGTTTATAACAGCTGTGCCCGGTCGGGATGCACAGCCCTGTCGGACCGCGCTGTTGCCCCTGTTGGGCCGCGCTGCTGCCCCGCCGTGCTGCTGTCCCTGCCGTGCTGCGCTGCTACCCCTGCTAGGCTGCGCTGCGCCACCGGGCTGCACTGCCCCATCGGGCCGGGCTGCCCCCTTGGGCCACGCTGCCCCCTTGGGCCACGCTGCCCCGTCGGGCCGCGCTGCCCCATCGGGCTGCGCTGCTGCCCCTGCCATGCCACGCTGTTGCCCCTGCCGGGCCACGCTGCCCCGCCGCTCACCCTGGGCGGAGGTCCGGCGGCGGTGGTGCTCTCCTGCGCGACGGAGGCAGCGACGGCTCACTCCGGGACGGCCCTCTCGGCCTCGCGCTCGCGTTCGCGCTGGTAGTGCGCGCGGCTGAGACGCATCTCCGTCAGCTGGATGTAGCGCTTCACGTTCAGGTCTGCGCACAGACGAGGCGGGAGAGCATTGTGAGAAATCCACTAAACGCGAGAAACCTTTTCGAACTGGGAATCCTGGGATCTAGATTTTAAACTGGACTCAGAAGCGTTGGAATCTGAACTCTGTGGAGTCTGGGCTCTGGGCTTTGAAATCTGAGCTCTGAGGCTCTGGAATTCCATAGCCTGGAAATCTGGACTGCACCGACCCACCGACCCACCGTGAGGCTGCCGCGTGCCGGCGTCGCGCAGGTAGGCGAGCGCGTTGGGGTAGTCCCCCAGGTGGTAGTAGGCCACGCCGGCCCGGTACAGCGCCTTGAAGTTGTCCGTCTGCCGCTGCAGGACCTTGAGGCAGTAATCGCGCACTCTCTCGTAGTTCACAAGTTCCGCTTGCAGCAGGCACGCTGTCCACAGGCGACAGAGAGACTCCGATCAAACTACCGCCGGTCTACGAGCTGTCCCGTGCTGAAAGTAAGAGCATAGCACCGCTTTCTCTCACCACTGCCGGCAGTGATTCAAAGCGGTGCCTCAACGAGAGCGTATTGTGACCATCTCCCTCACGCCAGGCCAGCTGGGAGCACCTACACTTCACCCCACCACACGCAATAATAATTAACAAAATTGCATTTACAGAGCGCTTTTCACCCGAGGGTCACAATCGAGGGTGACAATCGATGCGAGTCACAGAGAAGGCTGTGACAGCTCACGGGGTGGGAGAACCGGACGAACAACTGACGATGGTGTCTTCAAGGCACCGTAGACGCTGCCGAGGCAGCCGTCTGCGGAGGCAGAGCGACGCGCGTTACACCCGTCTAGGCTGTGCGGCTACAGATTAAAAAAAAACCACAACGTCCTGTCCGGGACACTTAACGCAGATCGCCTAAAATAAAAACCCGAAGTGCCAGCGGCACGCCGCGTTTTCACACAGCCACCGGGTTAGCGACGGTTGCACCAGGCACTGCTGCAAGGCGGGAGACGCGAGACAGGCCAGCTGGGAGCACCTACACTTCACCCCACCACACGCAATAATAATTAACAAAATTGCATTTACAGAGCGCTTTTCACCCGAGGGTCACAATCGAGG
>JAZEWT010000005.1:4308056-4323484 GCA_036362905.1 Mordacia mordax
GCAGCTTTCCCCTGCACCTTCGACAGCACCAGCTGCTCGTCCATCCATCCAATTACCCACCAACCACAACCTCGACATTCAAAAACCTGCTCAGATGCCACCTCCCGCTCACCAGGCTCAGTCACGCTGAGCTTGGCTCCGCGCCTCAGCATCCGCGTCCCGGATCAGGCAGGCAATTTGCGCGGGCGTTATAAATTGTAATATTATTGTCCACTGCTTGTGCGCCACCGCAAACAGAGCCTCGCCAAATCGTTTTGTTCAAGTCCTTCGACGACCGCTCACGGCCACTGACGCTTTCCAAATGAGGTCGAGCGTGGATATGTGTAGGAAGTGGCCACTCGCACCCAGTGATGTGTCCACAAACCTTTCGTGGGCTTCAGTGGATGACTACCGCTATTCTCTGATATTCGGTGGGGGTAAAGGGGTCAAGGTAAAAGGTTCAGGTTAGGTAGTGGAGATGTTCAGCGATGCAGGGGTTAAGGTTTAAAGTTAAGGGTTAATAACGGATGTGAGATACGGATTAAGGATAAGGATGGAGAGTTATGGATTTGGGATTACGATAAGGGTTACGGATTAGGATAAGGATTTAGGGTGTATAGTTTAGGGTATAGGATTAGGTGTTCGGGGTTATTAATTGTGAGATAGGACTTAACGTTGGTAGACAGGCAATAGTCTCAGACCACATTTTCACCGTCACAACATTGGAATGGTGGAATCATGACTCGCAAAGGTGATCCCATACGATACAATCTGTTGTATACAGACGTGCTGCTATTAGAGGGCTTACCTTACAGACAATCGGTCAAATAGATCAAAAGATTGTCCGAACCTTAAGAGTGCGAACCCAACAGCAAATGGAATACTTTCCGTCTTCTCTGCTGCGAATACGATGCTTGCGCAGCCAACACCCGTATTGAGCCGAGTTACAGAATCCACACGTGTGCAATGCTATCCGGGCCTCTGGTCTCTTATCCTCAACACCCAACCTATGGCCATTCTCCACCGCGGTGGTCACTGCACGAGGTGAGCGAACGGCAAGTATGGGGCCATACCAAGATCCCCGTAAAGACTTAACAAACGGTAGGTTCGAGTGCCGACGCAGCACACGACGGGGGTGGGTGGCCAGCACCACGCTCGGCCGTCTCTGCTTTCCCAGACATTAATTGTCCTGATGACTAAAATCGCCACCAGGTACTCATTTGAGGCTCAGTCGACCCAGGAGAGGACCAGGACAGCTCCACAAAATCCTCACCACCACTAACCACCAACACACACAGCCCCCTCCGCCGCGAAAGCCCCGCAGACCCAAGTTACCAGCCAGGCTGATGTAGCAGTCGATCTCAATCGCATCGACTCGCGACCTCTGCTCTCCGCTCAGCTGCCCGCCGCCACCTCCACTTCCTCCTCCTCCTCCACCTCCACCACCTCCGTGTCCGGCCGCCTCGGCCGCCGCTGCCGCAACGTCCCCGTCTGCTCCCACCTCCTTGAGCTGCAGCAGCGCGCGGTGGTACTTGCCGATGGCCTCGCGGAACTTCTTGTCCTTGTAGCACTGGTGGCCTTCGCACATGAAGGCACTCGCTCGGCCGATGCGCGCCTCCACCTCGGCCGCGGTGGAGCCGCAGCCGAGGCCACCGGGAAAAGGCCCGCGGGCCAAGCCGCCTCCTCCCCCTCCTCCTCCTCCTCCTCCCAGCGCCGCAAGACGCGCAGACGCCGGGTCCGCGCCGCTGCCTGGCGGAGGAGGAGGCGGCGCCGCCTGGTTGCTCCCGGGGAGGGCCCGGCCCGGTGGACCGCGGCGTTCGGCCGGCACGGGACCCAGGCCCCGCGGAGGCGGTGGTGGATCCATGAGGCGGGGACCCCGGGTGATGGGGTCCCGCGGGCTCCCGGGTGCTCCCCCACTACCCCTGTGTCTCTCCGAGCCTCCCACTGTCCCCCCCTCTCGTTTCCACCCTCAATGTCCCTGTTTGGCACCAAGTCCCCGAAACAACCCGGGCTTCTCCTACCTTAAAGTCTCCCCCCTCTCCCCCCCCCCGTCTCGCACAACCCCACCTCTCCTTTACTCACCCTGCATATTCACAACACCCCATTCCCCCGTGTCCCTCTCCTAAACTCGCCGAACTCTCCCCTCTGCACCTTCCTCTCCCTTGCTGCCTCTAATCGCTCGTCCTTCACTCACACTCCTCTACCCCTACCCACACCCCCTTAACGCAGTCACCCCCACTACTCCACGTCTACCCCTGCCTCACCCCCTATCCCAACACTGCCACCACTCACTCTCTTGTCGCTCCTATGCCAACCCCCGTGCCTGCACCGCTCCACGGCCAACTGCGCTCCCCGTCTTCGCGGTCTCGCCGCCCTATCCCCTCGCTCAACCTCCCTTCCCCTGCACCCTCGTCAACGTCTCCCCTTTCCCCGTTGCCTCTCCCCTCTTCTGTTCTCTGGCGCTCTCCCTCCACACTCACCCGACCTCTCCCCGCTCAGAGCAAGGGGGGCCGCTGCGACAACAACTGCTCCGCGCCGCCGAGCGAGCCTCGGCCACCGCCGTCGCCGCCTCGGCCACCGCCGTCGCCGCCTCGGGCACGGCCACCAGCAAGGCCCAGAGGCCGAGCGAGGCGCCGGTGAAGAAGCTGAGCGTCTCCCGCGGGAGAGGTGGAAAACGACGAGAGGGAGACGAGAGGGAGACACAAGCGGGTGCGAGGTGGACACGGCAGCCGCCTCGACTCAAGCGTGCAGCCCGTGGGAGGAGCCTCCTCCACGACTTCCGCCCCCCCCCCACCTCGGCTTCCGGCCCCCGTCCCCCTTAACTTCCGGCCACCCCCGCCCCTCGGCCCCTCGCGCATACACGTTTGAAATTCATAGATCGCTTAAGGATTGCTTAATAATAATAATTCTACTCAGAGAGCGCTTTGAATAATAATAATTAGTAATAATTGCATTTATAGAGCGCTTTTCACCCGAGGGTCACAAAGCGCTGCACAGAGCTGTTGGAAAGAACGTCATGTCAACGATGATAACAGCGAGCTATGAACGGCACATCAACAACAACAACCTTTTTTGTTACATATCTGAGCTCGGGAGAGCACAACATGTCAACAACATCAACATCAGAGCATTGAGCGTAAGGTAGAGAGGTTATTATTGGAAGAGTTGAGGTGGAGACAGAGACTGACTTGTGTCAAGAGCCTCTCGAGATGGATGAACACACCAGCGGCAGACATTCGCATAAGTTCAAAGGGCAGAGTGGAAGACCATTGTCACTAACGTTCTGTAGGACATTGTACCCAGAAGGAGAAGGTGGCTGGTTGGTTCAGTGGCAACATCCGTACCTGCTCACAGGAAAATAAAGTCCTACCCGAGGCGGTTCAACTCCTGCCTTAGGTGCCCTTCTCTGGAGTTTGCCTGTGCTCTCCTCCTCTGTTCCGCGTGGGTTTCCTCCGGGTTCTTTCGGTTTTCTCTCACAGCCCAAAGACACACTACTGCCTGGACTAATTGTCCAAACTAAATAGCCCCCGGTGTCCTGAGGTATTGTAACATGCTTCACCCACCTCGCTGGACAATTTTTAAGTAGATATACAACGCTTAACGGTTCCTTCCAGATTAAATACAAACTCACTTCCACCACCAAAAAACCCACTAATTAATGAGTTGGCCAATAACATCATAATGTATAGGAAGCAGTGTGTGGCAGATTGGCACCAGCTGACCGCCTGCTAGACTGCCTCCCCTCTCTGCGGTCTCCCCATTACGCCTCCGTATCCGTGTCTCGTCCATGATCAGACGTAGAATTTGCGCGGCGCGTTATAAATCAATTCATTATCAATACAAACTTAATTCTGTACAAGTTCGCGAGAGCTGGAGCCTATCCCGGCCGGCTGAGGGCGTTGGGCGGGGGAACACCCAGGATGTGATGACAGTCAATCGCAGGGCACACTTTTTTTGGTGCAATTTACACAACAGACCTATTACCCAGGCAGCGGCCTGTCTTTGGACGGTGGGAAGAAAACGGAGTACCTGACGAAAACCCACGCGGACACGGGGAGAGAGAACTCGCGAACTGCACACAGAAAGCAGCGCCCGAGCCAGGAATCGAATCCGAGACCTTCTTGCTGTGCGGCGACAGCGCTACTCACTGCGTCACAGTGCCGCGTTTTAAATGGTAGTATTATTATTAATTGTTTGCCACACAGGTCTCACTTCAACAAGAGGCCACCATGTTGCTGAGAATTGCTCTCGGGAGCTGCTGTTTCAGGATAGTCGTATCGAGCCTTCCTTAGCGACGTTTCCTCGTCCCACGTTCTTTATCGCTTATGTATGTTGGGACACTCAGCATTGCGTTGTGGGAAGCAGACGGTGCTGCGGTCCCGTCACCGTCTCACATAACCACTTCACTGGTTGAAGGCGATCTCACCCCATCTCATTGTCAGAAACCGCTTAGTCCTGTACAGGGCGCGGTGAGCCGGAGACACAGGGCGCAAGGCAGGGATAGATCCACGATGGGACGCCAGTCCATCACCGGGCACCGCGGGCAATTTAGTCTGCGAGCCAATAACCTATGCAGCAGCATGTTTTTTGGACTGTGGGAATAAACCGGAGTGGGCTGAAGGCAATTGTCAGGGTGAATAATATATACTTATATAATCATCCAGCTTTGTTGCGTAAAATGTATTGCATGGTACGGATAGCAATGGGGGTTAGTAAGGGCGTCTGCTAAATAGTAATTAATTATAATATTACCCAGTATAGATAGGGTGACGTTTCTATTACATAGCACATCTAATAATAATTATAATATTTGCACTTCTGGAGTGCTTTTCACCCGAGGGTCACAACGCGCTGCACAGGGATGTGGAGAAAACGGCACGTAAACAGCAGCAACATCAGAGTAGATCAATTAAAATAATGGCTATGGAAACTTGAAGGACATGAAATAAGAGATACATTCATTGTGAAGGGGCGGCGCGGTGGCCCAGTGGTTAGCGCTGTCGCCTCACAGCAAGAAGGTCCCGGGTTCGAATCTCTCGGCTCGGGTGCCTTTCTGTGTGGAGTTTGCATGCTCTCCCCGTGTCCGCATGGGTTTTCGCCGGGCACTCCGGTTTCCTCCCACAGTCCAAAAAGCATGCTGCTACATAGGTTGATTGGCTCGCAGGCTAAATTGCCCCGCAGTGCCCGGCGATGGACTGGCGTCCCATCGTCGGTATATCCTTGCCTTGCACCCTGTGTCTGCCGGGATAGACTCCGGCTTCACCGTGACCCTGTATAGGACTAAGCGGTTTCAGACAATGAGATGAGATGAGATTCATTGTGAAACAAATCAAGCAAAGAATTAGTGTTCCTGAGCAGGCGCAGATCAACAGCAAGCCATCATCCAAGAACAACAATAGTGAGCGACATCAACAGTTCTACGGGTTTAGTATTTTTTATTACATAATACGGCTGGATATATGATTTTATATTTCGTATTACAGATAGGTACCATAAAGTACCGTGTCCTACCCTACACGGCTTTGTTACTGATAGGTAAATGGAGTTATAGTATATAGTACAGATAGGTATATTGCTGTATATTTTATTATGTAGTTGCCCGGCGATGGACTGGCGTCCCGTCGTCGGGTGTATTCCTGCCTTACGCCCTGTGTTTCCGGGATAGGCTCCGGCTCACCGTGACCCTATATAGGATTAAGCGGTTTCAGATAATGAGATGAGATATTATATAGTATATATATACGTGCTTATAAATATATGGATGTTGCACAGTACAGATAAGTGAGTAGGATTGTAATACACAGTACATATGGGTGTATGGGTTTATATTTCATAATACGGATAGTGGTGGTTTTACACTGTACAGTACAGATAATAAAAATGCATTGTATGAGATAAGTCTATCGCTTTATAGTGCATAGTACATATAGGTATACAGTTATATATTATGATGTAGGTTTTCACGGCTCGATGCATGATGATTGCTTCGAAAAGCTGCTTTTTTATTAACTGTAAATGACGTTAGAGGCATCCTCAGGCGCCTGAGGATGTCTCCAACGTGAGGGGACACGTCGCGATGGAGAGCGGGGGAGCGATCGACGCGGCTGTACAGAGAGAGCACCTTTTCGAAGCAATCATCAAAGGAACGAATAATTGTTCTTAATACAGATGGGATAATGAATTAATATCGCATAGTACGGGTACGTATATAGGCATAGATTTCTTTGTACAGAGACAGGAGAAGGTTGACGTTATGTAATACTGTACATGGGTTTGTGGATTTATATGATATAGTATAGATGGGTATATAGTTATATACTGTATTATATAGTACACATAAACACACCGCTCTATTTTATATACCTATCTTCCATAGTACGGAAAAGTACGTCAGCTTATATTACATAGTACGGATAGGATTTTAAGCCCAAATGCATTGCAGAGTCGTATTCGCAAGCACCGGAGGTCGAGATTACTCGGTGCGTAGCGCCGATCTTGAGCAAATTAAATAGGTGGCAATTGAGAGCGATGAAGGCATGATGGATGGGGGAGGGAGTGGTGGGTGATGGAGGGGCGGCGTGCGGGGAGGAGGGGAGTTGTGGGGTTGTCTATCCACCTCTTCTCTTGCTGCTGCCACGTGGCAGCAGCGCAAAAACATCCATGGCGTTAATTGCCTGGCTCACAAGTGTTTATAATCGCGGCTAATTGCGTCTTCCCCCGCATGATTTGCTCACACCCCCCTCCCCCTCCCCCAGCCGCACTCCTCCCCGCTGCACCACACGAGTAATGCGTGGGTGAGGCTTTCTTCAACCTCACTCATCCCGCATAAGCGCTCGCGTCGAGACGTTGGTTGCCTCTGTGGCTTGGAGGCGGGGGGGGGCTGCAGGGCTCTGCCGGTCATAACTGGAGACTGGGCTGAGACTGTGCCTCGAAGCTTTGGAGAAATGTTGGGAGTGTTGTGATAGGGGTTGGGTTGTAATCAGCATTTTAGATAGAGTGGAAAAGTACTTCACACGCGATGAACAATTTTCTTTCATTGATTATCAGACCTCCCCCCCCCCTAATCCTGCACAGTGAGCCAGAGCCTATCCCGGCAGACACAGGCGCACGGTAAGGCAATACCCGGGACATGACTGCAGTCCATCACCGGGCACTGCGGGCAATTTAGTCTGCAAGCCAATTAGCCTATGCAGCAGCATGTTTTTTGGACTGTGGGAGGATACCGGAGTGCAAACTCCACACCGAAAGGCACTCGAGCCGAGATTCGAACCGGGAACATTCTTGCGGTGAGGCGCCAGCAGCGCTTCTCACTGCGCTACTGCACCGCCCCCACTCAGCGACTTATATAATTTCATTTAAAACCATTTGAAAGGGCGCCCCAAGTGGCAGCCGTTGCTGTGCGGCACGAAGTGACTCAGCACCTGGCCTGCAATCGCGCCTTAGTATGGCAGTGACCGACGACGTTTGCTGTGTGAAATGCCAGCTTGGTCATTTGCGGTGTCATTTTATCATTTTGGAACATACGGGCCGTGACACTGCTGCACACTGGCCTATACCCGCTTTGAATGTCATCAAGGGATCGTTAACGGCGTTTTAGTAATTTACAGTTAATCAACACCGCAGCATTAACCAGCGCGGCCACCCGCTTTCGAGCAGTGACTGCAGTTGGTGGGGGTCGAGAAATTCTGAACACGAGTTGGGTTTGGCGTTTCGGGGTTCAGACATTGAGCTGTCGCTGTCCATGGTGCTGAGGTCTTCTCCGTGACGCTACGGCGCCCCCTTTTGGTGCCGACCGCTAGGCGCCGTTTGAGCTGCAGCAATCGGTGTATGTTTCATTATCACCTTCAGCCGTGCTCAATCCACTGCAGGTTTAAATGGGAAAGGGTGGCGTGCCCTCTCCGGGTGGGTGGAGAGGTCCTGCCTCAAGTGGAGGAGTTTACGTATTTCGGGGTCTTGTTCACGAGTGGGGGAAAGATGGAGCGTGAGATTGACAGGCGGATCGGTGCAGCGTCCGCAGTTATGCGGTCGGTGTACCGGACCGTCGTGGTGAAGAAGGAGCTGAGTCGAAAGGCGAAGCTCTCGATTTACCGGTCAATCTACGCTCCTACCCTCACCTATGGTCATGAACTTTGGGTAATGACCGAAAGGACAAGATCGCGGATACAAGCGGCCGAAATGAGTTTCCTCCGCAGGGTGGCTGGGCGCTCCCTTAGAGATAGGGTGAGAAGCTCGGTCACTCGGCGGGAGCTCGGAGTAGAGCCGCTGCTCCTTCACATCGAGAGGAGTCAGCTGAGGTGGCTTGGGCATCTGATTCGGATGCCCCCTGGACGCCTCCCTAGGGAGGTGTTCCAGGCATGTCCCACCGGGAGGAGGCCTCGGGGAAGACCCAGGACACGCTGGAGAGACTATGTCTCTCAGCTGGCCTGGGAACGCCTCGGGGTCCCCCCGGAAGAGCTGGAGGAAGTGTCTGGGGTGAGGGAAGTTTGGGCATCGCTGCTTAGACTGCTGCCCCCGCGACCCGGCACCGGATAAGCGGAAGAAGATGGATGGATGGATGGGTTCTTCTTCCCCCAAATACACTTCGGTTAACTGTCCAAATTACAGCTGTGTATCTTCTCTAATCCATTGGCTCCTTTGTGCCTATGTGTAATTCTCACGGGTTCATTACACAGTGAGCTAATCACTGCGCCACCACTCCCCCCTTTCTTTAGAATGTCTGTAAACAGCGTTAGGTTTATGAATACATGCTCAATTCACAACTGTATGTCATCATTATTCTCATCACCAACCGTAATCAATGTCCTGCTGTTAAAATAGTTAACCTATGGACACTAACCTCCACTATCCGCCCAAATGATATTCGCTTTGTTCCATACTCCTCCGCGTTCATGTTCATGCTTCTGTGTAATTCCAAGCAGATTCCTTAGTAGCGTAGTGCGCTAACCGCTACACCACCGCTCCCCACGTTCTTAATATCTGCCTATAAAATGCAAAAATCATCATATTGCTACGCAGAGTCTTGAAAATAAGCGAACACCTACCGACCCCTATACAGCGGACGAGTGGTGTTGACAAACCCACGCCAGGCCGCCTTTGTCTCCCTCAGTGCTGATGTTATACGAACCGCACCAAGCGCTCATTCAAATCCGAGTCTCCTAGGAGAGGGTGCAGGACGGGTTTGAGACACCGTTCGTTGTGGCCGCGCTTCCAGTCCATGAAGTGGGGTTCCAAGCGCAGCGCGCTTATCACTATGCTATCGCTCCCCGCATTATATATCGAGGACAGCACTGCGTGGTGCATGCACAGTGGCACCCAGACACACGCCCACCAGACGGAATAGCGCAGCCTGGTCTCTGTGAGTATTGCATCGAGGCACAACCTCGGGAACGGCTTCGATAAAGACGCCCCGCAAGCCTTTGTCTCCTCAGTGTCAACTTTTTTTTTTACAACGCACTTGGTTTTCATTTAAGGCCGAGTCGGCTTAGCGAAGGTTCCAAGACTGGTTTAGAAATTCGTTGGCTCGCCAAGTTTCTTAGCAGTGTGCTTGCTAACCGCTACGCCACCGCTCCCCATAATTCACATATAAACACACACACAGCCACACAAGCAGTGACACACGGAGGGCGCGCTCGTTGGAGAGGGAGCGACGCAGCCTGGCCTCTGTGAGTATTGCATCCAAGCGCGACCTCTAAAGCAACGGCGGAGATAAAGACGAGCGCATGATGAATCCCAGCAAGACCGCGTCCTCCAGCATCGGGGCCGATTCCAAACAGAGCAAGGACTCCGGTGAGTAGCACGCGGGCTCGGTGAGTTTTGGCCGGAGTCACGCACAGTTGTTCTGTGTGTATGTACATCGAGACGTGTCTGTGTGCTGGTTGGGTCATGTAGTCCGCATGCCCAGCCCTCCGCGTGCCCAAGCAGTTTCTGTTGTGGCCGGATAGACGAGGACAAACGGCCTAGAGAATAGATGGACTGATGTAGTCACAGAAGGATGTGAAGCCGAGTGGACTTGCCAATGACTGGTACCAGAAATGTTAAGATCGACCTCTGTGAAAGAGATTTGTGATGGACGCTCCTCGGCAGTTGGTGGAGGCAGTCGTGTTTCAGGAACAACGGAGTGCGGAGGAGCGACTCTCACAACGAACGGAGCGCCGGGTGACTAAAATGTAGAAATGTAGCACAGTGGTAAGCACAGTTGATGCATTTGCCAGTCATCTCTTTTTTTGTTGTTGACATCTCAACCAGTCAACCCAGAACACTTGGGTTTGTCCTGTGACCTTCCAGCGAGCCTTCCACAATTAACAACGCCTCACAGTGAACCTAGCCTGACATAAACTCCGTGGTGACCGTAGCTCCGTGGCGAATGGCGGCTGCCGTTGTGTGTCCTTGCACGCTGTAGATTAATTATCGAAGGGTCCTGCTCCGCACTGTACGCGCAATACTGCACGGTGTGTGTGTGTATATACCCTTAAAATGGAAGGATGCATTAATGTCCTTCATGTAACCACAGCGAGAATGCCGTTTGAAATCAGATCATTGCGTTGGCTAAATAACCTTAAGTTAAAACGAGCTTCGAGACGCATTGAGGCTTTCCTGGATTCATAAGCGACGTAACAATCATTGTCATTGTTGGTCAGACTGGGTTAATCCACAGCTGGATGAAGGCATCCCGCAAGCTAACGCCGCCACTAACACGACCCGTCAATGTTGATGATCCACCTCGCAGCTGCACATGAGCTAGTTTCATAGCTCCATCTCCTCAGTGGATGGCTTCTTCTCGATTGATCAGAAATTGTAATAATTTACGCTCTTTTTGTTAGTAGACTGATGTGAAGGCTTTCCTAGGCCGTGTCAGACACGGGAGTTGCTTCATTGCCATACTTCACCATGCTAGTCAAGGCGAGTTGCTCAGGGAGGTCTAGGCGCTTTTGCCGCCTGTTAGTGACTCAAATCGTCACCGGGAACCGAACGAATTTCTGCAGTTTAATAACACAGTGCGCAGTTTGTCCACTCATTATGCCACCTCCCTCATCTTAATCATTAATCTTACAACAAAATACATCTACACATCTACATCTGCGTTTGTATCCGGACGCTATACAAAGTCAATCATGTAAGAATGATTACCATATTTGCTGGTGATATTTTAATAAAATGTATGTGTTTGAACCCACATACCAGCATTTAAATTTTCTTCTACACTGTATGCCCTACGTCGCTATTGGGCCCAACGTCACATACAGATCATGTTAGATTCACACTAAAGTCTAGAGCCTGTATAATCAACACTACAGTCTGTAATATATGCACTCGAGTCTGTAATGTCAACTGCAGTTTGTAACATCAAGACTAGAGTCTGTAATATCCGCACAGTACGGAGACAAGGCCAATTGTTTGATGATACCCCTTATAAATTACGAATGATGCGAATACATTGTCCACCCGGGTCACTCTATGTGCGGTTAGACCTCCTGGCGTGCTTGCGACAGATCCAGTGTCCTCCCCAAGTGCACCTAGCCTGGCACAATGGCTGTGGTGACATTACCGTCATTTACTGACGAATGGTGGCTGTCGTTGCTGCTGTTCTGTAGCTACGAGATACATAACCATGCCGAGTCTTGCCTGTAGGCCTGGCCGTTATTTAATCGAACGTATTCATTTCAGTAAATCGAGACAGTTAACAAGCAACAGAACACAACCTTACATTATGAACTGCAGCAAGAAAACGCACATTATTTAAAGCAAGTGTTACCGTTGTATGTGACTGCGGCGGTGAAAGGACTGAGTGGCTGTAAATGGCGCCGATTGAATCTGATACGGGCGCTGTCCTTGGTGCTGGAATAGAAATCGCCACACCAAGTAATCAGTGCTGCTTAGTCGAGCTCTTATATTCATTTAATTAACTATCCAACACAGCCACATTGAGTCGAAGGACTATTTTTCAGGAGGATCATTCCGCTTTAACGAGGTTTAATTTTACGATGTTTTTTAGCCAATGATGAGTGTCTTATACAAGTGCGAGGGAACCAAAGCACCCGCAAGAACCCACGTGCACCAGGGGGTATAACGCTCTATGCCCGTACAGTGTGAAACAGATCGCGATTAGTTTCCCCTGCGAGTCTTAACACTATAACCCCAGTCCGACGTCCAACTCACAGAACCATTGTCCATGGTCCTAACAGAAACATGAATTATACTCCAGTTCATTAAACTAATCCGAGTCATAAGCCTAGCTCTAGATGCAATCCCAGCCGTAATCCTGTACTGCGTAATTATCCTAGCTCTAAACCTAGTTCAATACGAAGCTCAAACCTCTAACCCTGGTCATAATATTATTCATAATTCATTCGTAAAAAACACGTTACTGTTGTTGACTTGCAGTTCATATGTCGTTGTTGTTGCTGACATGCCGTTCTCTCCACAGCTTTGTGCATCACTTTGTGACCATCGGATGAAAATCGATCTAGAAGTGCAATTATTATAATAATCATATTTAACCCAAGGTCTGGTCATAATTCTCGGCCGTGCCTTAATTTCGGACCCCTTTGGTTATCTTTTCTCTCACTCCCTGCTCGGTCCGTCCCGTTCGCTTCTTTGCCCGTGCTCACTTGTGTCAGCACTGCGAGACGTTTGCGATGAGACGGGCGCATTGCCAAGGTGCTTTGCCATTGTTCTCGTCCTCCAGGACATGACGAGGTGGAGGTGGAAACCGTGGATGGAGAATCTGCCAGTAATGGGAGCCACGAGGTAAAGAGCGGTGCAATGCATCCCATAGTTGCTTTCGTAAAAAAGCACAGTAGTGTTTAGTTTAGAAAAATGTTACAGTGGTTTTTCTTTATATTGCTTTCAGTTATTGTTTGAATGATTGATTTTTAAATCATTATTGTGGGGCGCCACGGTGGCCCAGTGGGTAGCGCTGTCGCTTCACAGCAAGAAGGTTCCGGGTTCGAATCTCGGCTCGGGTGCCTTTCTGTGTGGAGTTTGCTTGTTCTCCCCGTGTCTGCGTGGGTTTTCGCCGGGCACTCCAGTTTCCTCCCACAGTCCAATAAACATGCTGCTGCATAGGTTAATTGACTTGCAGACTAAATTGACTGCAGTGCTCAGTGATGGGCTGGCGTCCCATCGTGGGTATATCCCTGTCTTGCACCCTGTGTCTGCCGGGATAGGCTCCGGCTCACTGCGATCTTATACAGGAATAAGCGGCTTCTGACAATGAGATGAGATGAGATTATTATTTTGATTGGTTTACAAAATGACATGTTACTGTGATAAAAAGTTACGAGCTTATAGCTTCTCTCATTATTCTTAGTTATTTGTTTTATATTAAAGCAATTGGCACGTAAATTTGTTTTTGTCAGCGTAGTGTTTATTTGTGTGCCAGTTGTTATAGTAATATAGGGATCTATTGTTCAAGTTGTGATGGAAAGCAGTGTGAAGAAAAATTGTTATGAAGTTTTTGTAATGGAGAGTTGGAGTGTTTTTTTTACAGTAATTGTTGAGTTTTGTTCACGTTAATGATGTGAACTTTGGCATATATTTGTGTCCATGTTGGATTCATATGGGGTTCTCTTCACTATATATATTATATAAAATAAAATTGGGAATTTTGTTGATGTTGAAGTCTTCTGGCTACGACTGTTGATGTTGCTCACTGTTGTTGTGCTTGGATGATGGCTCACTGTTGATCTGTGCCTGCTCAGGAACACTAATTCCTTCCTTTATTTTTTTAAACAATTATTGTATCTGTTATTTTATGTCCTTCATTGATTTATCGTCATTATTTTGCTTTAATTGATCTACTTTGATGTTGTTGTCATGTCGTTCTCTCCACAGGTCTGTGCAGCGATTTGTGACCCTCGGGTGAAAAGCGCTCTAAAAGTGCAAATATTATTATTATAACACTTCCCAATTAAGGCTGAAAGTGCTTGGGCATATGCGCTCTGTCCGCCCGTCCTCCTGTCTGTAACAACATCGACACCATGGATCTGACGTGAACGAAACTTAAGTATAAATCTTTGTTACCATTATATGGAACCCAGTCTTCAGAGAATCGGTCGAATTGACCCAAGGGGTTGCCGGGCTCTTACCGGCAGCCCCATTTTTCCATTTTCGGGAATCTTTCGTCAAATGTCCTCGTGGTTGACCGAGACCAGGTGGAATGTGGTGGACTTAAGGAACGACGGGCGACAACGTGACGCAGCAACAGAGTCAAACCCGAAAATGGTTGCAATCTGCTTTGTACAGCATGTTGCGTGTCACGTGCGTAGAGCGTGTGTCACCCTTACTTAAGGTCGCTGACGAAATTCTGCTGTGGCCAAACTGCCTCATCTGCCAGCTGAGTCGACAGCGTTGTTTTTATTTTCTCCCTCCCGCAGAAGTTCTTTGGCTTGTCGACAAAGGAGTGGGGCCTGGTCGCCCTAGGGCTCGTGGCTATCGTGGGGCTAGTCGTGTACATCAAGCGGCGTGACTGAGACTTCGACCGCTCGACGGCGCTGAGATGGAACCATCCGGCATGCGGAGCGGACAGACGCACGACCCTACTCCTACACACGAGATATCCATGTCGGAAATTAGCCACTTAGCAGAGGAGCGCTCGAGAGCTTGCGACAAATTGGTTGATCAATCGCTCTTGAATCCCAAGCGCATAGTTATTGGAGTGCGTGCTTGGTGTGCAGCAATAGGCTTATAGCAGGGCGCAAATGTGTGCAACTCACAAACAGCAGGAAGGTACAACAGCCATCATCATCATAAACGCAATTTGTAACGCACGCTATATTCCCCGCACAGCGTGATGTTGTGGCGTAAAGCCATGCTCGCTCGAAAACGAGGTGAGAGACCTTACATGAAGGTAATGCCATCACCACGTTTCATATACGATGGATGCGCTCAGCCTTGTCCAATCAACCAACTCAAGAGCTGAATGTTTGGTGCATGGTTGTTTGTGTACCTGCACGCATTATCTGTTCTGATGGGCTTTCTTGTGGTTGTACAGAAAGAGTTGGATTTAATGGTAGTTGGTAATATCTTAATGTATTTGTGTGGGCCCTCACACTCGCTACGTTAGTACAGCCCCTAACGATACTTCAATTATATGATTATAGTTTACTGTTAAGCTTATAATCCATGTATCAAAGGTAGCAGGTAGGAATAGGTAGTAGACTCTAGAAAGTGTATAATAATGTATACATTAATGACGATATCAATTCTTAAGCACACGATGCGTGCAATGAATGACGTATATAAGAATTGATGTGTCACAATCTGTATATCCATCCATCCAATTTCATGCGCTCTCTCCGGGTCCGGTTATATCGAATGGGTTTAACGTGACCCCTGAAGCCACTAGGGGTGCTATTCTGAATCGCTTCAGTTCATCAGACTGATTCGAATCTCCCTCTTAAACCATTACAAAAAAATATAACATTTTACTAATCAGTCTGGGCGGCGCG
>JAZEWT010000005.1:4323993-4335633 GCA_036362905.1 Mordacia mordax
TTAGTCATGTACAGGCTCGCGGTGAGCCAGAGCCTGTCCCGGCAGACACAGGGCGCAAGGCAGGGATATACCCACGATGGGACGCCAGTCCATCACCGGGCAATGCGGGCACTTTAGTCTGCAAGCCAATTAACCCATGCAGCAGCGTGTTAATTTGGACTGTGGGAGGAAAACGGAGTACCCGGCGAAAACCCACGCGGACACGGGGAGAGAAGCTCGCAAACTCCACACAGAAAACAGCGTCCGAGCCGAGATTCCCAACCGGGACCTTCTACAGTGCAAATATAATGGTAACAAAAGAGGTGCCAGAAGAAGTTAGGTATTGTTGCAAGTAAGTTGTCTATTCGAGTCTAAGGGTAACACAATCGCAGACAAAGCAGAGAGAGATGAAGCACTGGAGCGGGTTCTGAGTGTTTGAATGGAGACGTAGCGGGAACCAACCTGTAGATAAACTACAAATATATATAACAAACGTGGAGTAGCAACGACGGGTCATAATGCTTGGTAGATTGTCCAACGTTGTTATAATCCATAGGCCTGGTAGTGGCTTCTTGACGGGACAACCTTTAACAATGGGACCTTTTGTTTAAATGTTAACACATTTGCGTTGCAATACCGCACGCGGTTTTATATACGCTCTTAAAAAACCGCACATAATAGTCCGGTTAAAAACCGCGTGATTTGACTGGAAAGGCTTAAAAGAGAAACACACGAGGTCGCAGTTGCGACATTTGCGGCGGAATAAATAAATTAAAAACTGCGATGCAACTATAAAACAAAACTGCCGGGTCGAGGCGGTTGTCAGTCTCCCAGACTCGTCTCACACGGCCCGCTAAGCTCGCCCGTGTTTATCTTTTATTTTTCCAATTAAACTTTAAGATAAGGTTAACGCGAAGGTACGATGGCTTCTGCGGTGAAGAAGGTCGTGGTGTTCGGTGCCACGGGCATGACCGGGCTGGCGGTGCTGCCGCAGTTGCTCAAGGCTGGTGAGCGCTTCCAGGCGAGCCCGTAGGCTTCACCTACGGGCTTAGGCCCTCGCCCTCGATGCAAATTCATTATTATACTGAAAGAGCATCGCAATATACAACGTTATAAGTTATCGTACAATAATATTTTTAAAAATGTTTTGCGATAATATGCATGTTGTAGTATTGCTAAAGTTTGTCATATGTGGTGATGCAACGAATCGGGTATTACAGTAATCCCAATATTAACAATAATCGTTTGCTTTGAGTGGGTTTACTTTAAACTTTAATCAAATACATTACGCGATTAACAATGTTTTATGCAATCTACTGTCTATATATTGAACAGTTCCATTTGTTGCTGGCTGATTGGGATTGTTATGGCTTTGCGTAGCACACCGTTATAAAATCTATATTTCGAGTTTAGTTGAAGTGTGGTCAGACACTCCGTACGACCCATCATCCAGCAGTGGAGTGACACTTCGGGCCGTCATTGACTGTTGAGCGTTTCTTAACGCCACGTTCTGTCTCAATACACGTGTCGTAACAATATATGTACGCAACACTGGCATCAGCGTTTTGATAGGGCAGAACGTGGTGCCAACAGCATGCCAAGGTTGCGTTAACGTTGGCATGTCACTGGAGTTAACGTGTTTTAATCACCGGCCATGACTTATCCACTGCTGGATGAAGTCCTCCCACTACGTTGTCGCTATTGGTCACGATACCATCGCATGTGATTGTCAGAAACCGTTTATTCCTGTACAGGGCCGCGGTGAGCCGGAGCCTATCCCGGTGCACACAGGGCGCAAGGCAGGGGTATACCCACTATGGGACGCCAGTCCATCACCGGGCACTGCGGGCAATGTAGTCTGCGAGCCAATTAAACTATGCAGCGGCATGGTTTTTTTGGACTGTGGGAGCAAAACCGGAGTGCCCGGCGAAAACCCACGTGGACATGAGGAGAGAACATGCTAACGCCACACAGAAAGGCACCCGAGCCGAGATTCGAACCCGGGACCTCCTTGCAGTGAGGTGACAGCGCTACCCACTGGGCCACCGTGCCGCCCTCGTCACGATCTCGTGATTACACAGTCCACTCGTGGACTTCAACTGACCTCATCCAGTCCACGTCCATGATGGGCTGAGTCACGTTTTCTCCAGCGGGCTCACATTTTAAACACTTGTCCATCAGCCGTAATTGCTTCTGGCGAAGTGTCGTCACCCGTAAGCAAGCCCCGTCGCTATCTATCCAAAGCAGTTGGAAGTATCCGTTGTAGTTTTTAGGCATTGACATCTGTACCTGTACCGGCGATGGACCGGCGTCCCGTCGTCGGGTGTATTCCTGCCTTACGCCCTGTGTTTCCGGGATAGGCTCCGGCTTCACCGTGACCCGATATAGGATTAAGCGGTTTCAGATAATGAGATCTGTACCTGTTTACTACTGGTGGTGAGTGCATTCGGTTTTTTTTGCGTGAGGATAGAGTGCACATTGGTTAATAATTCCTGCGTATACGTGATACAGTCACCACACATTTGATTGAAGCCAATAATCAACCAGGAACAGGCGGACATCGATATTACCCCTGATTGTACCGACGGGCGAAGTCTAGTTTTGTGTCTCATCTCATCTGATTGTCAGAACCGCTTAATCCTGTACAGGGTCGCAGTGAGCCGCAGCCTATCCCGGCAGACACTGGGCGCAATGCAGGGATATACCCACGATGGGACGCCAGTCCATCACCGGGCACTGCGGGCAATGTAGTCTGCAAGCCAATTAACCTATGCAGCGGCATGTTGTTTGGACTGTGGGAGGAAACCGGAGTGCCCGGCGAAAACCCACGCGGACACGGGGAGAGAACGAGCAAACTCCCACACAGAAAGGCACCCGAGCCGAGATTCGAACCCGGGACCTTCTTGCTGTGAGGAGGCGACAGCGCTACCCACTGGGCCACGGCGCCGCCTTCTGGTTTTGCGTGCTTTTCAAATTTTGTGTCACCCTCGTTCTCTGTTTCCAATCCACATGTCAATGCGACGCATGCATTGACAAACGTTTGTGTGCATGCATATTGAATACTTTGCTTTTCATAGTCAATTGAAAGTACAAGGGAATTAATCGGTCACTTTTGTTTTATTTTTTTAATATACCTTAGAAGAAACTCTTCACCATTGTAGCCCCTTTTTAAAAGTTATCTAGCAGGGAGGGGTAAGAAAGTTTCAACATCTCAGGGCACCGGAGGAAATTTAGTAAGGACACCCTGGGCAGCATGTCTTTGGGATGTGATCCCAATTGTGCTAGGGGTCACAAGTTCCAGACGGTGGAGCGCATTGCATCGACCTTACCCTGCACTCAGATTTGTCGTGGGAGACACTTCAATTCACTACTTGACATCTCAGGAAGCCACTTCGTGGATCGACGAACTCGACGTCACATTGTTGCATTGTCGGCTTTTCCCGTCATGGGAGAGAAGGAGATTGCTTAATTTCATAATCCAAAAGCACTCTATCTCAACTGCCGATCTTTTTATTTCGATCCCGGTCCACCTTCAATAACTATAGTAAGGTTACCATCGTTTCTGTTGTGCTCCCTCTGTGTTCCAATAACAATGCCATTTTCCTTAGCGAACCATTTATACGGGACTTGTCTTCTTCGTACTTACCTTGAGGTTTGCTTTGCAGGCTTATTTGTAGTTGATTAAATCCCATGTATCTCGTAACCTCTCTACCAGGGCCCCCCTCCTGATGTCTCCCCTCCACCCACTCTCCACTCTCCACCTTGCAGGCTATGCCGTGACGGCGTTTGTGCGGAACGCGGCCCTGCTGCCGCCCGATTTGACGCTGCAGGTGGTGGTGGGCGACGTGCTCAAGCCGGAGGACGTGAGCCGTGCCGTGGCCGGGCAGGACGCCGTCATCATCATTCTGGGCACGAGAAACGAGCTCGGTGAGACGGCACCCGGGTAGAGGTGCCTGCGCGGCCTTGAGTGGCTCGGTCACGTCCTGAGACGCGTGGGTGGCTCGGCCTTGTTGGCATGGCCCGACCTCGCCTCAGACTTGGCTCGTGGGCACCCTGAGCACGAGTGCGGCGCAGATGTGGCTCGAGTTGGGAGCAGTTATGAGCTAGCTCACATGAGTCACCCTGCCACCGCGTGACTCGAGCATTCGGGTGATGTTTATGGCAAAATGTGCGGTGTGAGTGAAAAGAAAAGCCATTGTCATCGTGAATGTCTTCAAGGCGACTTCCTGTTTGCTCTCTGTTGCGCTTGAAAAAGTTAAACTTGGTGGAAGATTGTAGGGGAAATCGGAAATTGCCGTGTGAATTTAAAACGGAACATTAAGCAATATGCACAGCATAGCAAAGCAACGACGAGAATGAACAACACTCTTGATCAAATGACCCCTACGACCCACGGAGTGTGGGGTAGCCCTCATCCACCAGTGGACTAACAGAAGGGGTTGCACACTATTTGTTGCTGGCCATACTGGCCAAGTTAGCCAGTCACACACAGCATGATAGAAGATATAACAGACAAGCATTAATACATTTCTTGAATTGAGCAAAATTATTTTAGGAACTCAAAGTAGCATCACCGGCATCACACTAGCACTGCTCTCCTACCTCCACAATAAAACATTCTACATCAAAATCGGCAACTGCGCCATCCCTACATAACTACGCACGTCATCCCTCATGGCTCCATGCTCGCGCCACTCCTCTTCTCCACATGCATATCCCCACTTGGTCGCCTCATTGCAAACTTCTACAACAACTACCACTTCTACGTCTATGACATTCAGCTCTAGACCACCTTGACAGCACTGGACAAGACAGTGAACATCTCAACCTGCACCACTACACTTCAGGTATGGCTGCTTAACAACCGCCTACTACTAAACTCTGACGAATCAACCCTAACCTACATAGGAACTTTTCACAGTCTCACCACCGCCACCACACTCTCAACCAATCCAGAAATCGCCAGCACGACAGTCAACCCCTCACCATTTTACAACCTTACTGAAATCACCTTCGACCCCAGCTTTGCTTTGCCAAGCACATCAACAACATACTTGGGCCGTGTAACTTCTACATCCGCGCACGGCGGCAGATACACTCCATTCTTTGCACCGCAACAGCGCACATCCTAGCTTGCTGTATAATCAACTCGACTATTGCAATGCCATACAAAACGAACTCAAAACAACAAAAATGCAACAAACTCCTCCACCTTTAATGCAGCCTCTAGCAGTCCTTAGCATCCCTTCTGGACACTCACTCAGCAGCGATTGCACGTACACTTTAGATACCAATATAACAGTGGATAATTTACAAGACTGTACTACTCTGTCACCGAGGTACACACTCAGGACAACACCAATACCTCGCCAACCTCACAGCATTCAACGCAACGCACTCTCCGCAGCTCCTGAAAATAATTGCTCAGCATCCCTCGCTCGAACACAAAAATGCAGAATGGCCTTTAACAAATTCCTTATCCGCACTCACAACCTGAAACAGCCTCTCCCTGCACTTTCGACGGACCAACACAACCTCGACGTTCAAAATCAACGACTCAGACAACGGGTATTTCACCAGGCTCTCTCATGCTGAGCTTGGCTCCACGCTTCAGTAGCCGTGTCTCGCCCCTGACCAGGCACGGGAATTTGCGCGGCGTGTTCGAAATTGTATTTACTTTTATCAATACGATGGTGGCACGGTGGCACAGTGGGTTGGACTGTCGCCAAACAGCAAGAGGGTCCCGGGTTCGAATCTCCGCTCAGGTGCCTTTTTGTGCGGAGTTTGTATGTGCTTCCCGTGTCCGCGTGGGTTTTCGCCGGGCACCTCGGTTTCCTCCCACAGTCCAAAAAAACATGCTGCTGCATAGAATAATTGGCTTGTGGACTAAATTGCCCGCAGTGCCCGGTGATGGACTGGCGTCCCATCGCGGATATATCCCTGCCTTGCGCCCTGTGTCTTCCGTGACAGCTTCAGCTCACCGCGGCCCTGTACAGGACGAAGCGGTTTTTGACAATGAGATGAGATGAGATCAATGCGATCCTCCCAGTGATTTGCAGGTCACATTACTAATCCTAGAGCCAGGAACCAAAGCCGGGATCGTCTGGTGAGGCAGCAGTGCTATTCACTGCTTCACCCTACCGCCTGTAAAGCGTTTCATAGCCAGCGATTTTACCCAGAGCTCAATTTTTAAGCGGCACATGAATAAAATATATTTTGTGTTAATTTAAAAATGTCCAACTTCACATTGGCATGCCGTTCTTTCCGCAGCTCTGTGTAGCACTTTGTGACCCTCGGTGAAAAAGCGCTCTGTAAATGCACTTATTATTATTATCACTAGCAGCTCAGTTCTAGATTTATATCGCGATGGGCAGGCGTCGACAGGGCTCGATGGGAATACAGCCCGGAGCAGCCGTGTCACGTACGCTGATAAATCAGTGCTTCGAAACCACAACTCTCTGCAAGAATGAGCAGCGACTGATTAAAAAAAGCCCCAAAAATTGTTGTTGCTGATTTTCCATTCTTGTGCCGTTCTTGCTGACGTGCCGTTCTCTCCGCAGCTCTGTGCAGCTCTTCGTGACCCTCGGGTGAAGAGTGGCTCCGTGATCGCAAGCATCTATTTTATTATTCGGGCTCGCCGCCTCGTCCCCTTGCGAGTGAGCAGGCGCCACCACGGTGATGTCCGACGGCACGCACAACATCGTGGCGTCCATGAAGCAGCACGGGGTGCGCAGGGTCGTCGGCTGCATGTCCAGTAAGTCGCCGCCGTGGTGGCCGTGCGGGCCGTGGTGGCCGTGCGGGCCGTGGTGGCCGTGGTGGCCATGGGGGCCGTGCGGGCCGTGGTGGCCGTGGTGGCCGTGGTGGTCGTGCGGGCCGTGATGGCCGTGGTGGCCGTGCGGGCCGTGGTGGCCGTGCGGGCCGTGGTGGCCGTGCGGGCCGTGGTGGCCATGGTGGCCGTGGTGGCCGTGCGGGCCGTGGTGGCCGTGGTGGCCGTTCGGGCCGTGGGGGCCGTGGTGATTGTGTGGTGCTGGTGGTGATTGTTGATGGTGGTGGTCATGATGGTGGTGATGATGATGATGATGGGGATGTTGCCCGATGGTTCTTGCTGTGGGAGTGAGGCCGTGAACTGGCATACGTTTTGGCAGTGATGTTGATGACATTAGATGACGTACTGATGTACGTTTTCACACCTTGATACACGATGATTGCTTTCCAAAGCTGCTCTTTCAGGATAGCCATACCTAGCACTCCTCTCTCCTTCGTGACATTTCGCCTCCCACGCTGGGAGGCGCCGTCAGCCGTGAGTTCGCCTGACGATGCCTCCGAGGCGGGAGGCTCTCCCGAAGGAGCAGCTTTGGCAAGCGGTGGGGACGATGACCGTGCCGCCGTTGACGCTGCCACCGTTGGCGTTGCCGCAGCGTTCTTGCTGTGGGAGCGATCGCGCGTGCCCCCGCGCATGGTGCCCGTCACCGAAGACCACGAGCGCATGTACGCCGTGCTGCGCGAGTCGCAACTCGACTGGACCGCCGTCATGCCGCCGCACATCGACAGTACGTGCGGCCGCACCGCGCACGCGCGCACGCACGCACACGCGCGCGCCTGCACTCACTCGCACTAAAACAAAGATCCCCCATATAGTCTTAACAGACTGTAGGGTCAAGTGCCGTGCGAGCACCTATGAAGGTCGACACGGCACAAGAGAGGGTGGGTGACCAACACCATGCCCGGCCGTGGCAATATTTTCACATTGCGCTAGGTACTCATTTGAGGCTGAGTCGACCTAGGGGAGGCCTAGAACCGGTCCAGAAAATCGTCCACATTGTTGATGGCCGTGAGCGGCATTCGAACTCGGGTCGCCGGGTTTGTAGCCCAGCGCTGCGCTAACCGCTGCGCCACCGCTCCCCACTCACACACGCACCCTTGCACATTCACTCCCACGCGTGCACATGCCATCGTACACACGCACACACACGTGTGCGCCTGGCAGACACGCATGACCACTCACCATTGCACTCACCCTTGTACACACTCAGACACGTGCAAAGTAAAAAAAAATCCTGCCTTATACGGTAGTCGTAACAGACCCGTGGAGCATAGTTTGTTAGCAAGCACCTATTAGGGCCAGCATGAAACATGATGGGATGGTGTAGCCAGCACCATCCTCGGGTGCCTTTCCCTCCCAAGTGGTGAGATCTCATTTGAGGCTGAGTCGACCTAGTAGAGGCTCACGACCGGGTCACCAGTATTAGCCAAGAGCGGGAATCGAACTCGGGGGACCATGTACAATGCACAGTGCGCTAACCACTGCACCACTACTGTTCAGTCTTACACATTTGATCACCATGTATGTTCTCATACATGTGTGCACAAGAGCACAAGTGTATTCTCGCTTTTAGGAACACGAAGCGTGCGTGCAGACACACATACACACACTCTAACCCTAACATAATCTTAACATAAGTCCAATGTCTACCCTTAACCCTGGCCCTAAGTTAAAGCATCACTTATTGCTTAACCCGAACCCTGAGTAAAGCCATGACGTGCCTCTTAAACCTAAAGCAAACCATATGTTTAAGGATTAACACCAAACCTAACACAAACTATCACCTCCTCGCAACTGGAACCTCAACGACTACCTCTTACATTGGCCATTACCGACTGTGAGCAACGTGAACTTAATATTTCAGTGTTGTCGCTGAGTTTTACTTGTGCCAGCGTCTACGCCTAAACAACGTTCAACTCTTTACCCTGTGCCCTAAGCCGGCAGCAGCCCTTGTGCCTGATGCTGGATGACCACGAGAACAGATGACACCCCATTAATGCATTCCTACACCTGCCCCGAACGCCACGTCCGATGGTGCACCCGAACACAAGCCATTGCGTTGTCGCCCGTCCAACAGGCAAACTCCCTCTGACGGGGGAGTACACGGTGACGGTGGGCGCCGTTGGGGGCCGCGTCATCTCCAAGGAAGACCTGGCTCACTTCTTTGTGCGATGCCTCTCCGCCGACGAGTACGTGGGCAAGACCGTGAGCCTGTCTCACACCTACGCGGCGGCGTAGGCCATCGAACGCGACCAGACCAGCCGAGCCAGCTGAATGCGGTCGCGGCGGGGGGGTTCAACGCAGACCAGCCAGCCTTAACGCAGCTCCTTCAGCTTATGATAATTAAAGCAGATTTCACAGACTCCAATCAGTTCAATACGGTCCAGCCAGCTTAGCAGAGCTCGGCACAGCCCAGCTTGCCCGGTCAAATTGACAAGCCAGCTCAGGCCGCTCTGCTTTGTCCACCATGTCCCGCTCTACCTGGCCAGCCAAATCAACAAACGTAATGCATGATTGCTTACCAAAGCTGTTCTTACTGCATAGCTTTGCCGAGACTCAGTCTCAGCGCGTCTGACGATCCCTCCATCGTTGGAGGTGAAACGTCATGAAGAAGAGAGGAGGAGTTCGCAACAGGGCTTTCCCAAAAGAACAGCATTGGTAACCAGCCATCCTAGATCTGGCCATGACAACTACGTCAGTACACACAGTGCAGTTAAATACTGCCCCCACCCCCGCCTCTGTCCATTCACCTATATAACCGTGGTCGCCGCACGTAGGTCATGTGTGGACTAAAGTGTCATTGCTACCACCTCTTTGGAGGTGTCTGACCAGCGTGGAAGAGAAGGCCAAGTACCTTATAAAGGGATCGACCACTAGAGCTGCCATTGGCTGTGGCTGCACCACCAACAGTGGCGTGAACAAACAATTGAAGGGCTGCACCTTTATCTTATGTAGATTGGTCAAATAAATGTGAAGTAGTTTTAAGGACCACTCGGGCTTTTTTGGGAAAATATTTCAATTATAATTTCTTTTTTTAAGTCGCATTTTGTATGCGTGCATGCAATGAGTAAATTGATGGTGGAATAATATATATCGTACTTTTTAAATTCATGCCAAAGTTCATTCGTTCACATTCTAATGCAACAGATAGCTGACTTCATGGGCGCAAGTGTATGAGCGCTTCAGCACTTCCGTCGAGCAGTCAGGCTGCACCACACATGGTTTTGCACCGTTTCCGACGTTACCACCAAGCTGTCGCCAGCCATTACCAATAAATCTCGTGTCCGGTCGACTTGTCTCATTTATTGATGGGAGATTTTTTTTCTTTTAAAATCAGCGCCGCGCAGAAAAAGAGTTTTGAAAGATGTGTACACGCAACCCGCAGTAATGTGGATCCGAAACGTATGCAGTCAGAAAACGGAACAAACATTTTTTAAAAGTGCACAAATAAGCAGGGAGCGATGCACTCTCATAATTACACAGGCAGAAAGAGGGAACATTTGGATTAGAAAGCGTGACAGGTTAATGACGTAATTGGAACTTTAAAAAAACTGAAGTCAGCTTAGGTAGGTCAGACCATGGCTGTAAAAGGGTGATGGCCGGCAGGTGAGGCGAATGGTCCATTGGTAGAGGTGGCAACACGCTCGAAAAGGCGTCTCGTGTGGAGACGGAGTGATCAAATCGGCTCGTGAGCAGGCGCCAGGTGGGATTCACGACATCGCAGAAACATGAAAAATCACGAAGTCTTGGGAAGATCTCTAAAAATCCAACAGTGGATGTATCGTCTCCCGCAGATCCATGGTGGTGGGGCAGGGGAAGATCTCTAAAAATCCAACAGTGGATGTATCGTCTCTCGCAGATCCATGGTGGTGGGGCAGGGGAAGATCTCTAAAAATCCAACAGTGGATGTATCGTCTCTCGCAGATCCATCGTGGTGGGGCAGCGATTGCTCCCCTCCCCCAACCCAATTGCATCTACGTCTATGCCACGGTGGTTATCTGACCACATTTCACCATACTGGCCAGTACGCGAGCTGGTGAAGGGGAGGGGGGTTGGTATCCAGGACTGGTTCAGATATCGCTTGCTGCTGATATCAGCCGTGGCCAGGAATCGAACCTGGTTACGCCTTCATCACCACGAACAACTTGGCTAACCGGATTTAAAGTACAGTGTGCCAACCACTGCACCACCGCTCCCGCGTAGTTTGAAGGCTGGATAACTCATTAATATTAATCAGTATGTGTGGACGCGCCTCGCTGGGCGGGGCCCCTGCGCGCCTCGCGCCCAATTGCACGCGCTCAGCAACGCGTAGACCAATGGTAAGCCAGTGAGGTTATCTGTCCCCGCCCACGCACACAAGTCCCTCCCACTTGTCGCCACGAGCCCCGCCCATGTTAACCTTTACCCCGACTAAGCGCACATGTATCAGGAGACGGTTGAGGCACTGGCCCGTCATCAGTGCTTCGGATATAAAATTACAACAGGTTTTACCGTATCTGGCGATTATGCAGGTGTTAAGATCTTAACACTCTCTAAAAGATCTTAACACCTGCATAATCGCCAGGTGTTAAGATCTTAACACCTGCATAATCGCCAGGTGTTAAGATCTTAACACCTGCATAATCGCCAGATACGGTAAAACCTGTTGTAATTTTATATTTGTATACTGGCAAAAAAGTACCCATAGTGCTTCGGATGTTTATTTCAATGTTCTTTCACCACTCTACAGCCCCGCGTCGCGTGTATATTTTAAGGCCGCATTGATTTTGTTTTCGTAATGTCTGAACGCAGTTCACCGAATGATCTGTGTTCCCCGCATTGCTCCCGCTCTGCCCCCC
>JAZEWT010000005.1:4374381-4393399 GCA_036362905.1 Mordacia mordax
TCTTCTTGCTCCGGCAGTACATAGACTGAAATTGGAACGATACAGAGAAGATTAGCGTGGCCCTGCGAAAGGATGACACGGAAATTCGTGAAGCGTTCTGAGTTGCCTTCAAGTGCTGCTCCTGAATATATCCACACATGGGCAGCAATTTCACACCTTCCTTGCCACGGGGAGTAATGATTGATCCTAAATAGGCAAAACCATAATGCTCTCACAACTTGACCTCATCGGGAAACTGGCAGCCCTACCGCATCATCACATGACCGGGTAGTTGATTCGTTACACATTACCCAGGGGGTAGGGTGGGCGGCGGTAAAGGGATTTCTCAATGAAACAAGTAGCATCGGCAATTTGCCGACAGGAGAGGCCCTGGCGGCTGGGTCAAGTGAGGGCTGCTGTGGCGCTGCTTCTGCTGTTGTGCCAATGTTGTGAGTTGTTGCAGCGCACAGCCACACTGACCGAACTCCCTCCCGCGCGTGTGCGACGGTGCCGGCGCGCAGGAGCCGTTCTTACTCGCGCTCCCGTTCCCGCTCGCGATCGCGATCCCGCTCGCGCTCGCGCTCTCACTCCCGAGGACGCCGCTACTCGCGCTCTCGCAGCCGGTCCCCGCGCAGGTACGGACGTCACGCAACACGCATGGGAAATTTTTCCACGCGCTGAATGTTGTCAGAGTAGGAATTTCAATTAGCTTTCGACAAACAAAGAATGAGAGACCTCCGTCATAACCTTTAAAGACTAGTGGCAGACAGGTGAAGGTATGGTACATGAAGGGAATAGGTGGCCAGCGCCACACCGTACCAGCTGTGTCTCCGTACTTCTCATGTTTAATTACTGCCTCAAAAAGCTGCTCTCTCGAGACAGCCGCGTCAATCGCCCCCTCTTTCCCCAACGCGACGTTTCGCCTCACACGTTCGAGGCATCCTCAGGCGCTTTGTGCGTGTGTCGTGTGTGACGCATAAAGTGCCTGAGGATGCTACGAACGTGTGAGGCGAAACGTCACGATGGGGAAAGAGGGGGGCGATCGATGCGGCTGTCCCGAGAGCAGCTTTTCGATGCAATCATCATGCATTGAGCTGTGAAAACCTACATCAGTACATTCTCATGTTTATACAATAACTCATTTAAGGTTGAATCGACCTAGGATAAGCTTGAGGAATTGTTCATGTATTTGTAACTGATGTTGGATGTAGGGGGAACTTGAATCACCAAACTTGAATCACCAGCTTCTCATAACTGTAATAACCACTTTACTTCCATGCCTTACACATATGGACACCACACACATTAGCATGTGTCGTACATCCCGTTCATGCTGAAGTATGCCTTGGTCACGTCCAAGTCACTGCAAGACAGCGTCGCTGAAATTTAACCAATATTAAGTAAATAGAGATACTATGTTATCTGCGGGTACCTAATGCAAGTCATGATTCTTACGCTCACAGTGCATGCATCACATTGTGCTTATAAGGATTGATTTGGATTTATGCAAATCCTTTGTACATGTACCTTAATGCTGATTGAACAAAAGAGACATGATGTAGGTGATATAAACAAGTAGTGAAAGCGGTGGATGGGGAGGTGAAGTGTTAACATTCGTAGACGCATGAAAAACTTGCAAAAGACTGGCTTCTCTGCACGCATAGACATGTATAGTCATAAACATTAATTGTTGACAATTTTAATTGATAAATGAAGGGAGCTGCTCTGATCTAATGGTTGTCAAATCTGACTTGTATTCAGAGGCCACCAGTTCGATTCGATCTCCCACCATGGTCAGATGTGAAATGTTCTTAAATATCTGTGCACCCAGCACCATGAATGGGTCAAGTTCACAACTGAAAAGGGGCAAATGTTGCACATGGTGACTTGGGGCTGCAAATTAAGCCGTGTAGGTGGCAGCCACTGACCAGTTAGCCACACTCTGCGGATTGAACTGTTCTGATGGAATTGCTTCCTGACATTTTAGCATCGGTAATATGTTCTGAACATGGTTGAGCGATTGTCATTTAAATAACCGTTTGCATGCCCCTGGTGTGCAATGTCCAATAGAAGTGTCGTCAGTTAGTGTGGGCATCACTCTTGCAAACTAGCTGAGGAACTGGGTAAATGGGACATTTCCTGTAACAAACATTGATTGTTTACTGTAAGAATTACTCGTTTACCCTAAGAATTACTTCACGCGTTGTGAGGCTGGTAATGTGTGAAATGTAATTTGGGAGGAAAAAAAACAATACGTATGACTTGTTTCGTCACTTAAAAATTAACACTTTTGCCCATTGGGCAAAATGGGCTTTCTGGACATTTGTTTAAGTGACTAAATCGTGGAGCAGTCTCCATATCTCATACTCATCAGCAAGGTGTGGACTGTGTAAATGGTGCTGGGTTGCTGTGGTATATAAGCAGGATTCCTGCTTATACGCCACAGTGCCCTTTAGGAACAGCACATGTACCACTTGCACAAATTATGTCGTTGGATGTGGGTCTTAAACATATTAACGAAGCAGGTCTCAACAGACTAAAGTTTTTAAAGGTATTTCTGAACTAGTAAAATATACGAAGTTTAAATGAACCACTTAAATCAAAAAGCAACCATTCAATATAGCTGCCCGATTTTCTCTTCTAATGTATTTAAACATGTACGTTTTGGATTTGAAGTACTTCTTTAGTTGAGTCGGTAGAATATGTGAGATGGTGTTCTATTCGTTAGGCCCTGTATCAGTGACGTGTTGTAATGCGTTTGTGAATTTTGCTTTGCTGGTGTCCGCAGGTCTCGCTCACGATCATACGAGCGGAGGCGAAGCAGGTGAGTGACGCCGCCTCACACCTCACCTTCTTCAGCACTCTAGATGTCGCTTCTCACACTCGTCCTCTCAGACCTCACCCCCTCCCAACCCTCACCGCTCATAGCCCTTCTCTTAAACTTCATGCGTCTAACCCTCACCGTGCACAACCCTCATCCCAGTAACCCTCGCCACTCATACCTCTTCTTGTAAACCTCTTCTCTTTAACCTCATCCCCGAACTCTCACTGCTTCCGCCCCTTCTCGTCATCCTCACTCCGCTAACACTCACCGCTCATTGCCCTTCTATCAAATCTCACCCTCTTCTCAGACCTCAGCCCTTCACCACGTGTCGCCCACTGCCGTCATACCTCGCCCTCACGATCCCCCGTCTGTGTGTTTGCCGCTGGCACAGGTCCGGCTCGGAGCGGAGGCGCTCGCGCTCGTACTCCCCGCGGCGCCGCTCCCGCTCGGGATCCCCGCGCCGCTCGCGCTCCCCGTCTCCTGCCCCACGTTCCAGGTCCTCTTCCGCTCACGGCACGCTTTAGTCCCCTGACAAATGGTTTCCAGGCTGCTGGTCAACTGGGTCGTGGTGTCGGCTTGACCCTGTAGCCACGGCGAGAGGGATACCCGATGTGGTGTGCTCATGGCTTAGATTTTCACGGATTATCTTCTGGGTTGCTGGTAGACCTGGAAGATAGGTGGTATGTAACTAGTCCACACAGGCACAGAGGGAGGTGTACTCGATGTGGTGTGCTGGCTATGGGATTACTTTCATGATCATCTCACCGACCAAAAGAGACACAGCTGAAGTTAAACGCTTAGATTTGCATAGAGGCCCATAAACTCGCCTGTAGACTCGTAGACTTTCAAAGACTTGTATTGTAATACGTAGACTTTCGAAGAGATGATTCCTAATGCAGGGGCCTTTCTGTTGTGGAGTTTGCATTTTCTCCCGCTGTTGGGCATGGCTTTTCCCCGAATTTACTAGTTTCCTTAAAAAACAAAAAACGCCCAGAATACATCTGGTATTGGCCAAACATCCCAATGCTGATGAAATAATAAAGCATGCTGTCTATCTCTACCCCGCACCCTCCACCACTGTCATTACAGCCGATCCATGTCCCACCGCAGTGCCAGTGGCCGCAAAGACCTGGACTGATTGCGCGAAAAAGACGTCGATGAGGAAGAGGAGATATGATCACTACGAGCAGCCCTGCCCTCTGGCCAACAGCACAGCACTGCCCCCCTCACGTACACACACACCTCTGCACCACTGCATGTGGCACAGACACCCATCCTAGCTGCTCTCCCCAACTTCTTTGGCCACGTTTGACCAGCGCACAGCAGCAAAGCCTCGTGATAGCCTTCGATAGAACAAGCTCGTAGCGCCTCGTACATACTGCTTTTCCACTGCGCAAGTGAACCACGCCAGGGCTGTGCCAAACCAGCCCTGGTGTGGCTCAGAATTGCCTTCGGTTGTTTCCACTGCAGAACATGAGCTTTGCCGCTGATGTAGCGCGCAATGAACGGGTCAGCAAGTGTGCCGACTGCTGCAGCGTGTGATGAAAGTGGTCACCCATGTCTCCAGCTCTGTCCCATTCCAAGCTTGTCTCGGACAGATCTATGAAGCCAGCGTTGAATGCTTTGGTTCTAGCTGGGTTGAGTAAATAGCCAGTGGAAAGCCACCCATACCACGAGGGCCACAGGAAAAAAAGATGTCTGGGGATAAGTCTTTAATTGGGATCTTTTGCCCAGTGCCTAGTTCATAGGCATGTAATGATGCACAGTCCCTGGCAATTTGATCGTAGCACTATATGGGAGAGTCACGATTTGGTTTAAGAATTGTTTTCTCATGGTTCTGTACTGTTGGTATTGCCAACCATATTCTGGCTTGTTGGTCCTGCCAGCCCAATGGCACATGGGCAAATTGTATAGCTTGTATATAATTTGTTGACATAACGGGACGGTGTCTGAGCATAATCGATTTTTATCGATGCCTACACATTCATTTTTTTATATATATGTGGAAGTCCATGCCCAGAGAAAAATATTCGCCCCACTGTATCCGTGTACCGGTGAGCAATTGATGAACATCCCCAGGGTGCGACCACAAACTTGAGGGCCATTCCTCAACTTGAGTGGCTCTCACCCCCATGGAGTTTCCTTAGATAAAGAGACAGTCCAACGTAAAAAAAAAACTCAAAAAACACCTGTAATGCTCGGGATTTAACAGGTGATAACCAAAATAGCGTTTGAAAATATATGGTGGCGAATATTATTTTGGCGGACAATTCTGCGTACAGGGAATGCCTGACTGCACCATTGCCTCGCACTGCATCACCAACTTTCTCCCACCAGAGCTTCTTGAAAGCCTTCCTCGATGTCGCATCTCTCTCTACACAACCTTTCACGCTCGTGTGTTGATTTTTTAATTAACCGACATCCTTAACATGCGCGCACACGCCATTTCTGAAAAAAAAATTCTCTCGCCTTTACCGGGCGGATTTAATTGGGGTCTAAGGGGGTGCCCAGAAAAAAAGCTGGTCCGGTAACGCTGGGAATCGTGCAGGCCGCCTGTTAAACCTTGTATTTTATTTTACCAGCAACACCACATCATCCAGTAGGTGGGCATCTCTCAGATGTCACAATTGGCGTTCTCGTGATCTGCCAACCCATAGTCATGGATTCAAACCACACCTAACGTTTTCTTGGTGTACACCATATTATATTCGCTGGGCTGTCAGAAATGTAATTAAAAGGGAGTGTGTGAGCAAATGAAGTGTAGCTGAGTTTAGATACCCATGTGTTTTTTTTATTAAATATTGTTTTGCCCTGTAATTCCTGTGGCTTTTTTGTCGAGCAGTACCTGTAGGATATGGTACCTAGAATAAGTACCCACGTATTCGTTACCAGAGGGTAGTGCAGCGGCTTTTGTTGTCGCCATACTCTCTGTGCTCTCACATCTGTGCTGCCCACTGTCACGGACCGGCCTCACTGGTGGCCACGTAGGGAGGCCGTCATTCAAAAGTGGGTCGACAAGGGCTGTGGGTGTTCCATGTACAACCAGTGAGCAATTAATTGATCTGCTCAGACACACGCTACCAAATGTGGACTACTTAAAAGCGTAGCGTGTGTTTTTGTCGAGTAGCCCAGGCTTTCTTGGAATGGTAAATTGTGAGCACGTTTTTGTGTAATGTGTGGGTCTCTCCCCTCCATGCAGTACTTGTCTCCACAATATCGCTATTTATAACTGAGCGTTAAGTGTGTAACAAACGGTGCAGCAGTGCTTTAGAGGCCTCTTTGCCACTATTGCATTTTTTTTTTAGGAATAGCAACTTTTGTTACCCTCGGGTGAAACGTTTTTTAGAAATTAAAATATTACCATACCTCTGGCGGTGGGTTGCACAGTGGTGCAGTGAGTAGCACTGCTGCTTCACAACAAGAATTATTAAGTTCGGTTCCCGGCCCTGGATCCTGTGTGGAGTTTATTCTTCTCGTATCCTCGTGGGTTTTTGCCGAGTACTAACGATTTCATTCCACCATCCAAAGCCGCAGTTGCCTAGGTTAATTGGCCTGAGTAAATTGCCCCGAAAGAACCCTGCGATGTACTTTCTGTCTTTACATACTGGATATAGCCCTGCCTTGCACCCTAGGTCTGCCGGGATAGGTTCCAGCCTCCTGCAACCCTGTACATGATTAAGCAAATGCTGATACTGAATAGAATGTACCTGGCGCTAGTGAGGGCACTGCATTCTGTATGGGGTAAAGCGATTGCCCAACTCTGCTGCACACACACACTGAATGAATACCAGACTTTACAAAGTAAGTGAACGGAGGCTTCACTTCATGGTCTACAAAATCGCAGGACTTATCACAGCCACCCGCGTGCAAAGTGCATGGCCACAATTTCTGTCCCATTTTCTTAGTCTCGGCACCGCATCCCTAGCAATGTGGAGTTTCTCTCCCTGGCATAAAATGTAATTACCTCTGGCACTACTTAAAACAAGGTTGGACTGGTGTCCATTTAAACATCACGTCGACTGTCCGAGACTGAGGAGGTGTGGGGTGGACCACGCATGACAGGTGAAGTCACCAATCCGCGTTGCCCCCACGCGATGGAAGGCATTTGTGGGTGCATGTGTCAATGATTGGGTTTTGCACTAAAAAAACTCGGGGTCAATTCCAATTGTACATTTCATAAAGCAATGCAATCCCAATGTAAACGTGTACAAATGTCAACCAATGTAGCTCAGTCTACTGATGGGGAAATTTCAATCGGCGTTGCTTGTTGGTCGTCCAGTTGTAATGGGCCCCCACACACGTGTACCAGCAACCAGGCAAAAAATAGATGCAGCTGCATACCTACCACGGCGATAGAGCATGCCAGAGTTATATAAAACTACAACTCCTACCAGGGGTGGACTGGGAGCTTTCATGGAAAGGAGAAAAGGCAGTAAATTGTTGAAAACTGCCGTATGTATTTTGCCGTGTAAGACGTGACCTGCATGAAGGTTTGTTCACCTGTCGTGATTGAGGAAATCCAACCAGAGTTTGGTTGAGAAGCGCAAAATTCCACAGGCACGTGTGCCAAGGGCCGGCGACACCTTTTGTTGCCGGGTTAGGTTCCGATGTGAGAGCTGTGTAAAGCTTCCTTCGCTCGGTGGTGCAGTCTTGGCTGCCCCGAGTTAGATTTTTATTGGATCAGTAACCATTATGCATTTTTGTTTTGCTTTACGATGTTATACGCAAATTTTGTATAATATTTCTAATTTGTTGGAGCCAATAGCTGGCACACTTGTGATACTGGCATTGCCAAGTTAGTATCATTTCATAACCCGTCTTGGAGGATGACCTGAGAAATGTCACCGTGTCCCCAAATTCAAATACAGCGCTTTTTGGGTGGCAAGTCTATTGGCATCGACATTTCTGTAGGTCAGATATTTGACGTTAAGGGGTACTGCGAATTGCTTTGCAAAGCTGTTCTTTCGGTCTAACTTTGTCGAGTGTTCTCATCGGGCGATTCAGAATCGCCAGTTAATGCCTCCGATATGGGAGGTGAAAAGTCGCGAAGGAGTGAAGGAAAACGACACTCTATCCCAAAAGTACAGCTCTTGAAAGAAATTATAATACATCGAGCCATAAAAACCTAAATCAGTACGTTAAGTGGTACTAATTTTATAGACCCCAGGGGGCATGATGGAGTCAGATGATCCCTGACCCAGATTTGAACTCATAGCCTTGCGCTCCACCCAATCAGTGGGAGGGGTGGCTGTCGTTTTAGCAAGTATGTATGGTACATACGCAAAACTCGGCCATACGTTTTCAAATTCCTGAGGTTTATTTGAAGGTGTGTAAAGTGGGATAAACGCACAATCTATAACTTCCACCATCGTTAACAGCCATGAGTGTGCTCTGTACGATTTTCCTATTATCTCCTAAGTTTGTAAGTTGCTATTTGGTTGTCGAATGAAACCAAGTTTGCTGACAGCTTTGAGTGTTTGTAAATGTGATATGAGCGCGTTATAGTTTACGTAATGAATTATAATCCACATTTGTGTTTACCCTCAATTTAATTTATATATATATTTAAAAACGATATGTTCAAAGCCCCGAAAGTTCGACAATTTGAACGATTTAATTTTGCCCCATTTGCGTTGCTAAAGAAAACCTTTTGTAAAAAGATTATTCGGGCAGACACCTCATTGGATTCTACGCAACTCCGATCCGTTGGGTTCGTTAATCCATCCAAGTTGTTTTTTTCCCCCACCCAGCTTCAGCCTGATCAGACCAGAGCCCTTCACGCATGGTCCACTGGGTTACTAAATGAGAATGAAAATGCAAGGTCGAGCCAAAAGCAACATTGATATTTAATCTGACACCCCAGCGCTTGTTATTTACAAAACAACTTTGCTTGGGTCTGGATTGATATTAAGGTGAACGCTGCGATTTCAAGCACCGTTTATTGTAGGTAGTCTGCCCTGTCAGCCTTTGCATCCAGCTTATTAACCCTCTCGTGGATGTATTAAACGCATAACAAAATCGCTGCAGTCTACTGTATGAACTGGAGATCACTTAAATTGAAGTATTCTCAGAGGCAACTCTGATATTTGCTAATTTGGGCAATTCCCTGAAACGCGGGGTCGCAATGGTTTGTGACAGTTCCTAATTAATACTCTGTCTCATGCAGACGATAGAACAATTCGGAATACATTAGGGAGGAAATAATTGCAAACAAAACCCGGAGTGTTATTTCTGTAACGTGATTTTAATCAAATGAATATCCCGTCCAGATATTTAGAACATATTTCACAACAGCCACCTCGCATATTTTGTACCGTCTTACTGGGGTGGTAGCTTGTCCAGCACCAAGTGGCAGCACCGAGTAGCTGACGTCCTCATTAGATCAGAGCTTCTCGACCTCCTGCACCTCAAGGCCGATTTGACCCACTTGGGTCTGGTCTCCTCCACGGACCACTAGGTGGCGCTCGCGGCCCACTGATGGGCACGTTGAGAATCGCGTATGTAGGGTACTAGCACGTGCCAAGGCGAGGCATATGCCGTGTTTAATACCAATAAATAACAGCCCGCCCAGTGGACACGGTGCGTGAGTGTTAAACTACGCGTCGACTTAACCGTAACCTGGATGAAGGGAATGTACATGTGTGTGTGTGTGTGTGGGGTTCGTGTGTTGTGTTATTTTTAACTCCCGTGGCTGTATGGAAATGTGGGGTGGGTGGGGGGCGTTTCATGTATTGAGTCGGATGTTGTTATATTCGTGTCTGTCGATGATACCGCATGCATAACCAACCTGGCAGGTGTACGTTAACAGGACACCAACCCCCACCGCGGCCCTCGTCCGGACTTGGAGTTGACAAAAACTAAAACACCACCGCGTGTGGCAGTTTCGCATAAAATTCACTCTTTCGGGATAGTGTTCTTCCTCCACGACGGTTCACTTCCCACGTCGAAGGCATCTACAGGCAGGTTTGTGATCCTCGAGTGAAAGACGCTTCAGAATGCAAATAATAAAGAGCAATTCAGATCGATTCTGCGAAAGCCTACTTCGATAACCACTGCCTAGGGTATCGCGGGTGAGCTGCTGAGCAGCTCTCAGTCGTATTGTTGGGCTGCAGCTCGCGTAGTGATGCCCGGCTCTACATGACACAACACATCGGACACTGAATAATACTAATAATAATTGCACTTCGAGAGCGCTTTTCACCCAAGGGTCACAAAGCGCTGCACAGAGCTGTGGAGAGAAAGGCACGTCAACAGCGACATTAGAACCGCAAATCAACAACAACTAGTCCGATATATTGTCGTTCGATATTGTAAATTACTGTAGCGCGCCTTGTGAAATGTTTAATAGCACCATCTAATGTTGCATCATACCCCAATAGAAATA
This sequence comes from Mordacia mordax, assembly GCA_036362905.1. Taxonomy (NCBI): domain Eukaryota; kingdom Metazoa; phylum Chordata; class Hyperoartia; order Petromyzontiformes; family Petromyzontidae; genus Mordacia; species Mordacia mordax. The sequence goes on from JAZEWT010000005.1 coordinate 4,384,569, forward strand.
TCTGACAGCACTGAACAACGCGGTGCAACCTGAAAACGCGTCGAAGAACTGACAACATACATGTTTATACCGAGTATTAAAGACCGTCCAATTATTAACGCATGGTGTTGAATACAAATAAAACAAACAGTAACTGTTAAGAATATTCCACAGTCATTCTGGGGCCCTGGTGAACGCATTGCGGCCTGTGCTGTTCAGCCACTGCGGATTGGGTGGCGAATGGGGACTCGAACTGATCCACGCTTAGCAACTCCGACCTTTATCGGGGACCGCGGGACCGTGTCCTGGGAACGATTTTGAGCACTAGAATTGTTTTTCGGTTGTTTTTCCTCTTTGTCATATTTTGTTTGCGTTTTCTTGTTTCGAGATGTGAACCAGACGAGGCGTTATTCTGTATCCAACAGCAAGCGCCTCAAATAAACTTTTGAGTGATTTCACTGCGGCTGTCGTTTCATCATTGACGCGCTTCGGTCCAATTCCCCGTGTGGTGACCGAGTGGCTGAGCCCGCACCGGTGGAACCTTTGCTGGGAGGCAAAACTGTGGTGGCGTTGTGGTCCATGTACGGCCTTTTTTGTCAGCTCACTGCCTGATGGGTAGCCTCCCCATGCCGTGCGGGTTGCTTGACCATACTTCACCACGCTGGTCAGTGTGCATGTTTGTGAAGGCGAAGAGCACAGACATAGGGTTTCCTTGTATAGATGCAGGTTTAACGGCTCGATGTACGAGAATTTTCCTTAGGAGCTGCGCTTTCGGGATAGCCGTGTTGAGCGTTCCCGTGCGACGTTTCGCCTCCCACATGGCAGGCGTCAGGATCAGCTATCCCGAAAGAGCAGCTCTTCAGAACAATTTTCAGTGTACATTGTACAAATGGACGTTGTGGCACTGCCATCTGTTGCTCACGTTTGCAGCCCAGAATTATCATATAAACAACCTGCTACGTCGCAGAACCAGTTTACGGACTACTCCAGCAGTGGATGAATCATGGCATTCTCCGCTCACCTTATGTCCTATAATTTATTGCCACTATTGGACTTTCAGTTGAACTCTCCCGAGGTTGTTGTTGACACGCCGTTTTCTCCACAGCTCGGATTTGTAAAAAAAATCCCGTTATAAGATTACAACAGGTTTTACCGTATCTGGCGATTATGTTAAGATCTTTACACCTGCATAATCGCCAGATACGGTAAAACCTGTTGTAATCTTATATGTGTATGCTGGCAAAAAAGTACCCATAGCGTTAACAGCCCCACCTAAGCTATAAAAGCATTGATACTGCATTGTCCTGAGCTGACTGCCTTTTGGCAACGACTGACACCGGCAAATAGGCTCAAAAGGAAGCCACTGCCAGGTGAAGGTCGGTCAGTTGAAGGACAATGCATAGGTTATCAAAGCTACCTGTTTGCATATTTTGCCACTAGTATGTGTGGCTTTTGCAAACTGGACACATTGTAAAATGTGTCTATTTTGGTGTTTGGGACTTTAACACCTGCATAATTGGCTGGCAATTATGCAGGTGTTAAAAGATCTAACACTTGCATAATCGCCAGATACGGTAAAACCTGTTGTAATCTTATATATGTATACTGGCAAAAAAGTACCCATAGCGTTAACAAACCCGTTACTGTTGCTGATTTTCCATCCTCATGCCGTTGTTGACATGCCGATCTCTCCGCAGCTCTGTGCAGCGCTTTGCGACCCTCAAGTGAATGGCGCTCGAGAAGTGCAAATATAATTACTAAATGATGGTGATGGTATGCCAGGATAGACCAACGCGAATCTGAGTCAAGACACCCCATCGCCTCGGCCACCTGTTCTAAAGCACATTCCCTCTCGCCTCAACGGCTGACAGGAGCGGGGAGGTATTTGTATTGGAGGGGAGCGGGTGTTGGATTATTGTTGTCTCGGGAGTGCGAGCAGACGCTGGAGGAACATCTGTGTGGGCAGCCGCTGGGTGGGGGTCGGCTTTTCTATTGAATTGGTCACAGTGGTGTGCAGGAGACAGTTCCGTGGTTTGATTTATGCTCTGGTCATGGCTGCGGCCCGTGACTTGACTTTCGCAAGCCTGTTGTCGAAATTGATGATGACACGGGTAAGCTCACGGCCTCGTGGAATGGATCTGCTTATTATTTTTATATTTTAGGTGTCTTCTTGGTATGCCGTTTTGTGTTCCAAGATGATTTTGAAACTGGACGATGGCAGTGTATCGTCAACCAAATGTTGTTGAACAGTCTGTAAAGTAAATAAACAACTTACTTCCCATGGACATATTATTGCCAGTGATATATCTGCGTTGTCCTTGAGCTGTCTGCCTTTTGGTGACATTTCCTTAAACACTGTCGAGACTGGGCCACGATAGGCTGTTTGGCGTGGGCTAATCCGTTTCAAGGATATTGCATAAATTATCAATGTATATTAGCATGTTTTGCCACAAGCACGTGTCAGTATTTGCAAACTTGTGAAAGGTGTCTGGCGTTTGAAGAACTTACCACTTGTGTTCTTACTCGAAAGGGTACTTGCTCTTTTTGCATCAACTTACGTCTAAGATGTAAGATAAGACTATGAAAGCCGAACATGTCCCCTCTGGTACTTTTATTTCTCTTTCCTGACCAAATCAACTCCTGGTTCTATAAAAGGCGCACAGCTGCACATTGACCAATTATTCATAATAGAGAGATATCTCCCCATAGGTGCTCACTCACCAGTCGTTGTTGTCACAACAGTTTGCGCAAGGATTTTGTGTCGTTTTGTCTTTGTACGATGAGCCAGTGGCGACGCATCTCACCTCGAGTGGCATCCCCGCTGCTTTGTCTGATTTTGTTTTTCTTTCATTAAGCCACACGTGCGCGCCATGTGGTCGGAGATCCTGTGGCTGTGATGAGGATGGTGGTGGTGGTGGTGGGGAGCGGTGGCACAGCGGTTAGCGTGCTGTTATTTCCAGAACGCTGCTATGTTGGCTTGGGATAAAGCACTAACACGTGAGCACAAGGTACGTCTGTCGATAACAATGCTAAATTATTGTACCCTATAATAATATTTGCAATTATAAAATGCCTGTTTTTTTTTTTTGGGGGGGGGGGGTTCACCCGAGGGTCACAAAGCGCTGGACAGACCCGTGGAGAGAGCGTTATAATCTTGTGATTACAGGATGTCATGGAAGTATATCATTATCAAAAAACCTCCAAAAAAAACATTATTGCTTGTTTGCTGTTCTTATCTTGTTGTTGACGTGCCGTTCTCTTCACGGTTCTGTGCAGCGCTTTGTGACTCCCGGGTGAATGGCGCTATAAAAATAGCAATTATTATTATTCAAAAGGGCGGCGCGGTGGCCCAGTGGTTAGCGCTGTCGCCTCACAGCAAGAAGGTCCCGGGTTCGAATCTCTCGGCTCGGGTGCCTTTCTGTGTGGAGTTTGCATGCTCTCTCCGTGTCCGCGTGGGTTTTCGCCGGGCACTTCGGTTTCCTCCCACAGTCCAAAAAGCATGCTGCTACATAGGTTGATTGGCTCGCAGGCTAAATTGCCCCGCAGTGCCCGGCGATGGACTGGCGTCCCATCGTCGGTATATCCTTGCCTTGCGCCCTGTGTCTGCCGGGATAGGCTCCGGCTTCACCGTGACCCTGTATAGGACTAAGCGGTTTCAGACAATGAGATGAGATGAGATTATTCATAAAACCCGCTTAATCCTACATAGAGTTGCGGGAGGCTGAAGCCTATCCCGGCAGATATATTGCGCAAGGCGGGGCTATACCCAGGATGTGGCGCCAGTACATCGCAGGGTACACATTTTGGGGCAATTTACTCAGTAGGCCAATTAACCTCGGCAGCAGCGTGTCTTTGGATCGTGGAAGGAAACCGGAGTACCCGGCGAAAACCCACGCGGACACGGGGAAAACACACGAACTCCACAGAGAAAAGCACCCGAGCCGGGAACCGAACTCAGCTCTTCGTGCTGTGAGGCAGCAGCGCGATTCACTGCGTCACCGTGCCGCCCCGACTTGTCACAGGAGCTCACCAAATAGTACCGCTCGTGTCACGTGGAAGGCGTTCGATGTCTAAAGGCGGATGTTTGATGAGAGAATAATTCTCAAATAAGACGAGCGGAGTGAGTGTTTGTTATAGTTTGGGCTCGTGTGCACACGGGAGCGCGCACGCGGTTGTGCAGAGATGCGTGAATGTGGATTCGGGAGTGTAGGCGGGGAGTACGCGGCGTTACGAACCCGGTAATCCGAGTTCGATTCCAGCTCACGGTCCGAACATCAGTGAGTGGCGATATCTAAAGCTATCCTTCAGTCGGTTGACCATGAAACTGTGTAACGTCTGCGCTGGCGAGACGAACGCGATCGGGCGTGGGTCTGGCCATGCGACATCCTTGAAAATAATAAAAATCTAATGGTGAATTTAAAATATATATCTCTATGGAGACAATAGTCAAACGCCTCCTGCACAGATCTCTTTACAGGGAAATGTATCGTTTGTTTTTCACACATCCCACCGGCCACGCAGCATTCTGGGCGTGATCTCTCGCTCTCTCTCTTGCATTGGTTTAACACGAGCAGACGTGCTTGCTGACGATACTTGCCCCCGCAGTCTCTGCACGCTACATGGGGGATCTTTATCTTTGTGAATCCGCCGAGCCGCCCCCGCGTGGAGAGGGGAATGCGGTCTCGCGGGTTTCATCTCCTGCGTGACGTCACTGCCTCCCATCACAATCACGCGTACACCTACACACAATGGTAGACGCACCGATACATACACCTGCACACACACACGCACACGGAGATATACACATGCCGAGCTATACAAGCACGGCGCCTGTGCCAGGCCATGTGCACTTTTAGGCCACATGAAGTGTCGAAAACTCGCCAAAAGAAAGGCGGTGACGTCACCATGGACCCCATGCCAGACCAAGTGCACCTAAACACCTGTACACATACACCTGACGCACAGAAAGTAATGTTTACGGAAACAGCAATAACGATAGCAGCGGTAGACGAGTGACGAGGTGGCAACTGATGCTCAAACCTTAAGCTGCTCTTACCTGGAGTCTAACTGTGGGTTCTGTAGGGGGCTCTGCGCGCTGGCAGGGTGTTTATAGCACGCAGGCACACAGGCGTATCATCGCGTGATGGCGTCAGATGATCTGGAGCTGAGAATGGGCAGCAATATGTAAATCGAGTAGACATGCTGCTCAGAAATGTAGGATTTAAGTGTTCATCTGTGTGGGGGGGCGGCGCGGTGGCCCAGCGGTTAGCGCTGACGCCTCACAGCAAGAAGGTCCCGGGTTCGNNNCCCGTCGTCGGGTGTATTCCTGCCTTACGCCCTGTGTTTCCGGGATAGGCTCCGGCTCACCGTGACCCCATATAGGATTAAGCGGTTTCAGATAATGAGATAAGATCTGTGTGGGTGTGCGCGTCGGATCACGCTGAGACATTCACACGAGCTACACATGTATACGTGTAGTCTTTCGGCCGTGGTACTTGGCACCGCCCCCCGTGTGCCGTGCAAGCCTTTATACGGCGCAGCATGATAACTGCACTTGACCCTGCGGTCTGGTAAGACGATAAGGGGGATCATTCTCTTTTATTTTTGCTGGTGTGGTACCTGGGCGATTCATTTAGCATGAGTACGAGAACTGATGGGCGGCACGGTGACCCAGTGGGTAGCGCTGTCGCCTCCTCACAGCAAGAAGGTTCCGAGTTCGAATCTCGGCTCGGGTGCCTTTCTGTGTGGAGTTTGCGAGATCTCTCCTCGTGTCCGCGTGGGTTTTCGCCGGGCACTCCGGTTTCCTCCCACAGTCCAAAAAACATGCTGTTGCATAGGTTAATTGGTTTGCGGACTAAATTGCCCGCAGTGCCCGATGATGGACTGGCGTCCTATCGAGAGGATATGCCTGCCTTGCGCCCTGTGCCTGCCGGGATAGGCTCCGGCTCACCGCGACCCTGTACAGGACTAAGCGATTTCTGACAATGAGATGAGATGAGTACGAGTGCTGATGTCGACTTACGAGAGATGACGATTCAGGTGTGATGAGGAACTATGGACAAGCAGGAAGGCACGCAGTGAGGCAGCGCCAACAATTCCCCAAGCTTCGCGGTCCTCTATATACCAGAAAACGAGTGTGGGATGAAATCGGAGCACCCCGTGAAAACATACGCGTGCGAGGTGGAAAGACTCGATTACTTGGTGGTGTCCACATTCCTGCCGCACCGCATTCTCCTGGTGAGCAAGGGTGATGAGACTCCTGGAGACCCACGCGGGGTGGAGTTTTGCGCCGTCTCTGTGTGATCCACCAACCCGTGGCTGTTTCCTCCACAGCGCTGGGACATAGGCAGCCACGTGCAGGAGAGCCACTAGCGCCAAAACGCAAGACATTCGTCGATGGCACTGCGCGTCAGTCAGTTTTGATTTAAGCTGGAAGGGACCGTTGAGCTAATGTCACTATTTTAACAGTTGTCCAGCGGGGAGGGGTAAGCAAGTACCATCGCAGGGCACCGGAGCAATTTAGTCATGATAATTAACCTAAGCAGCATGTCTTTGAATTGTGGGAGGAAACCGGAGTACCCGGCAAAAACTGACGGGGACATGGGGACATCGTGTAAACTCCACCCAGAGATGCACCTCTGCCAGGAATCGAACCCGGGACGGGAATCGAACTCGGGAATTTCCTTCATTGAGGCGGCAGGGCTACTCACTGTGCAACGAAAACGATACAACAGACCACGTAATAGTCCTTCTACATAGCACAGGCCTATTGTCTATTATATATACTGTATTGTATGTTTCCTATTAAGTTTCAAAATATTATTGACCCGTATCAGGTTTATTGAACTGTGTCTTTAGTGGGTGATCGAGAGCAGTGACTCAGTGGTTAACGCAATAACCTACCAAGCCAGTTTCGTCTCGGTTCGATAACAGGACATGGCCAACCTCAACGGCAAGCAGTACCCCCCCAACCCCCCAAATTCCCTCCTCCAACCCCCCAAATTCCCTCCTCCAACCTCCCAAATTCCCTCCTCCAACCCCCCACCTGTGTCCCGCAGTGCTTTGGTGCCGCTGTGTGAAAGGCGCTACTATATAAATGTAATCGATCATTATTATATATTCTCCCCCGTGTCCGCGTGGGTTTTCGCCGGGTATTCGGGTTTCCTCCCACAGTCCAAAGAACTGCTGCTGCTGATCTGTCCTCACCAAGCAGTGCGTCGCCTGGCTATACAGAGAGACAGCCGCTTAAGTTCCAGACGCACACGCGCAGAACCAGAAGAGCCTCCCAGCTCTTTGGTTTGTTTAATCAGGAACGGCTAAGCGGTAACACTGCACTCATTGTCAGAAATCACTTATTACTGCATAGGGTCGCGGTGAGCCGGAGATTATCCCGGCAGACACGGCGCAAGGCAGGGATACATCCACGGTGCGACGCCAGTCCATTACCGGGCGCTAAGGGCAATTTGGTCTGCAAGCCAATTAACTGATGCAGCAGCATGTTTTTTGGACTGTGGTTGGAAACAGGAGTGCCCGGCGAAAACCCACGCGGACACGGGGAGAGAACATACAAACACCACACAGAAAGGCACCCGAGCCGAGATTCGAACCCGGGACCTTCTTGCTATGAGGAGGCGACAGCGCTACCCACTGGGTCACCGTGCCGCCCCTTCTCTAGAATCAAGTTGTTAAACCACAGGGGTGCGAGGACAGAGTCTCCAACGTTTTTGTTATTTTATTTCACACTCACATTTGGCGTGTGTTCAGTAAACAGTGCCGCGATGCATCGAGTTAAATCAGATGCAGCTGTTCACTTAAAACGTGTCTCCCAGCCACGTGGCAACTCTCAGCTTCACAAATGTGCTCACGTTGTTATTCTGCTGTTAAGTGCAGAGATAACACAACGCTGTGTTCAGTAGACGTGCAGATTTCTGCAAGAGATTCGAACATAATAATAATACTTGCACTTCCAGACCGCTTTTCACCCGATGGTCACAAAGCGCTGCACAGAGCTGTGGAGAGAACGGCGTGTCAACAACATCAGAATAGATTAATAAAAGTAAAATAATAACCGTAAATCAATGAAGGATATGATATAAGATAAAACAATTGTTAAATAAAAGAAGGAATAAATTTTCCTGAGCAGGTGCAACTGAACAGCAAGCCATCATCCAAGCACAACAGTGAGCAGCATCAACAGTTCTAGCCAGATGACTTCCATCCAAAAATATTCCTAATTTTATTTCATAAAATAAAACCAAAGTGAACAGAAGTTGTAAAGGAATTTAATTTGGATATAAGTTTATACTATTTTTTTTTTATTATTGACATGAATAAAATTCTATTATTTTATTTGCAACAGTTCCAAGAAGAGGGCGGCGCGGTGGCCCGGTGGGTAGCGCTGTCGCCCCCTCACAGAAATAAGTCCCGGGTTCGAGTCTCGGCTCGGGTGCCTTTCTGTGTGGAGTTTGCGAGCTTCTCTCCCCGTGTCCGCGTGGTTTTCGCCGGGCACTCCGGTTTCCTCCCACAGTCCAAAAAACATGCTGCTGCATAGGTTAATTGGCTCGCAGACCAAATTGCCCTTAGTGCCCGTTGATGGACTGGCAAGAGACTCTCACGCCACACAAAGATCCCCTAAACAGACTGTAGGGTCAAGTTCTGTTAGCGAGCACATATAAAGGCCACCTTTGTCTTCCTAGTGACAATGTTTACACACTGCACCAGGTACTCATTTCAGGAGGAGTAGACCTAGAGGTGGGCGGCGCGGTGGCGCAGTGGTTAGCGCTGACGCCTCACAGCAAGAAGGTCCCGGGTTCGAATCTCTCGGCTCGGGTGCTTTTCTGTGTGGAGTTTGC
>JAZEWT010000005.1:4412791-4427757 GCA_036362905.1 Mordacia mordax
AACAATCGCACAGAAAAGCGCCTTAGGCGGGAGTCGAACTGCCTCGGCAGGACTTTCTAAGGCGCAGATGTTTCCACTGCATGTAAACCCTGCCGCCCGACACTGCCACCTTGTAAGGGAAATAAAGTACGTAATAGCGACGTTTCGGGCATTGGTCCTTCTTCACAAAGCATAGGGAGGGAAGAAGAAGCGATTGAGACGCGCACGTGTTCTGTTTTAAGATTGTACCGCGTGCTTCGCACGATATGCGACGTTTCGTTTCAGTTCGTAATCATGAAGAAGCTCCAAAGTCGTTGGGCACGCCAACTTCTCAATGACTGAAGAAGCCCCCAGAAAGTGAAGCAAAACGGTGCACCTTTCCGAACAGCACGCTGTACATAGATGTTTATTATTAAAGCAGAAAGTACCCAGTGAACCTGCAAGCTCTAGATGCGGGATTCCTGCGATTCATCACTGGCTTATATCTCTAACACTGGCTCCCATTACTAACACTGGCTTCTGTCTCTTAACACTGGATCCTGTCTCCAGCGCAGCAACGCATAAAGTCAAAGAGCACGGAAACGTGCAGCAAAAAAACGTGCATGAAAGCAACTTTAACCCTAATTATAAAAGTAAATATCAACGCGCTAGGTTGCGCAATTAAATAAACCCACAATACCAACTTTTACAGTCTGCTTCAGATGTCTCGAGATCCCCATTGCATAGTTTTTTTTGCTTTGTAATCTTTCATGCGCTGATACACTCACTATAAACCGTTACTGAATAATACATTAACTCAAATTACCCATCTGAAATGAATACCGAACAGTTATTCCAAACAAATGAATGATCAAAGGAAAACACATGTTATGGGCAACTGAATCGTGATGAGACACTGGACCATCCTGTAAATTTCTTACCCAGTAGGACTCACAATCAGCTGCACTGACACAAGTTCTAAAGGAGATCAATAATCATCGCACTTCTAGAGCACTTTTTCACCCGAGGGTCACAAAGCGCTGCACAGAGCTGTGGAGAGAATCGCATGTCAGCAACAACGACGACATAAGAACGGCAAATAAACAACAAGAACTGGTTTTGTTTTTGTTAACCAGATACTGATCACGATTTTATAGTTACGTCCTTACCAAACGTTATGGTGACACTGCCACAGGTCGGTTGTATTTTATTGTATCTTATTCTGCAATGCATTGACATTATGAACACCTCTGGCCCAAAATATGCCCGATTGTCAGGCCTTGGAAGATGAGCAGGAAAGGGCAATGATAGTGCTTGAATGGGTCACACCATGCGTTACAGGTGTTGAAGGCAGCAGAAGAGGGCATTGTGGCAAAATCTATTATGTTGGACTATGCTCCAAACATTTGTGCTGCTCGCCTTCACCAATTCGCACTGACTGGTGTGATGAAATACAGGCCATATATACAACAATGTAGTAATACCGAAAGCGCAACGTGGCACCCGATTTAGAACTACAACAACAATGCTTAGATAAAAAACCAGAAAGATAATAACAATAACTGTCGGTTTACGTAGCGTATACATGTGTCCGCATTTCAAGTAAATGTGGGAAGCAGTGGGAATATTTATTTTGGAGAGAGGCAGTCGTTGGGAAATATAGGGAAAAAAGAAAAATATTGAGCCTGGACTTTAACAGGCACAGGGACATGACTGGGAGAAGGGAGAATGAGCAACCTGCCATTGAGTGAAGGAGGTTGACTGGGGCCTTCAAAAGAAAGCCTTGGTTGCTGGTGCAAAAAGTGTACGTGTGGGATTTGACTGAGATGAGTGGAGGGGAGTAGAGTTAAGATGAGAGGGAGGAGGTAGGCAGGGGCAAGTCCAAGCAGGATCCTCTAAAGACCCTGAGTGCGATCTGGATATTTTTCGGGGATTGGAATGGGATCCAGCGGATGCACTGGAGTGTTGCTGTAATGTGGTTACGGGTGCGGCCGGGCTTCCTTGGCTCATTTAAATTACGGTTTTGAACGTAAAATGTAACGTTACGGTCTGAGCTAGAATTCTTACTCGATAGGACCTGTCGGGTGGTTGAACGTATAACTTTGGCCTGCCAATATCATTTAAGGTTGTAATGATAATACTAGTTTTAGCGATATAGTATGTATGTTTATTATTTCTGTTTGTAGCATGATCTTGCACATATTACGTATCACTGTCACATTTCTATGCAGTAAAATATGGAATACATTTAAATGTACAACCTGGATCATGTAAAGTTTCTTCTCAAGACGCAAGTGACGTAAATTCCACATTCCCATGTCAAGGGCATGTGTCGACATAGAGCATCCACTACTGCACAGTGCAAATTTCTTTAACCTCAGATGAATGAAGGGATAAGTTTACCCTCGACCAAAAATGTAACTCTGAATCGGACAGTGATGCAAGAGCACTAACCAGTGCCACTTGGTCGATAATTAAAACAGCAATGTCCTGGATTTGTTTACCCAGTAAAGCCTCGGTGGGTCAGTAGCCAGGGAGAGTGCTTTGCCCTAGTCATGTGAGGAAATCTCAAATAGTTCTGTCGTCTCCTTGCTACACTGCCCTTTCTCTCACATGGGCGATGCCTTGCATTGTGAGAGTTGGTTTCTTTCTTTCTTGACACGATGCTGGTAATTGTGATCACGATGATGACGCCCACAATTATATCAATGATGATGGCGATGACATTGATGACTATGGCGATGACGATAATGATGGAAAAAAATGTTTACTTCGGCAGTGGCCGGCTGCGTGGCTTGCCGGCGCGATGGGCGCCTTCCTGGACAAGCCCAAGATGGAGAAGCACACGGACCGCGGCGCAGGCAACGGGCTCAAGTATGCGCTGAGCAGCATGCAGGGCTGGCGCGTGGAGATGGAGGATGCGCACACGGCCACGGTGGGGCTGCCGTACGGCCTCACCCACTGGTCGTTCTTCGCCGTGTATGACGGGCACGCAGGGTCGCGTGTGGCCACCTACTGCTCGCAGCACCTCCTCGACCACATCACCTGCAACGCCGATTTCAGAGGTGATTTCGCCGGTCGACTGCCGAGCAACCGCGTGATTCTGTTTGTTGATTGCGACTGCTCAGCTGCTGCTGCCCGGTGGTTAGTGAAAGCCGTTTGGCTACCCTTTGCCTCCTCCGGTTAGATTAATTACATTTGACCGTGTGCATGAAGGCATGTTGCCTTTCGCTATACTCTCCCTCCCAGGGTTATATGAATTCATAAACAACCAACTGCTGACGCCACACAATTACGGCAATGGCAATAACAATGATAATTTTGTTTTTTTACAGTAACCCCCCCCAATTCATGAAATAATCATGACTTTCTATTGGCCTCTCCCTTCCCATTTGCATGCAGTAGACTGACAACATTCTTATAAAACAGTAAAACTTTTACAGGCAAGAAGCTAACTCGACAAAGCCACTTCCTCCCACTCTTCACGCGCCTGCCTTCCTTTTGCCACGCGCAGGTGACTCTGCAGATTTCACCGGCCCGGGAGACAAGAATCCGCAGACGGACAACCAGAAGAATAAGGACGAGGATGGCGGCGACGACGAGAACGAGCTGGCGGGAAACAACGCGGAGCTGAAGATGAAACCGCCGTCCGGTCCCGACCTTCCCCTCGTATCTGAGTTCACCTCGTCGGACGAGCTGTCTGTGTCGAGCGTCAAGACGGGAATCCGCACGGGGTTCCTGCAGATCGACGAGCGCATGCGGGCCTTTTCGGAGCTGCGCAGTGGCACGGACCGCAGCGGCTCCACGGCCGTGGCGCTTCTGGTCTCGCCGCGCCGCCTCTACTTCATCAACTGCGGCGACTCGCGCGGCGTGCTGAGCCGCGGCGGGCACGTGCACCTCTCCACCGAGGACCACAAGCCGTGCAACCCGCGCGAGAAAGAGCGCATCCAGAACGCCGGTGGCAGCGTCATGATCCAGCGCGTCAACGGCTCGCTGGCCGTGTCGCGCGCGCTCGGCGACTTCGACTACAAGTGCGTCGACGGCAAGGGCCCCACCGAGCAGCTGGTGTCACCTGAGCCGGAGGTGTACGCACTGGAACGCGACGGCGCCCTCGACGAGTTCGTGGTGCTGGCCTGCGACGGAGTGTGGGACGTCGTCGGCAACGAGGAGTTGTGCGCATTTGTGCGGTCGCGCCTCCTGCTCACCGACGACCTGGAGGCCGTGTGCAACCACGTGCTTGACACGTGCCTCTACAAGGTGAGCGCGCGCGCGTGCGGAGGAGGTTCGCGAAGAACGCGATCGCGTGGTTGGCGGCAGTCGCCCTCCAGCAACAACAAAGGGCGGAGGAGCGGCGCTTGCAACAGCGAGCGCAGCGCCGTGCGGATGAAACACAACAAGTTGACATGCTAGGGAGTAGAGGTGGTGCCTCTGCCAGTCATCTCAGACAGGAAACCCATGATACCTAGGTCTGTTCTACGACCTGCCAGTGAGTCTTCGACACTTCATATGGCCTCAAAGTGCATATAGCCAGGCACAAGCGCCGTAGTAACTTCACTGCCACTTAGTGGCAGTGCAGCGGTAAGCGCACCACGCTATTAATCCAGTTACCCCAGTTCGATTTCTGTTCGATCCCAACACTGCTGACGATTTTATGAAGTTTCAGGAGCCTCCCTTAGGTCGACTCGGCCTTAAATGAGTACCTGCTGCGGCCCTGCCGGGCTTCATAGGTAGAGCACTGAATGTCGAGGAATGACTGGATGTGTCCTCTGCCACCACCCAGGGTAGCTGAGGCAGCATGAGTGCGGTGCCAATAAATGTTTCCCGATGGAGGAGGAAGTACTTTGCCCAGTCAATGGATTGACAGAAGAGCTGTGCGTGTACACGAATGCGTTCGGTCGTGAACGAACGAACGAACGAATGTGGAGGAGAATTAATTTTTTGTCTTGCATGACCCCACCAGGGGAGCCGGGACAACATGAGTGTGGTGCTGGTCACGTTCCCCGGCGCGCCGAAACCCTGCCCGGAGGCCATCAAGCGAGAGGCAGAGCTCGACACTTACCTGGAGGCGAAAGTGGAAGGTCAGGGGGACACGCGGGGGGGCGTGGGGGATGGCTCGGGTCAGTACGAGATGCACGGGCACGCTCAGAACTGAATGGTTGGCAGCTGTGTTTCCTGATTCATTTTCACTGACTCGTAGAGGTCGTAATTATTCACTCGCTTGATCGATGAGAGTTGACAACTTAATGCCTCTATTAATACCGTGCGCTTGAGAATTGCTTACTTTCAACGTGCGTGAAGCTGTCGGGCGAGCGGTTAACTCGTGTTCATAACGGGAGCGAGCGAGACGGAACAGCCGAGACAATCGGCTCAAGACCAGGCAGAACAGAAGCCTTTGCTGTACCTCCTCTAAGTCCGCTCAGCCTCAAATGAATTCCTAGTGTAGCGTGTCAGCATCGGCACAAGGATGACGAAGGTGGCCAGGTATGGTGCTGCTCGCGAACGGCACTTCTCACAAACAGCTGTTCGGTCTACATGCGGGGGATGCTGTGCTCATGCGTGTGTCCACGTGTGCGTATGTCTGTGGAGCAGAGATCCTGGAGAAGCACGGCATGGAGGGGATGCCCGACCTCCTCTACGTCATGAGAACCATGGCCACAGAGCCAATCCCGAATCTCCCTCCCGGCGGGGGGCTCGCCAGCAAGTGAGGGGGGGAACGGGGTGGTTCTGCCCACACAGTCACAAACAACAACACCATGAAACTCATTATTTAGCAATGGTACATTGACAGTGGTGCACAAGCACAAAAAAGCGCTGTGAAGAAGGGCCATTTCCCCAATAGGTCACCTATTGTCGATTTCTTATCAAGCCACGGTGTTAGAGAAATACATTGGCTTTTGACAAACATCTCCCACGTAGCCAACACAGGCTGTTGGGTCGTGTGCTGGTAATCTCTTAATACCGGCGGTGGTGTAGCTGGCACCACAATTCCCGACATCCTTTCTCTCCCGTGGCGCCAATATTATATTGCATCGCACTAGGTACTCGTTTAATCCTCAGTCGACCTAGGGGAGGGGAAGCCCATGACCAGTTTAGCCACTCAGCGCCGACGTTGGCCGTGAGCGAGAATCAACATTAGGTCCGTGGCATCGTAGCACGGCGCGCGGACCATTGCGCACGCCGTACGCGCGCTCAAAGTGATTGGGGTCACGGCTCTGCGGCGGCGCTCGTTAAGCCTTGCGGTGCCGCCCCAACGCACGCGACATCCTGGCAGCTCGTGAGCGGTCACCCTGGTTTATACCGAGGCGTGCGTTTTGTTTGGCAGGCGCGGAGTGATCGAGACGGCGTACAACCGGCTCAACCCGTACAAGGAGGAAGAGCTGGTGAGAATGATACTACTACTGCTAATAACAATAGTAACTATGCCCTGAATGAGACCTCCTCTTAACAGCTGCCGGGATTATCGTGGCGAACGTTCGTCCTCTGCCTCCTTCATGACGTTTCACTGTCTCGTCTTAAGAGGCTCGAGTCCCAATGGTTGGCCAACATGGTTTCCACGTTGAGATGCATGCACGTGTGTTTGTGTGTGTATGTGTACGATTTATTGGCAATTTCTGTGACTCGCTATGCTGACTGTCAGTTCTTGTAAACCGATGGTTTTGTTCATTATTACTGACGGACGGGACGGTGGCCCAGTGTGTAGCGCTGTCGCCTCACAGCAAGAAGGTCCCGGGTTCGAATCTCGGCTCGGGTGCCTTTCTGTGTGGAGTTTGCATGTTCTCTCACCGTGTCCGCGTGGGTTTTTGCCGGCACTCTGGTTTCCTCCCACAGCTCAAAAAACATGCTGCTGCATAGGTTAATTGGCTTGCAGACGAAATTGCCCGCAGTGCCCGGTGATGGACTGCGTCCTATCATGGGTATATCCCTGCCTTGCATCCTATCTGCCGGGATAGGCTCCGGCTCACCGCGACCGTGTACAGGACTAAGCGTTTTCTGACAATGAGATGAGATGAGATTACCGACAGACTTCAAATGCACAAAATTGCCGAATATATTCACTCTTTATAGTTTTTCTTTACGGTTATAATTTTGCAGAATATACCATTTGCCTCTTTACAATTGGAGATCAGTTGGTGTGTTCAAGATCGTAACAGTAGTCGTAGTCTGCTAATTTTCTGACGCGTGACAAACTCCATCACGGTAGTTTGCTCTTTCAACCGGCCGCCATTTTCAATCGGTGAATCACAACCCATCAGTGGGCTGCGAACGCCACTGAACGGTCCGTGGAGGCCATACCCACGTGGGTCAGGTTGTCCTCGCGGTGCAAATGCTTGAGAGCCCCTGAAACAGAGCCTCTCTCTTCTGCGAGCAACCGTGTTGCACGGCAGCCCGCAGCTCGTTGCAAAGGCATCCAGTTGCGCAACCGCTCGAACCCGCCTTCACGTGGCTATATTCACAAAGTAATATGCAGGTGGAGAGCTGCGTGTCCCGACACGTCGGCGGCAAGTGGGGGCGATAGGTTATTTATTTTAACAGTCGCGATTGCGTGTGGCGCTCCCACAGGGCCCCGTGGATATGGACGACACGTGGTAACGGCCTTCCCGCGGAAAGCAAGAACCACGATACGCGTCTGTCGCTGTGGCGCCGCGCCTCTCCCCGCTGGCGGAAACTTTACCTCCACCGCACCCAGACGCCGACACGGCCCCTCAACCGACCCCACTCTCTGTCCCTGTGTCCCTTAACCCAGAGGACTCCGTGACCCACACACGGACCGTGTTGCGCTCCCCCACCACACACACAAACACCCGATGCACTTCATACCGACCCGTAACACTCACACAAGTGGTGCTGGCCCAATCACTCCCCCTCCACCACCCCCCCCCCCACCGTCTCCCTTAATTTTCTTAAAAATCTTAATTTTATTGCGCGCTATGTGACATGCCAGCCGGACTGTGGCCCATGCACCCATTGCTGTTGGAAGCAAAGTACATTTCATGATCCTCTGTTTCTGTGCGTCTGTCGGCTGCCCCCTCCACCAGTTGGATGGATTCTCACTATTTGACGGTCGCTGTACTATTCAAAAATCGATTCCATTCTGCGCGTCATGTCTCTACTGTCTCTTGTACTATATGGCGTGTGTCCTGCACAGTTTGTTTTGCCCGTCTCGTTGTGTACCGTCTCATTTGTACAGTCTCATGCTGTCTAATTTTACGGTCTGTCTCATTTCTGTGGTCTCTTCTGTGTTGCTTCAAATTATTTGTGTCTCGTAGGAGATGTTCTGCCTGTCTCCGTTATCTGGTTTAGTTCTTTCTCTCGTACTTCTCACCCTGTCTCATCCATATTGTGTCAAGTATAATGTCTCCCATCGTTCCGTCTCGAATGTATTGCCTGTCCGTCTGGTCCAGTCTTGTTGCATTAACCTAAATGTAGAGTGGCACAAAATAATTAGCGAGTCGCAAATAACCGATTCTCGCGTGCGATTCCATGCATGTGTCGCGAGTGCTCGAATCTCTTGGTCGACGATTCGTTGCGTTGTTACACGCCTGCCGTCTTCCTTCACTTCCGCGGCCCCCGTCCCGTATCACGCGTGTGTCCGCGTGCGTGCGTGCGCGTGTGGAATAGCGTGCGAGTGCGGATGTGTACAGGCGACAAGGCTCCCTCGTCGTTGCTAATTGTGTCGTCGCTGTGACGAGCTCATTGCGATCTGTTACGGTGGCGGGTCGGCCGGCGTTCCCTCTTGTAGCGCTCGCTTGTGGAAGTGCTGCGGAGTAGCGGCTGGTTCAAGCTGTCATTTCCATCAACGATAAGCAGCCAAAATTGAAATGGCCTCGCATTGCAGTGGAGAGGAGGGACAGGCCAATCAAACTGTAGCCCTCCCTTTACCACTCAATTGCGACTAATGCCCATTATACCTGTCACCATAACCAATTAGCTAACTAGACACTGGTTCTTGCCCTACCTCAAACACTAACTGACGAGCCATCCAGCCACTAAATACTACCCCGTGACCCTAAACTACAAGCCAACTATCCACTAGTATTCGTGTATCCTAGCAATCCAGTCATTTGCTAGCTCGTACACTGACTAAATAGTCAATCAAATTATTATTGTAGTACGAGCCCTGGCACTGATGCTGACTGACCGACTGGATGCTAATATACTTCTCACAGCCCCTACCTCTGACCCAAACAAACTAGTCGACTAGCTATGAGTGCTATACTTTTCACAGACTACAAGCCTTTTTATAATCTGTAACCAGTCATCGGTCCTCTAGTCGTGGTAGTAGTATCCTTTGCCACCCACTATAGCCTTTACTCATAGCCCTACTACCGTCTTGCTTGGGCCCCTTTTCATTTCTGCCCGCGTTTTGGTTTTGGGATGCGCAGCGACGGCCCATCCTGTTCTTCACCCGTGACCAAATGTTCGCTACTCGCGAGAGCCTGTGCGCGGTGGTACCACGGGATTCAGATAGACGACAAGGGGGCCCCTGTCGTGTATCTTGTACACCCGGGCTGTCTGATTATTCACGTACTCAGCAGCTCTGCGATGTCTTGGTCGAGCCACTGTTGGTGCAGAAGAGCCTCCACTCAAGAAAGCCGTGGCGATAATCGCTAGACGATAGTTTGGCCTGCTCTTCCACGCTGGCCTAGATGTCTGAAAAAATGTAAGCACCGTAGCATTACCCCAAGATACGCGACCTGCCGATCGCCTACCTGTGGTGCACCCCGTTTATACCGCTGGCTGGACAGAGGCATGTCTAGGATTCTAACCCAACATGGATTGCGCGTCCAGTGCACCACGGTAGCATCCGATCTGGGTGCTGATTACCGGTTCAAGTACTTTGTAAACCAGGGGGGAAATAACCCCGCTTCCTACGTGTACCACTGGATAAGGGGTGGTGGGGGTTGATTAATTCATCTGCTGTTCATGTTGGGCATGGGTTGGTGGGGCGGGGTTTCCAGCGTTCGAAAAAGAGGATGCTGGGATTGGTATTCATTTATAAGTTTGTCCGATAGTTGACTAGAAAAAAAACTCAGTTGTCATTGGACTTGCGGAGTTTCATGGTGGGTAGCACAGTAACATCCGTTGTTGTAATGCACTATCCTGCCAGGTCCATGCTCCCAACTTTATCCAACCCAGGCTGACCAGCATGAACTATGGCCTCATCCAGCATCTGATTGGCACGGGTTAAGCGACTACCGTATACGCCATCATACGGATGCGGTCGGAATAACTGCGTTTTCAGTGGATGTGGCCACTGAATGCATCTATCGAGGGGTGAGTGGCAGTTTAATAGATGTTTTGAGTGCATGCGGATAGCAGGAAGCGGCGTGTGCGACGGTTTTGCGGAGTGTCTCCTGCTGGCCGGGTCAAGAAGGGGCCACCCCTTCCGTACGCCGCTCGGCCAAAAGTTTCCTCCAAAGCAAATCCACAAAAGTCCTCTGTCGACTAACGTTATCGTTACAAATATGAATGTTTAAAGAAAATGAATTGTTCTTTTAACGTTTTTAATTTGTATTTTTATTTTTTTGTACGACTGGTTAATAGCATGTGCTTAAGCAAGAGGGGGGAAAAAACAAATCCCCCGTGCAGTTCAGTGATAGTGTGTGGCGTCTTTTCATCTCCGCTGCTTGTACAAAGCTCAGTGTGTGCGACGCGGTTTGCTTGTGGGCTGCGTGCGTTCAGATGGCACTTGGGTGACCCATCAACTGACTGACGACGGACCATTCGAGAGCAAGGATTAGGTGCGGCCCTTGAATTGCTTGCTCGCACCACTGCCTGCAGAACGGCCTTCAGATGACAATCCCTCTCGAGTGAGGGTATTTTGCCCACGTTTTACCCCACCATACGTGACCTGCCGATCCGACTAAACGCCGTGTGCTCATACTGCTGGGGTGGACAAGCTGGGGAGGTGGAGCAAGGGAGGGTGGATTTACGGAATGTTTTTATTGTTTTAACTACTGTGCTGTGAGATTGAATGAACCGGTAGCTTCTGGGTTGAATTGTAAGTCCAGCGTGTAATGGCTCGATATTTTAAAAATTGCTCTCCATTACTTCTTTCGCTATAGCCGTGTCGAATGTTCCTTAAATCCCCACTGCGACGTTTTGCCTCCGACTTTGGGGAAACTCGACACGGCTATCCGGAAAGAACTGCTAAGGAGAGTTCAGCATGTTAACCATTACACCTCGGCACAATCATTCAGGTAGAAAGTGTGCCCCGTATACACAATTGGGTGCTTAGGTGACGTTCCCCGTCGCGTTCCTTTCACGGGACCAGACCACATTGGTTGTTTGTGGGATCAAGTTAAGTCAGGAAACACTGCTACTTTCTCAATGAGGTTTAGCTTGGCGCTGTTGAAGACGGGGATATGTTAGGTGTGGGAAACCATACCAAGTGGGAATGTCGCAACAAGGTTTCAGCTGTGTTTTTAATATCGCTGCGGTATCGAGCCACGGTGCTTCGGCAGTTAAAACCTGTGTCCTTAAATAGAAAGTGCTATTTCGCCTCTCGGGTAGAATGGTGACGCCTCGCAACAAGAAGTTCGTGGGTTCGATTTTCGGCCTGGGTGCCTTTCTGCGTGGAGTTTGCATGTTCCCGAGTCCACGTGGGATTTTCACCCGAGTACAGTAAATCGTTTTCCTCCCACCATCCAAAGACGCGCTGCCTAGCTTAATTGGTTTGGCCAAATTATTCCCGTTGCCCAGCAATGAGCAGAGGTCCCATTCAGCCGAGATGGACTGTGGCTGCCTGCGAACCTGTACAGGATTAAGTAGGTACAGATAAACATGATGGTGATTGCACCTCTCAAATCCTGATTATCGGCTACAGCACTGTGTACCATCATGCCGTACAAATAAAAGAGCTGGAAACACACGTGTGTGTCCAGCTCTGGAAACACACGTGTGTGTCCAGCTCTTTTATTTAATTCATTGATGGGCGCGCGTGTCGGTCATGGGGTTTATTGGACTGTGCTGTACGCTGGTCGTTACGAGTTTGCGACGGTGCCACTTATGGGTTTGAAATTACCCTATATGAGCTGGGCTCGGTAAACTAATATGGATTGGCTCGTACGGCAAATTGTAACATTACTAGTAACGATTCTTTATTAACGGAGCTGTAGTGGATCCATAGTGGCTGTGGGCAGGTGTTGAGGCTGTGGGCGGACTTAAGGTTGTGGAATAGCGCTGAGACTGTGGCTGGTGTTGAGGCTTTGGGTCTTCCCCTTGGCCACCAACGTCTGGGTGCCACTCCAATGCCCGCCTTGCTGTGCCCGTCTACGTGAGAGCATAGCTGGGCTTTTTCGAGTGTTCCTTCGACTTGGTCTGTAGTCAACGTTCCCACGTGATGGGTTAAACAGTGTGGGCAGAACGCCTTTTGTCTTGTAGTTTACTCTCCCGACACGTGTACCATCTGTGCCACCATGTCCCTATTTGATAAATAAATAAATGGAACCGCAACTTGGGGCGTTGGGATTTTTTTTTCACAAAGGCGTAATGTCAATGCGCAACTTTCAGGGTCCACCAGAGCACCACGCCACACGCTGGCTCCAAACATTCCTCTCGGGCTTCGTAACCTCAAGCGATATTTGAATGTTGATGCCGATCTCATTTGAAACAACTCACCTGGAGGGATGCCTGACCCTGTCAGATCTCAGAAGCCAAGCAGATGTTTGAACTTGGATAGTGCTATTGAATGGGTGATCGTCATTCACAAGTTATTGGCGAGTGTGGAGCTGAGTTTCCGTGCCGTTCAGTATTATGGCAGTGCAGAAAAAAATATTTTTTGTAGTGTGCTTCTGTGCGGTCACGTCTGTGCTCCATACACGTTGGCAACCCATACTGACCAGCGTTGATTGTCAAATAACCCCCTTTTGACCTACGAGGCGTGGGAATGCCCTCGTACGGCAGCGGGTTGACAAAATAGCCTTAAGCTGGTCTCAGGCGCGCTGATCCAGTGGTGGAAATTTATAATTAACATAACGAGGACCAGTCCGAAAGAGAGCTACTGGTGACTTCTGTTTACCAAGTGGTTCATCTCCGCCCGATGTGAATTTAAATCGACACTGATGGGCCGATGATCATTGATGGTTATTATTGATTTTCAATATTAGTAATGGCGGGGCTGGATTGATCGTCGGGATTTGAACTATTGACTTAGAGATGTTTCTTTAGCCAACTGAAGGTGCTAGTTTAGCCTTATTCAACGTGTCCTAATAAAATATTTACACATTAAATTAAAAATTACAATGAATTGGACGCAGACTGGCAGGTTCACCATCGATGCTCGGTTGAATTCTGTGGCTCCAAACTTCCCTGGGTCTGCGTTCTGCTCCCAGGAAAACATTCGGGGGGCCACCCTGCAGCAACATCTGGCGTTTTGTGAGAAAAATCCCAACGCGCACAACATCCCTGCGGACCAATCTCGCAGGACTTGCAGATCACGCGTTTAGAGCAACTGCTCAGTCATACTCGCGAGATTGGCAGAGGTGGAAAGTCGGATCCAGGACGGACGGGAAGGAGGTGCTAATAGGAAGACTGATGGTGCGGTCGGCGGATATAAAATTATCTTTTTTGTTCTGCTCCTCGTGCGGGTTGGAGATAATTCTGTAACGTTTCGATTTGCACCTTGTGAGGGGATGCGTTCCACATCTCATCAACGCAACCTCCCACCCCTCCCCTCGCTGCGGTCCCTTCCCGCTGTGTGGAGCCCGCGTGACCCTGTGTCGCCGAGCGGTGTCCCTTGTGCGCACGCTTTCCGCGGTGCCTCGTGACGTGGCGACACTGTGGTGCGACATCAATAAACAGGGCGCGGGCTCGTGCCGCGCGCACCTTGTGCAGTTTGCTCATCCGTGCTCACGTTTGCTGGGATGCTCTGCTGTGTTTTTGTTCGATTTCTTTTGGGGGAATTTTCAAAGAGATGCTGCTGCTGCTTACTAGGATTATTGGTCTGCTGATTCAATTTCCCCCGATGACCTGCTCTGGACTGGCGTCTCATCGTGAGTATAGTCATGCCTTGCACCCTATGTCTGCCCGGATAGGCTCCGCCTCCCCCTCCGATTCACTAGTGTCCCCATTCCCAATCGGTCATGACCCACCAATGAGTGGCGAGCGTTACCTCGTCACCCGAGATCAAACCTAAGTGGGCCTTAAGGTGTAAAAGGTTGAGAACCCTGGCTTAGCAGCAGTGGTTTTCAAAGTACGGTTCGCCTGGCGTCTTGCGGCGCCTTGCTGATTCAAATTTTAACGTATTATGATTTACTGCAATGAAAGCTCTTGTCAAAAGGCTTTGTTGGCTGCAAGAAACAAAAGTTTGAAAACTACCGCTGTACAGGATTAATCGAGCACTGGTAATAATATTATGGATGCTCCCCACCCCCTACCATTTTCATTCCGTGCATACTTCACGGAATTTGCGCTGGATTTTCCTGAAGGTGTCTGAAGCAGTTTCAAGCGAAACACCTGCAGTGCTCGAAGTGAGTGGTCATTATTTTTACACGGAACTTCAGGTTGAAGACTTTTTGCTTCCACCCTGAAGATGTCGCTCAACTAACGAAGTGAAACATCGCTAAAGAAGGAGGAGCAAGGTTTGCCACGGTTATTTCGGAAAAAAAACAGCTCTTGGGATCGGGCGGCACGGTGGCCCAGTGGGTAGCGATGTCGCCTCACAACAAGAAGGTCCCGGGTTCGAATTTCGGCTCGGGTGCCTTTCTGTGTGGAGTTTGCATGTTATCCCTGTGTCCGCGTGGGTTTTCGCCAGGCACTCCGTTTTCCTCCCACAGTCCAAAAAACATGCTGCTGCATAGGTTAATTGGCTTGCAGACTAAATTGCCTGCAGTGCTTGGTGATGGACTGGCGTTTCATCGCGGGTGTATCCCTGCCTTGCGCCTGTGTCTGCCGGGATAGGCTCCGACTCACCGCGACCCTACACAAGACTAAGCGGTTTCTGACAATGAGATGAGATGAGCTCTTGAGATCAATTCTGATACATCGAGAGGTGAAACCAAAGCTTT
>JAZEWT010000005.1:4427936-4445419 GCA_036362905.1 Mordacia mordax
GAGCCGGGAGTCGAACGGAGATCGGGGAGTGCTACGCGTGGTCTGCGGAGAATAAAGATTTCTACGTTCGAACTTCTGCTGGAGATATGAATGACTCGGAGGCCCGCGAGGTTGGAGGAGCGTGGGGGGAAATCGGAGGGAGGCCGTCGGCGAGCTGTGAGCGAGGAGGTGAGGATGCAGGCGGGGTCTCCACCGACTCCCTAGTAACCATCTCGGCCGTGCCTTACCCAGCCGGACTCTGAGCATGCCGCGGCTAGTGAGGGAGGAGCGTGGGGCGCCTAGCCCAGGGTCACGACTGGTGCGTTACAACGCTTCTGCCTTTATCCTGACGATGGAAAGAACGTGTTAACACGCGTGCAACAATGATTGCCCCGAGGGTGGCTAGTAATAACCCGCAACTTAGCAAAATCAATCACGTCATCGTGTCGATGTAGGTGTTGACGGCCCAATTATTCGAGCAGGAATCCTTGACATGGGTATCTTAAAAGAGCAGCTGTTTTAGAGCGTGTATGAAAATCGCTGTCCCGGTGGCATGCATGAGAATTGCTATCCCGAAAGAGCAGCTTTCGAGCATGCCTGGAAATTGCTATGCGGAAGACAGCAGCTCTTGAGAAGGTGTCTTGATCGTCGCGACCTGGGAGCGCGTCTCAGCACTGCCGTCACGACAGAGCGGCTCTTTGGCAATAATTCCCACGCGATTATGCATGTGTTAAGATCTTAACACCTGCATAATCGCCAGATATACAGTAAAACCTGTTGTAATCTTATATATGTATACTGGCAAAAAAGTACCCAGAGCGTTAACAGCTCCACCTAAGCTATAAGGCATTGATACTGCGTTGTCCTGAGCTGACTGCCTTTTGGCAACGGCTGACACCGGCAAATAGGCTCAAAAGGAAGCCACTGCCAGGTGAAGGTCGGTCAGTTGAAGGACAATGCATAGGTTATCAAAGCTACCTGTTTGCATACTTTGCGACTAGTATGTGTGGCTTTTGCAAACTGGACGCATTGCAAAATGTGTCTATTTTGGTGTTTGGGATCTTAACACTTGCATAATTGCCTGGCAATTAGCAGGTGTTAAGATCTTAACACCTGCATAATCGCCAGACATACAGTAAAACCTGTTGTAATTTTATAATTCCCACGCTGTCACCACGACCGTCACCACATTCGAAAATGAATAACGCCCGGCGCTTGTGACGTCACCGCCCAAGGCGGCCAATAAGAGCCGCCCACATCAGCACCACGTGACGCGGCTCTCTCTGCCCCCCCCTCCCCCCTCTCACTACCCCCCTACCCAACATGGCTGCGCGCAGGGTCGGCCTCTCCTCCCGGTGAGTCTCCGACCTCGTCACGGCGGGGACGGCGGCGGCGACGGCGGCTTGAGCGCCGCGGCTCGACGATACGCGCCCGGGGCTTGGCAGCGTCCTGGCGCGCTCGTAGATCCGACGCGCAGCCGCCGGTGTTTTGTGACGGGGGTAACATTGTGGGAAGCGGTGCTGGCGCTGGGCTTAGACTCTCTCAGGCCTCGGTTACTGTACCGCACTGTACTGCTTTATGCAAGGTTTTTTGTTGTTGTTACTGGTTTGGTGAAATGCGGCGATGTTGTTTGCGTTGCCGGGTTTTCTTGCTGCCGTGTGTCTAAACGAGTGTTCGTAGTCACACGTAAGCGCAACAACAAAAGTGCCCTCCTCGTGTTGACTCGATCCGTCATCCACCCCCACGTCAGCTGTCCAATCACTCACACGGACACTCGGCACAACCGCTCGCCAACACTCCTGTAGTAGTAGTAATAATAATAACGCTCGCTGTAATAATAATAATAACGCTCGCTGATGTACACGCCGACAACGCATACATCGGCCATTCAGCAATGAGTGGTGATGACGTGTCAGCAGCCAGGCGCGGTGCACTTTGACGGTCTGTAACGTGGCGTGTGGACTGTTACTCTGACACTGGCAAGGAGATCACGAGACAGACTCAGCCGCGGCTGTTATGGGGTCCAACTGAGGTGACCCGCAGATACACAGCCAGTGCTTGCCCTTTATGGCAGCTTATTGTGAGAATTGTTCTCCGTAGGCTTTATGAATGCAATTATTATTATGGCTGGGCGGCGCGGTGGCCCAGTGGTTAGCGCTGACGCCTCACAGCAAGAAGGTCCCGGGTTCGAATCTCTCGGCTCGGGTGCCTTTCTGTGTGGAGTTTGCATGCTCTCCCCGTGTCCGCGTGGGTTTTCGCCGGGTACTCGGTTTTCCTCCCACAGTCCAAAAGCATGCTCCTGGATAGGTTGATTGGCTCGCAGACTAAAATTGTCCCGCAATGCCCGGCGATGGACTGGCGTCCCGTCGTCGGGTGTATTCCTGCCTTACGCCCTGTGTTTCCGGGATAGGCTCCGGCTCACCGTGACCCTATATAGGATTAAACGGTTTCAGATAATGAGATGAGATTATGGCTGTTCTTTCGGGAGAGGTGTGGCGAATGTTCCGTCTCTCTCCTACGCGACGTTTCGCCTCCCACAATGGGGGCATGATTGAATGTTTATGCCTGCGTTTTGTATCAGACTGCTCAGAGTAGACCGATCCACACAACGTGTTTATATATCTGACCTTTTTCACGTCTCGGTCAAAACCATTCAGAAACGCTTGATGATGCCTCCAACGAACAGCAATGGAGAGCAATTCTCACGCATCGAGCCGTGAATACCTACCCCAGTACAGCTTGTGCTTTATCTGCCCGGTCCACTGCGCGTTGTTGTGAGCATCGCTCCCTCTGCTTGTGTTAAAGGATGACTGCATCACGAGCCTCCTCCCTCCAAAGATGCCGATCGTGGCACCGCTGGTATCGATTATTGGCAAAGCCAGTCATCTCGAAGTCATCATGTCCACATCAGCTCATCTCTCAGCCTAGTTGTACCTGCTTATTCCCCTCAGTCTGGACAAATAGTAATAATGTATTACATTACAGAACTCGTAACATCTTACTCTCCTAGTAGAGAACTGAGATCAGCCAACAAAGATCTATTGATTGTTCCTGAGAATATACTTATAACAAAGGGAGACCTTGCCTTCACGGTTCGGGCCCCTACGCTCTGGACCAGTCTCCCTGATAAGATAAAAGCTGCCAAGTCTGTGTTTTCTTTTAAAACCATGTTGAAAACTCACTTTTATACTTTAGCCTCTAGTTAAGTTATTTTGACATATTACGATTGTATTTTGTGTCATTGCTTTATTCTGTCTTTACCATGTTGATTTATGTCAACCGTAAAGCACCTTGAGCTGTTTTCATGATAGGTGCTATATAAATAAAGTATTATTATATTATTATTATTTACATTTCGACTATCGCCCAGAATTACCACAGCGGTGGAGTTAACGGCAGAGATGGTAGCCACGCGATTAACCAGCGCCAACCCGTTAGACCCGGCGTCCGTAAATATTGTGATGTTCTCATGACTAGTCATTTGCGTATCATTTTTGTTGTGGTAGGAAAACCCCGATAATCTGTAGGGAAAACACGCAGAACAAGAGAACACGAATTCCGCACAGAAGGATGGCCGAGGCGAGAGTCGAACCACTTCGGGTGGGACCTTCTTGATGTGACGCGTAGATGTTACCGCTGTATCGCCACCCCGTTGTTTGGGTGTGCGTTGGCGCGGCGTGCTTTGATCAACTTCAGTTCGGGAGCAGAGGTCTCACTCTATATCAGTTGAAGAGCATTATATTTTCAGTTGTTGTGTAACGTTGTGCAGAGCTTTCCAATCTGTCCTACCACACAAACATCCTGCTCTTCTCGGCAACAATCACGAGCTGTCTTTACCCTTATCTTTACGAAATGGGGAACCTTTTACAGCAACACGAATTTTGTCTTGAATCATTGAAACTGACCTGTATATCGAACATTCCAGTGTTACTGAGGCCGTATTGCCGGGAGCTAAGGTTGCACAATTGAGAGATTTGGATGGTCCCGTCGGTGAGCCAGTGTTGTCAAGGTGCCTTCGATTTGCCATGTAGCCCTGCCATTCTCAATCAGTGGGTTATGACCGGTCATTATGCTGCCAGCGCCACCTAGTGGTCCGTGGAGACCAAACCCAAGTGGGCCTTGAGGTGCAGAAGGTTGAGAACTCCTGATGTAGGACACTTGCCCAGTCAGCAGATGACCCCCCCCCACCCCCCATTGGATCCTGGCACGTTTGAGCACGTGATTGATGACATCACAGCCTCGTATAAATAAAACCTAATTTTTTTTGTTGTCGCCGATTTTCTATTCTAATGTCATTGTTGACGACATGCCATTCTATCCGCAGCTCTGTGCAGCGCTTTGTGACCCTCGAGTGAAAAGCGCTCTATAAATGTATAACTATTATTATTAATTGTGCGCCAGTCATCTCGGTCAACCTATGGCACCTGGGTCTGTCCCTTGACCTCCTGCCCGTGGCCGCAGAGTTCACCTGTCTCGGCACAAAATATACACTTACGTGTATATTTTTAAAAAATCCCCAAAAAATGTCATTGTTGCCGATTTCCCGCTCTAATGTCATCGTTGCTGGCGTGCCGTTCTCTCCGCAGGTCTGTGCAGTGCTTTGTGACCCTCGGGTGAAAAGCGCGCTATAAATTCAACTGTTGTTATTATTCATCTCATCGTCAGAAACCACTTAGTCCTGTACAGAGTCGTGGTGAGCCAGAGCCTATCCCGGCAGATACAGGGCGCAAGGCAGGGATACACCCGCGATGGAACGCCAGTCCATCACCGAGCATTGTGGGAAATTTAGTCTGCAAGCCAACTAACCTGTGTAGCAGCATGTTTTTTGGACTGTGGGAGGAAACCTGAGTGTCCGGCGAAAACCCACGCGGACACGGGGAGAACATGCAAACTCCACTCAGAAAGGCACCCGAGCCGAGATTTTAACCTGAGACCTTCTTGCTGTGAGGCGACAGCGCTACTCACTCGGCCACCGTGCCGTCCATTTTTATTATTATTATTACATAAAAAGACCTAAGGCCGAAGAACACTCCTGAAGCCGCTCATCCCAAATTGGTGCGAGTTCCTGACGATGCTGATTGCCATTATCCGTGAAACGTCGTACTTCATTGTAAATGCTGCGGGTTTGTTCTGCAATGCACCGGTGTGCTGAGATAGCGAAGAATTGGCACGTTCTGTTCACGTGACAGAACCTTACTGATTGGCTGTGTCGGGTCGAGGAGGGTTTACGACACACTTTTTTGCGTGACCTCACCCAAAAAAAATTATTTTACGGATCTTTTCCTGCTCATGTAACTCGTGGTGCGTGTGCGTGTGCGCGCACGCAGATGTGTGAGCTGGTTGGCCAGTCTGGCCATTCTAGGCCTGGCTTTGTGCATCCCCCTGTCCGACGCCGTCGACCGCAGCAACTTCAAGACATGCGAGCAGAGCTCATTCTGCCGGTCAGAGCCCCGCGTCCCATCACGATCCACTTATTATGCACGTGGCGCCCATTTTATCAGTTTACTGTTTGATGGAGGTTTCACAATGCTGTGTCTGTCATCGGGCTTTGTTAGAAGTTTAACAATTGTTGGTGTCATGCCCGTCTTGAGTTTTTGTATGCTGTTGAAATAATGCCACGTTGCGGTATTTGTTACAATCTGCATTAAAGGTCGCCTTAAAGGCAGGTTGTTATTAACGACAGTGCATTGCTCTTTTTACCTCTCCCTCTCCTGCGTTCTGCCCACACCGTTCCTCCATCTGTGGCAGGCGTCAGCGCAGGATGGAGGTCGAGCAGTCTCCGTACCACGCGCTGCTGGACACCCTGGACGTGCTGGACAGTAGCGCGCGAGTGCAGCTCCTCAACACGGCGAACAAGGTGCGATGCGTGCGCCGTCACCCACATCGCCAAACCACAGCATGGCTATCAAATAGTGTCCAGGCAGCGCAACTGCACCGAGGCCGGAGGGATCAGAGAGCCAGGCTGTGAAGCGATCACGGACACCCCCTGTTTTATTTATTGCACCTTGGCACGTGTCCTGCACGAAACTGTTGCCACCAGGAGTCTGATGGTGAGTCTGTTTGTTGGAATTGGTGGTTGCACTCTCGGGTCATGCATCGTGTTACATGATTTTGCAAATTTAATTCCAGTTCAGCAAGTTACGGTTTATACTGTGTAAAAGTTGATGCACTGTCAAGTTGATGCACGTAAATAAAAAATGATGATGGAATCAAGAGTCTCCCCTATTTTTGTCCTCGATTTTTCAATGACCTTTGCCTGTCTATTTTTTGTGTGTCTTGTTTTATAATGTAGTATGATACGGCAATATGCGATACCTGCATATTGCAGGTATTGTACATTAAACATGCCAGTTGGTTCTTGCACATACAAAAATGTAATGTATTCCAAGCTTAATACGCCAGTCCATTGTTGCATGCCCAGTAGTAATCACTGTAAATGTATGACTACTGACGGGACAGTCTACAAGGAGGGACTTGTCTGTCACATGTAAATGAAAGCAGTACAAGCAATTGAAACGATGCATTGCACAATGCAAACAAGACCAAATAAGTATTCTTGGATGGTTCATCAGCAGCAAACCATGCGGTGACTGGGAGTCCTTTTCTGTGTTACCGCCAATGCCATTCATCCACTAGTCTGCCTACCACAAGTCTTTTATCTCCTGCTGCTTACCACACGCCAGTTTGATTGCTAATCTGCCTTTTAAAAATAAAAATGTTGCTGATTTTCCGTTCTGTCGTTGTTGGCGTGCCGTTCTCTCCGCAGCCCTGTGCAGCGGTTTGTGACCCTCGGGTGAAAGGCGCTCTATAAATGCAATTGTGATTATTAATTATTATTTTACCTGTCTGATTATCCGCCATCCTGTTCACCACAGTCCATGTATCCGTTGGTGCGCCCACTGCCGGTTCGTTTGAAATTCTACCTATCCTCGTGCGTGTGCCTTATGCAGGTGCGTCTGGTGCTGGAGGTGGTGGGGCTCAAGGACGGGATGGTGCGGCTGCTCATTGACGAGCTGGCACCGCTCAAGCCGCGCTACCGTGTGCAGGACGTGCTGGTTGGGGAGCCGGCCAGCGAACGGTAGGGACCGTGCAGGCGTGCGCCTGCAATCCGACACCCGCCGCACGTGGCAGGGCACAGGCGACGCGGTGGCACCGAGGTTGGAGCAGTGAGCTGGCACCACTGGGATTCATCTTATCTTTGAATCCAGGGAGCTGCCTGCAATTCAATCCACAGAGAGCGTGGTGGTGTAGTGGTAACATCCCACGCTGCACAAGAAGGGCCTTGGGTTCAATCTTCCGCTGTTTTGCATCGGTTTCCTCCACGATCTTCCCTTTCATCCCCGTAAGCTAAAAAACTACATGCCAAGCAGGTGGTTTGGGTCTAACATCCCAATGCTAAAATAGACCTTCGTTGACTTCCATTTTATTACACACAGCAAGAGTGTCCATACAGCAGTAACATCTGCACCTCACACAAAAAGTCCTGCCCGAGGCGGTTCAGCTCTCGCCTCGGGTACTTTACTGTGCGACGTTTGTTTTGTCTGCCTCTGCTCTGCGTGGGTTTCCTCTGGGTTCTCAGGTTTGCTTACAAGTTAAATTAATTGGCCGATACCATCATATTATATAATTCGCAATGGAGGCGGGTTGGTGTCAGCTGACCACGTGGCTGCCTCCTCCCCTCCCCGCCTCCTGCAGTTTGCTGCAGCGCCTCTGGTTGAAAAACGCCAGTATATAAATGCAATAAATTACGTTTATGAATAAGTCGTCCTATTGCTAAACCACCGCTGGCTGCGAATGACGCATTGTGTGCGTACGTGCATTGACTCTGCAGGCTGACCGTGGTGAGCCGGGAGGAGGGTGTGGTGGTGTTGGCGTGGGGCGGCCCTGGCGGGCTGGGCAAGGGCCCCGGCGGCACCCGCGTGCTACTGTCGGCCCAACCGTTCCGCGTGGACATCGTGAGTGCCGGCGAGCTTGTGGCCAGCGTCAACTCGCGCGGCCTCCTTGCCTTTGAGCACCTGCGCCAGCGCGGAAATAGGTGAGTGGAGCGCGAGCCACTCGGTGGTTTTGAGGCGGAAATCCGCCCGCGTCGGTGCCGCCGCGCCGACGCTCACCACCACCGTTGCGCGCCGTTCACAGTTAGGAGCTGCTCACCATTACGCTCCACCACGCAGCGACGCAAGATTCAAAGGCAACATTATCTCGCTGGTGCAGACATAGCAACAGTCACGATCCCGTTTATTTACTCGACAACTGTTTACTCACTCGCTGATTTCTGAAGCACTCCTCTACTTAGCAGATGAGCAACTGAGTCACTGGTGTAGTTATTATTGAAAAGACATAAAAGTAAAGTTGTTGTCACAGATTATGTGATCCCCGTTTGTAGTTTAGACTTTATTTACATTCCCTACTCAACCACTGGCTGCATGAAGGCCTCCCCATGCTGTGTCGAGCGCACTGTTGTTTGGCTGTACTTCACTGCATTAACGAAGCCCGTGTGGTTTTGGTGAAAAAGACGTTCGAGCTGGGTCGGGGTTGATGGATTACCCAGCATTGGTTGCCACAGCCAAGGCTAGGAATGGACCTGTGGTCGCCAGGTTTGTAGCATAGCGCGCCACCACGTCGCCCCTGCGATAGCCGATGAGCGCGTAACTCCTGTGCCTGCTGTCGACAAAACTGACCCGCTTGTCACGACCGATATTTGGCTGGGCTACGAGGCATCATCGAATTGGTAGACCATGTCCGTCGTCAATGCAGTTTAACTTGCGCTGTGACACTAGCTGCCTTGGTCGTTTGTGTTGCTAAGATCTGTATAAAAAAATCCTCTCCACCCAGAATACGCCTTATATCCTCATATCTCAGAAACTGGCTTAAGCTAAGATTAAACAAATTAGTTGGTGGTACTGCTGCTGCATTGGCAGTGGTGCACAAGCATAACAACGAGAAACTCAACACATCCGTCAATAACACCGTGCAGCCTTAAGAACAACAATCTATATGACTTTTCTGGCAGTGGTGGCCATTACAGATTGTAAAGTCATGGCGATCATACAATTTACGTATGAGCTTGCAACCGCTAGTTTCTGAAACCTTTACATTTTCCTTTGTACACACTAGATGTACAGCAAAGCTCACACATACATTAATAGCTGAACCACAACTCGCAAAGCTACAGAAAACTATCGCGATAATCGTAGCTGCCATACACATTCAATCCTTAACTTGACAAACTGTATCGCGGTTGCATAACTTGCCGGTCTGTTTTGCGTTTTTGTTCTCTCGCCCGTTTGGTTGTTCATTATTTGTCTCTGTGTTGTGGTGTCGCTGTGTTGTGTATGTGGTGGGGCCGGCAGGCTCTCGGAGGCAGTCAGTAACACAGTGGGTAGCATGTGGACTAAACTCAAGAACATGTTTTCTAGGTAATGATTGCACATGCTCAGAAACCCCGAGTGTGCGACGGTGTGTGCGTGCATGCGCTGTGAACATGGGCAACACTGGACCCTAATCCCTGCCATGGCCAACATCGGTAGCATCTGAACCGGTTATGTATCCTTCTCCAAGATAAACCGGTGCTGCCCTACATTAAAATCAGTATTTGGTCCAGTGGTTAAACAGAGGCAGCGGGACGTGTTTCTGGCCAATAAATGCCCCCCTCTCTCGTACACCCTGCCAGCCTGATTGCTTGTCCCAACATTCTGCTAACGGCTACACGAGGGATGTTTGTGTTTGTGCATGTGCTCGTGTGTAGATGTATGCTTTTGTGTCCCCAGTGGGCTGGGGGATCGTAATGGCTGTGTCAGAGCCTCGTAGTGAGAGACCCTGGATTTGGTTCCAGAATTTATTCACTCAAGTTTAAAGCAAAAGCGCAACCCAAAAATGAGAGCGGAAATTGTCTCACGGATACCTCGGCAAAGTGTGCCTGGCTGCCCCACAAAACAGTGTGGAGATTTAAATTACAATGTACAGTGATGGTCAAGTGTTCTGTCCCTATAGTGTAGTGATAATAATAAGTTACAAAGCGCTTCACAGAGCTGCGGAGAGAACGGCACGTCAACAACAATGGCACCAGAACGGAAAATCAGCAGCAATAATATTTTTTGGGTTTTTTTTTATAATGTCAATGGCATTGATGTGTTATTAATGTACGGGGGTAACGTTTACTGGAGAGATCTGCCAGAGTGCTTGACTATGTAGTAATTTCTCCTCGTTTCCGAAACTTAAGCGTGGGACACACAGTGTAGG
Organism: Mordacia mordax; assembly: GCA_036362905.1. Taxonomy (NCBI): domain Eukaryota; kingdom Metazoa; phylum Chordata; class Hyperoartia; order Petromyzontiformes; family Petromyzontidae; genus Mordacia; species Mordacia mordax. Next base: position 4,438,155 of record JAZEWT010000005.1, read on the forward strand.
CCATAGTGCAGAATGCTATTGCAATGCTAATTATTTTATGTTGCTGCTGCTGTTGCACTTTGGCAGTGGTGCACAACCCGAATTGACAACAAACAAAACTGAACACACCGCGTGGCCTAATATAAATTATATATGAAGAACGGGTGATTTTTTTTTTTCGCCACCGGTCCTATATTTATTTCCGAGCTGTGAAGTCGATTTAGATGAGGTATGGAGGGAAATCGTTCGTGTCCTGTTGGCAGTAGCAGCAGTGGGGTCAGACTGATGCTGTGATGGCGACTGACGGTGCTCCAGCGACACTGCTGCAGCAGCAGGGCTGGGACGAGGGCCCTGTTATGGCTTTTTTTGGAGGTTTGCAGCTTTTGCTTTAATGGTTTGGTGGCGCGACTAATCACTTTCTCAATAGATGAGCGTGCGACCCAATCTCGTCCGCTCGCGTCTGCTCCTCGCGCGGTGCCCACATCTCGCATCTACTCTGCGGCACCACCGATTCCGCGCGATCGATGAGGGGGGGTGAATAGCGCTGCCGCTTGCGGTTTTGGGTTCGAATCCGGGTTTGAGCTACTGCGCGTCATTTAAAATTGTGGTTGTCGAGTGTAGTTGAGTGATGACGTGCTCCTCTCGGTCACTAATGAAGCCGCCGTGTTCTGTCCGGTTTGTTACTTTTATTTGCGCTCCTCCCGCTCGAAATAGGATGCATTGAGTTTCAATTGTCGTGCGACAGGTGCATTTTTGCGGCTTGAGTAAAACGTGCATCGCATGGGAAACGATCGAGATGGCTCGTGAGAAGTGACTTCAGAAGTAGTTCCGTGATATCACATTCTGGGGCCCCCTGTGCTCAGACACAGTGTGGTCCACTACTCGCAGCAAGAGGTTCCGAACGTGGAAAACCCTCCGTGTGTCAGAAATGCACCGTCAAAAGCGGCGCAGTTTTAAAGAATACCGAGGGCCCCGACACCGATCTTGCACGAGACACGCGACCGTTGAAGTAGAGGGCGGTGTGGCTGGGGCAATGCGGTTTCTCGTTACCGTGCCGGCAGAAAGGAGTCTGCGGAATCCACTGGGATGGACGAGGAGGGGGCCACAGCGAGCGAGTCTAATGAAGCGTCTGCCGAGGAAGGAGGTGACGATGGGAATAACGGCTCGGATCCCAAGGTGCTGGCTGCTCTTCCTCCACCAAATCCAATCCTCGTCCTCCTCTTCTTCCTCCAACATATCCTCCTTCTGAATCATCCTCAAAATCCTCTTCTTCAGTGACCCCCGGGTGAAAAGCGCTCTAGAAGTGCAATTATTATTAATATCCTCTCCCCCCTACTCTTCAGCATCGTGCCTCTCCAACACCCTGCTTCCCATCTGCCAGCGGATAAAGTACTTGGAACCAATTGCTTGTTTGCTGTTAGCAGATAGAAGCATTTCATTGACTCGGACAACACACAAACAGCCCTTATCTTGAAGCTGCATGTCCAGTGGTGTCGCGTGTTGTCCTGCATGAGCGTGAAGCTTTGTGGCAATGGATAAGGGAGATGTGTGTCCATGTGATCAGAAGGATGTGCTGTTGATAACCCGATGTGGTGTGACTGTTAATGGAGTTGTCGTGGTGAAGGGACGTCTGTGCTGCTGATAGTGTGTGAGGAGGATAAGAGGACGGATGTGTGGCGATTGTGTTTGCGGTGGCAGGTGAAGGAGGAGGAGGATGAGCCGGGAATGTGGGAGGAGACGTTTAAGACTCATCATGACAGCAAACCTAACGGTGGGCTTCCTCATGGCGATACCCGCCGAGATGCCACAGTACTTGTCATGTTCTGTATTGAAGTTGTAATACTCTTAAGCGTGATGCCATGACACCATGATATGCGTTATGATACCAAGCTACGCCTCGCCGTGAGACTCACAACGCTACTGCCTATGCTTTCTGTCCTCCCTGTGTGCACACGTGCTTGTGTCTGCGTGTGTATACATGTGACTGACTGTATGGTGTGTGTATATGTGTGTCTTTTTTGGTGTCTGTGTGTGTGGTGCCTCATGGTGGTGTATGTATTGTTTCTGTCGGTGGTGTGTCTGGGTGGTATATTGGTGGTGTCTGTGCATCTCTGTCCTGTGTGACGCGTGCTCAGGCCCTGCTTCGGTGGGGTTGGACTTCTCTCTGCCGGGCGTTGAGTTTGTGTACGGGATCCCCGAGCATGCTGACACATTCCGTCTCAAGACCACCACGTGAGGCCCCTACTCCCTCCTTAATGCCCTTCTCCCTCCTCTCCATGGCCTTAATCACTTTCCTCAGCCTCCAACCACATCCTGGAGATGGTGTTGACTGAAGGGAGCTTTGATCCAGCAGTGCATTGATTATGGCTGATGACTTACAAATTGATGATGAACTGCTGCTGCTGCTGCAGACCAGTTGTGTTCGTAAGCTTCCTGCTGTTTGAACGAGCGTGCGTGCCAGACGATTCCGTCGCAATTAAACTGATGATTGCGTGCAATGGCGTGGTTTGAAGACGATCGATTATATAAATTAATGGAATTGCAGCAGGGGGGAGAAAAGGACCAACTCATGGTGTCGTGTGTGTTTGCGTGTTGATGTCATTGCCCAGGGGCTCGGAGCCGTACCGCCTCTACAACCTGGATGTGTTCGAGTACGAGTTGGACACCAACATGGCGCTGTATGGCGCCATTCCCTACCTCATCGCGCACCGGCCCGAACGCACCTTTGGCATCTTCTGGCACAACGCCGCCGAGACCTGGGTGGACATCAGCTCCAACACGGCCGGCAAGGTGCGCCACCACGGCACCTCCGCTGATACCTCCATCACTGCCACCTCCTCTGCCACCTTTCCACCTCCTCTGCCAAGTCTGTTGCCATTATCGGCACCTCCACCTCTACTGCTCCCGTCACCTTCACCTCCCCTGCCTCCTCCATCACTCCCTACTTCCACCGGCTCCACTGCCACCAGCACCTCCAGCCCCTGCCACCTCCACCGGCTTCACTGCTACCAGCACCTCCACTGCCACCGCCACTGCCACCTCCTTCAACACCATCCCCGGCACCACCGGTACCGCCACTCCCCCCCTCCATCCCCCGATACCTGCACTGCCACTGGGCATCCAACACCATTTCTCACGATACATTGACAGCGGGCCGCTCCCTCTACGAGCATTCTCAGCGGGACTCTCCCATCTCACGAAACAACATCGACAGCCGAACCCCGACATAAATAAATAAGTCCGTAGCGATAAATAAAATATTATAAAACTAACCATGAATAGGTAAAATTTAGCTCGGCGTGCTTGAGCGGCGTAAAACCGACTGAATAACTCGCGCGCGACGCTCAGACGGTGTTCGGCAAGATGCTCGACTACGTGCGCGGGGGCAGCGAGGTGCCGCAGACGGACGTGCGGTGGATGTCGGAGAGCGGCATCATCGACGTGTTCGTGCTGCTGGGGCCCACACCGGGCGACCTCTTCCGGCAGTACGCCTCGCTCACAGGTAGCGCCGCCACGCCGCACGGCCTTCACCTTTTTATTCCTACCTTTGCTTTTTGAGATTAAAGTGTTCTCATCATGCATTGTCATGAGATTTCACTGTAATTATTTAACACGTATAATTATTATTTAGCTTCAATACAACCGAACGGTGTTCTGTTTCCCTGCCTTACATGTGTCTCCCTTCTCCCTGTGTTCATCTCCTTTGCCTCCCACGTCTCTCTCAATCCTCCCACGTCCTGCTATCCCCCGTGTCCCCCGGCCTTCCCGTCTCCCCATCACGCACTGTTCCTTTGTCTCCGAGCTTCACTCCTGTTTCCACGTCTCCCTTTGTCCCTCTATCTTTCTCATTTCTCCCATCTTCATTCTCTCATCTTCCGCTCCTCGTCCCACCCTCTTTCCCCATTCCCCCCCGCCCGCCCGCCCGTCTCCCTCTCCCCGCCCGTCGCCGTTGCCCTCCCCGTTGCCCGTCTCTCCATCCGCACGCCTACACCCCGTGCCCTCGCAGGCACGCAGTCCCTTCCGCCGCTGTTCGCGCTCGGCTACCACCAGTGCCGCTGGAACTACAACGACGAAGACGACGTGCGGGCGGTGGACGCCGGCTTCGACGCCAATGAGCTTCCCTATGACGTCATCTGGCTGGACATCGAGCACGCCGACGGCAAGCGCTACTTCACCTGGGACCCCAACAAGTTCCCCACGCCGCTCGACATGCAGCGCAACATCGCCAGCAAGCGGCGCAAGGTGCGCGCCGCGCGCGCGCCGGTCGTCACGGCGGTGGCGCTGGTTGCGATGGTTACGGTGGTGGCGATGGTGGATGCGGTGGGTTGCAGTGGTTGCGATGGTCGTGGTGGTGGTTGCGGTTGCGGAGGGCAGAGGAGCGACGCTCACAACGACGAGCGTAGTGCCGGGCGACTAAAACACAGCAAGTTAGGACAGTAGGGAGCACAGGTGGTGCATCTGCCAGTCATCTCAGACGACTGATAACACCCGGGTCTGTCCCGATGCCTCTTGTCGGTGAGCCTTCAACACTTCACGTGGCCTCAATGTATATGGCTCGGCGCAGACACTGTGGTGACGTCAACACCACTTAGTGGCCAATGGCGGTTGTTGTTGTTGGTTGTGGTGATTGCGATGGAGGTGGTAATCCGAGTTAGGTTTCCCATTCACGACTGATACCAGTGCAGAATATCTGCACCCTTCCTAGGCTTCCTAGGTTGTCCGAGCATTAATAATTGGTCTCTGATGCACTGTAAATATCAGCACCGGGCATGGTTCAGGCCACACCACACCCTCGTGTGCCGTGCTAGCTTTCACCGGTGCCTGCCTAACAGCACTCGCACCAACCGTTTGTTAAACGCTATGTGCAGGATCTTTATCCTATGTGCGTGGGCACGACATACCATGCAGATGGTGTCCATCGTCGACTCGCACATCAAGATCGACAGTGGCTACAAGGTGTACACAGAGGTGCAGGCCAACGGGTACCTGATGAAGAACAAGGACGGGCGCGACTACGAGGGCTGGTGCTGGCCGGGTGAGTTACTCGTGCCGCCGCGCGCCTGCGGTTCCACAGAGCGGCGAGCTGAGAGGGCAGCACGTGGCTCGGACAACAGACTTTATCAAAGATGTTGTTTGTCAGGAGTTAATGTAACGATAACAATCCGTTTGGAATTTTTTTGGGTGACAAGGAGAAAAGCAGTTGTCAGCCATCCAGCTTAATCTATAATGCGGTGGATGGGGCGTTCTTCCAGATTATTAGTGTTCGTCTCGGCTGGTCATGTCAGGTGACACCTGTACAGAGGATCTTGCCAATCGCGTGTAGGCTGTTCTCTCAGCCTCGAGATGATCACATTGTCACCACCTCGTGTTGCTCGTGAAATACAAATGCCTCAGTGTGACATTGCTCGGAGAGACGCGAAGACGACCACAGCTCCAACAGCATCAAAGATCTGGCCAAGGTGGCCGCAAGCTGCCGTGAAAGCCATTGGTGATGATGAACGATCACGGATGTTTGCTTCCTCCACCTAGGCTCGGTGTCATACCCAGACTTTTCAAATGCCGACGTGCGTTCCTGGTTCGCGAGCAAGTTCGCCTACGACCAGTACGAGGTGAGCAGCGGGTGGCAGCAGCGGTTCTGTCAATTGTCATTTTACCGGACGGAATAATCGAGTCCAGTTCGGTTTCGGTGACAGACAGACTTGCGCACGAATGTCGATTCACGTTGCCGCGCGTAGAGCGTTAGCTGATGTCGTGGCGCGTGGCCGCCCCACCGTGGCGAGAGCAGGGCTCGAGCGAGATCCTGTTCACGTGGAACGACATGAACGAGCCGTCCGTATTCAACGGGCCTGAGGTGACGATGCACAAGGACACGGTGCACCTGAGTGGCTGGGAGCACCGTGACCTGCACAACCTCTACGGCCTCTACCAGGTACCTCCCTTCCTACATTCCGCCCATCCATCTCTCTGTAACTAGCACACCAAATACAACTATCCCCCATATAGCCTCAACGGACTCTCGGGTCAATTGCCATTAGCGAGCACCCATGATGGTCAGTACGGCACATGAGGAGGTGAGTGACCGCACCACGCCCGGCCACCTTTTGTCTGCATAGTGATAACGTTTACATACTGCACTAGGTACTCATTCGAGGCTGAGTCTACCCAGTGCACCACATCCATTGGCAATTACTATCATTGTTCAGCTGACTTAAATCCCAATTAGTAGCAACATTTTGGCCCAGTAATTTTGCATCAATTGATTGGTCCTTTTGAAGGGTTGCATCCGGCGATGGACCGGCGTCCCGTCGTCGGGTGTATTCCTGCCTTACGCCCTGTGTTTTCGGGATAGGCTCCGGCTCACCGTGACCCTATATAGGATGAAGCGGTTTCAGATAATGAGATGAGATGAGAAGGGTTGCATATGCCCCTTCCTTTCCTTGTGGTAAAAAACTTGGAATGTTTCTGTGCCACTGTTGCGCTCTTACTTTTCTTTGTTTTATTTATTTGATTGCTACTGTTTACTCCATGATTATGGTTGGTGTTTCACCTTCGTGCAAATTAGTGTTGAGTTTGTTTAGTGGTGCACTCTTCAATGTTACTGTTCACTTGTATGATGACGGTTAGAATTTAATTTTTGATCATTATTGCTCCAAGTAAGTTTATTTGCCCTTCGGTTATATGCGTTGGCGTGTTAGTCAGTTTGGATGGTTATTTCGTCACCGGAATCCCGCATCTAGAGCTTGCAAGCTCACTGGTAACTTTCTGCTGTAATAATAAACATCTATCTCATAACAGTTTCTCTCGGCACAGCCGTGGCTTGAGAGTAATGTACTCCCTGCTCCTGACTGCCAGTGGTGCGGAAGATGTTCAACAAGAGTTTAACTTTCTGCTTGAACTATGTCCTCATTTCTCTTCTGCCACCCGTGCCTCCTTCCCACCTGCTCTCCACCCACCTTCCGCGTCCCATAGCAAATGGCAACAGTGGAGGGGCAGATCCGGCGATCGGGCGGTGTGGAGCGACCCTACGTGCTTTCCCGCGCGTTCTTTGCCGGATCCCAGCGATACGGTTCGTGGGGCTCCACGGGTTGAACGTGGGGTCCGGGGATTCTCCCGAACGTCCTTTTGATGGTTCGACCGATAAGGGTGACACGAAAACGGTTGACATCAACTCGAACAATGACACCTCTGGTCTCGCGTCTGTCACTGGATGAGAGGTGGTGCGCCTGGTTTAGTTACGTTGTTGGCCGCGTCGTGCTGAGCGCGGCTTGTATTCGGGGGTGGTGGGG
>JAZEWT010000005.1:4466000-4492773 GCA_036362905.1 Mordacia mordax
GCGTTATCCAGCGCTGCTCTTTGATACTCTTTGCTGGCCATTGCGTCGTCTAGCAGCAGCCACCTGGCATACAATATCACCACGCACCTAATCCAAATCCACGCTCTTATTTTTGTTTGTGAGCCACCCTAGTTGCTGTTCATGTGTGACTGAGCTTTTGTAGGTTTAGAAATATACGGGTGTGTGGATGGGTAATGATGGAGAGCAGTAGCCTGGTGGTTAGCACCCAGCACTACCAACAAGTTCGAAGCCCACCCCATAGCTATCATCAGTGGTGATTAGAAATCGTTCCCTAGGTCGACTCGGCCTCAAATTAGAACTTGCTTGGTCATTCCGTGTGTCAGCACCTGTCTAGGAATTAATAGGTGTCGACTGGCATCCAATGTATCCTATCTACATTGGAATCTTTGTGTGATAAGGACCACATCATAAAGTATCTAAATGTTAATGAGGCTAGTGTAGCGTCTCAATGCCAGCTAAAGGTGCGCGCCCGCTCAGTTGTTCTGTGCAGTGAGGTGGTGTTTGTCTGGAGCAGCAGACACTCTTCTTCCACAGCCACACTCGTTTCTTCCCTGATGCGGAAGAGATGCACCTGGGGAGAAAAGTGTCCAGACACCCGAGAAGGCGCCTCCTGAGAAAACGAGTCTCATCTCATCTCATTATCTGAAACCGCTTAATCCTATATAGGGTCACGGTGAAGCCGGAGCCTATCCCGGAAACATAGGGCGTAAGGCAGGAATACACCCGACGACGGGACGCCGGTCCATCGCCGGGCATTGCGGGACAATTTTAGTCTGCGAGCCAATCAACCTATCCAGGAGCATGCTTTTGGACTGTGGGAGGAAACCGGAGTACCCGGCGAAAACCCACGCGGACACGGGGAGAGCATGCAAACTCCACACAGAAAGGCACCGGAACCGAGAGACTCGAACCCGGGACCTTCTTGCTGTGAGGCGTCAGCGCTAACCACTGCGCCACCGCGCCGCCCAGAAAACGAGTCTTTCTTTCCAACTCGATTGTTGAAGCACAGTTGTTAAGAATTTCTCTCGAGCCCCCTTTTTCAAGCCGCTGCTCGGCGGTCTCCACTCTGCCGTGTGGTTCAGCGAGGGTGGTTTTACCACGCTTCATGCTGATCCACACTGTTTACAATGAACAGGGGTTGGAGAATTCACGGCGATAAAACATCATGACGTCTTTTAAAATGTGTGTAATACTTGTGATCGGGCCATTATTTGTACAATCCAGGCAAGCATGTCTTAAGACTTTCAGGAAGATCCCGAGTTACATGTTGACCAGTTTTTTCTTTAAGAGCAAGTACTGTACTGTCAAGGTTTGTGTGGGAGGAAACCAGAACGGGACAATTCTGCCTTTGGGAGGTGACACAAAGATCTGCACAATAAGGGTTCACGAGCCTATCGACCGATTCGCAGCACGGAGAATTGTTCCGGAACTCTCACACAAATCTGCGTGATTCACCAACTCATGCCTCCAACTTGTGCCCCCGGATCATCGCGGACTTTGGTGATTGACTTATGCCACTGTGTATGAGTACACAGATAAATATCTTTAAATTCTAGCAAGCATAGTAATTTTATGTCGTGCAGACTGTCCGTCTCCTGAGTAAATATTGATTGTTAACGCTTGTGATAACAACCATATGACCCGGAACACGTTCGTCATTTCTGGGAAACTCAGCCGGGTTCAACGTGGATAGGCCCTTAATGCACAGCCAGTGGTATACCCAGCCGTGGTTGCTACAATAATACTAATTGCATTTATAGGGCGCTTTTCACTCGAGGGTCACAATGTGCTGCACAGAGCTGCGGAGAGAACGGCACGTCAACAACGACGTAGAGCTATCGCCAGTGGTTCTTTGCAGCTTCAATACATATACAATGTTGTGAGCAGCTCAGAGCACCCCACCAGGGCTACTGAATCACCCCCCCCCCCCAAAACATCTATATCCCACGCCCAATCGATGGGTGCAATTTAATCGCTTTCTCATTGAATCGAAATAATCGAGCATTTAATATCATACGAGTCGGGTATTGGCATCGATGCGTCGGTGCTTGGCTGGTGAACGTTTTTCTGTGGGCAGAATTGACGAGCGCCTGATGCCTGTGGCAGCTCCACATTCTGCGAGTTAGGTCGTGGACGTTATCTCTCGGGCACCCGGCAGCGCCCGGGCAATTTTATACTCGAAGCAAACTAATCGTCCGCAGCGAGAGTGGGATCTACCGAGTAGACTTGAGTCGCCCTGGGAAAAATGACATGTCGAGTTTCCCGTCGAGGCCCCCCTGGTCTGCTTTGAGACTAGCCTAGGCTTATTTTAAGGTCACTTAATATCTTCAGTTGTTTGAGCCATGGTGCAAGATGTTCATTTGAGTCGGGAGAGTTTCTCCAGCTAGCAAGCATGCCTACAGATGCAAGCCATGTGTTAGCATTTGAATGTCAGATGAAATGAAGAGGAAGATTATAAAACGCATGGCTTGTTTTTCAAACCATGAATAATATTTGGTTTGTGGCGTGTTGTCATTGTCTTTATGGATGAAGGAAGGCCTCCACAAGCCACCATGACCAGGATAGTTGTTCATTGGTTGGTGTGCATTGGACTGGTTTGGGTGAGGGATGGAGAGTTAGCCCCAAGTCTGGTTAGAACTTCACTCGCCACCGATCTTGGCCAGAGGTTGAAAGGAATCTTAGGTCAGGGGTTTGTAAGGCAGTGCATGAGCCACTGCACCACCACTCTACCACAAATATCTATTATCTGTTAGAAGATAATGCGCTCAGCTGTGTGTCCTATATTATTACAATTATTTAGTAGACGTCCTTATCCAGGGTGACTTACATCATTATATAGGTGTGAGGAAAACATCAGTTTAAATCATTATTGATAACAAGAAACACATTTTTTTGTGGCTCAGCCTAAATCTAAAATGCGCATGTAGTTTGCATAAATCTTCAAAAATGAAGTCACTTGCATCTGATTCAAGGTGTGCCTTGTGAGCATAAAATTAACAGATGGTTAATCGGTGCAGTGGTTTAAGTTGACTAACATTTACACAGCCTCCAAAATGTATATCCCGGGCCGCTCAACACAAGTGAGCACAAAGCCCCATCAATTAGAATCTTTAATTAGATTTCCACCACGAGCCTCGTCGCCTGCGTGGTGCTGCGGAGATGTTGCTGTGACAACGTCGCATCGGCACTACCGCTGATCGTGTTCTCGCGTCGTCGTCGTTGTCGGCGGCGGCGATCTGTCACCTCGGCGCGGTACGGCCCAGCCGTGGCTTTAAAGTCTTTTCTCAAAGCTTGACAAGCGTGTAGGAATAGTGCAAGGCACGCAGCCTGGCATGTGTGCGTCTCCACGGCCCAGCGCATGTGACCACTCGTATAGACCGTCTCCAGGCGTGTCATCTTATGTTGATCAAACTCACTAATCTCTCTCGTGCTTACAATTCTCATATCCCAGTAATACATATTGATTGGAGCAGTCTCATCGCTATTGTTTATCATTCACACTCATATCTCTCAGCTGCATGGGGAGCCACACCGTGCAGTGGGCCAAAGCTTGGGAGATTAGGAGGCTTTGCAGGCCATCTCTGGCATGTAGGCCACCAGTTGGGTCACCAGTTCATGAAGAACACTGGTCTCCAAGATGACATGTCACGGTGCAGTGGGGCAAAGCGTCATTAGAGGTAATCACGGATGCTTTTATTGACAGGTCTGGCTGTACTGATAAGACCCATAACTTAGAAAGAGGGCCAAATTTTTCTTAGTAATACAAGTGCTGATGGAAACATTAATCCAGATTGTCAGGCCTATGGATATGTTTCTAGTTGTTTTGCATAGCTGACAAGTGATGTATGAACCTTCCTAATCAACGTGGTGAAGTATGGTTAAACAGTCGCATGATTGACATGGCAGGAGAAGGCCTCTGTCCAGCAGTGGATTGACATACGGGCTGTGCTCAAGCATCCCTCAAGATACACATATCAGAGTGGATGTATGTGTGAATCGACTCGTGTGTGAATCCGCTATATGCAAATGCTACATTCAGTCACAAAGTGAGCGTAGGTTACCGGGAAGCTGAACATGGACCATAACTCATATCTGCTCGTCTGTTTTTGCTTCTCTTACAGGCTCTGTCTGGCGGGACCAGCACAAAACGTTACGCAGAGATGTCCTTCCCACCTCGCCTGGCGCGCCACCCCATGCCAGTCATGCCCCCCATCCCAATGCCCCCGGGCATGCCCCCGCTGCCTCCGGGTATGGCTCGGGGGCTGCCCCCACCCCTGCCCCCGGGGCTGCCGCCCCCCCACTACGCGGGGTATCCTCCTCCGGGCATTCCTCCCCCAGGTAACTGACCGCGATCCGCGCCGGGCTCCCTGATTGCTCACTTATCGTAATGTTTCACGAGACGATAATCACATCATGAACGTATGTGCAATGCAATTGGAACCTTTAGCTCTGTCTAGGTCAGGGGTGCTAATCCTATTTTTCTAAAGGTTCAGTTCCAGATAAAGTAACCATAAAAAGGGCACCACACTGGTCATAACCCCTGCTCCCATTCCTCAGCCCCCTTCCTCTTGCAGGCACACAGAATAGTTATACTAGGCTAGTATGGTATGGGTCTGTGTCAAAATACGATTGTAACAAAGGCCAAATACCTGGTATATGTTTTTAATAATACAATTTATAATGCGCCATGCAAAATCCGTGCTTGGGCAGAGAGGCGACACGGGTGCTGAGGCGTGGAGCCAAGCGCCGTGTGAGAGAGCCTAATCACAGAGGTTTTGTTGGAGTCGTTTGTTTGAATGTTGAGATTGTGGTGGTCTGTCGAAGGTGCAGGGGAAGGCTGTTCACCATTGTGGATGTGGATATGGAACATGTGCCGGTCTGCGGTTTTTGTTTTGGTATGAGGGATGCTGAGTACCTGTTGTGATGATCTGTGGACAGTGCGTGAACACATGGCGGTGAGGGGTGCAAGTAGGTTGGCGAGGAATTAAGGGTGTCCTGAGTGTACGGCTTTGTGGCAGAGTAGTGCAGTCTTGTAAATGACTTTGCTGTTGTATTGGTAGCGAGTATAGAGTGCATATTTAGTCGATGCTGAGTGTTTGGAGGGGATGTTGAGGACTGCTTTTGCAAGGTTGTGTTGAAGGCAGATGAGTTTGTCGCATTGTTGTTTTGTGAGTTCTTTTTATATGGCATTGCAATGGTCAAGTTGCGTGTTGATATGGAGCAAGTTAGGGTGTCTGCTATTTAGAGCAAAGAATGGAGTGTATCTGCCGCAGTGCGTGGTTGTGGAAGTTGCACACCCCGAGTGTGCTGTTGGTGTGCTTGAAAAGGAAAGGTTGGGGTCGAAGGTGATTCCATTCAAGTTGGAAAGCGGTGAGGCCAACCATTTCTAGTTTGGTTGGAAGTGTGTTGGTGGCGAGAAGTTCCTATGTAGGCATGGAAGATATGTCACATTTATGTGGTAGGTGGTTGTTATCAGCAATGCCTGACGTGCAGTGGTAGGATTTTAGAAATGAATGAGGGGTTAGGGATGGGATGAAAATTTCCAGGGTTATTCGGATCAAGGTAAGGTTGTTTAAGAAGGGAATAGCTGAGACCAAGTTTTAAGGCAGTGGGGCAGGTACCAGAAAGAAATAAGCGTTTGCAAATGTTTGTAATAATGAGTGCGAATTCAGTAGTGTAGTTTAGCAAAGTGTTGTTGGGTGCGAAGTCCAGTGGTGAAGTTTTCGATGCGTTGCTAAAGATTATAGGGGCATTCGTGAACTGTGACCGGCTCGAGGGACGAGATTGCGGAAGGTTGTGTGCGATGGGGAGGTCTCGTAGTAGTGTGAGGGGGGTAGTGCAGTTTGTAAGGTAGTGGCATGTGAGATAGAAATAAGCTTGTACTTGTAGGATCTCTGAAGCTGGTGGGCCATGGAGCGGTCAAGTTCTGGGTTGCGTTATCGTGTAGTTTGGAGTGGGGGCAATATGCTTTTAGGGTTGTTCAGAGTTTGGCGAGGTTGTCGGAGACGAAGTTTATGTTGTCGCTGATGTGTGGATTGAGTGAGTTTGTGATGAGAAGGTTCGTTGATTTACAGCCGCTGCGATTGGCAAGTCTGAGCAATTCTGATTCAGTGTAGCACTAGGTGCTTTCGAGTTTGCATCGATTTCTCTCAGCTTTGAGTGCAGCGGCAGAAGCCATAGGTCCCGGTGTTCCCGTAGACGTGAGGTGAAGTGTTTTACGCGAGTGAGTTGAACAATGATGCAGTTACGACCGGGGTTTAGTTCATCTGTTAGTATTGGCATCTGTTAATGTTGAGGTGTAGAAGTATGTGGTGCCTTGCGCCGATTAGTGTCTAGATGCCTGAGGTTGTGTGAGGCGAACTTGAATACGCATGGTGGTTGTTGTGCAGCTGTTGCGGAGACAGTAACTAGATGGTGATCAGAAAAGGAAACGGGCTGCGTAAAGCGCTTTGTGACCCTCGGGTGAAAGGCGCTCTGTAAATGCAAATGTAAGTGAAGAAAGGGGTAGGGAAAGGTGAAATATCAGAAGTGATGAAAAGATTGAGGCTGCTGGAGATGCATGTTGAGATTTTGGTGGGACATTTGTTAATGGTGTGTAGACTGTGAGAGGGGAAGATGGCGAGGAGACGAGGGCTATAACGATGAGAGGAGTAGCCGGGGCAGTTGAAGTCGCCGGTGATGAGGAATGTGGTTTTGTGTGGAGAGCGGTGAGTTTAGTGGACACAGTGGTCATATGTGTCAGGAGGACCGTGAATGATGATGATGACGACAATTGGGAGTGGGTTCAATCATGGTGTCAAGAGAGTAAAAAAAATATTTTTGATTATTGGCCACGGGCTGGATGAAATGTACTGCTAGGCCCTGACCTGGACCACAGGTCGTATGTTGTGGCACCTTTATTTAGGTTCATGTATGGTGTGGCTTCTTCTTGGAACAGACATATGTTTACACACTTTGGTACTTTGACAATGCTTTACCACGCTGGTAATTTGGTGGTTGGTAACCGCTCGAAGCGTGTATCATGAATATCTCATCTCATTATCTGAAACCGCTTAATCCTATATAGGGTCACGGTGAGATGGACGCCAGTCCATCGCCGGGAATTGCGGGACAATTTTAGTCTGCGAGCCAATCAACCTCGCCAGGAGCATGCTTTTGGACTGTGGGAGGAAACCGGAGTACCCGGCGAAAACCCACGCGGACACGGGGAGAGCATGCAAACTCCACACAGAAAGGCACCCGAGCCGAGAGATTCGAACCCGGGACCTTCTTGCTGTGAGGCGTCAGCGCTAACCACTGGGCCACCGCGCCGCCCGTATCATGAATATATAAGAAGAAAATGGATTTGGTGAAGTTACTCAATTGTCGGTGGGTTCAATCTAGTTGTCATGATGTCAATTAGAGCTCTCTACCCTCCATCACCTGACACAGCTAAAAAATCACATCACCTGGACCCGTGTGCCGGTTGGTTGTGATTTTCAACACACCATATCTTGCAAGGTGAGAATCATCGCCATGTATTAGTAAGCTCTGCGTCTTCGAGGAACACATGTGACTTGTTCAGAGAAGAATCTGCAGAGGCTCGGTCGTGCTGTTGTGAATCACAATGGTCTACCGAGTCGAATTGGACTTTGACTGCCAGCTCAACACAGAGAAGAGAACCAGGGGCCATGGGTGGAAATTCAGGACTAAGGCCGGGCGGAGGTGATTGTGCTTTATACACGTAGGGCGGTGGGAGTGCGTAACCGGTTGCCCATTCGGCAGGTGGTGGTGGGAGCTGCATCACCGGATTCGGTTGACATCCTATAATCGATCTACTGATCTCAATTAGGTGACCGAAGGAGCTCCCTCTCATTTGTAATGTTTACATTCTTATGGTTGTTAGGCTGTGTCGGATGGTGGACGGTGCATAGTTCTAGTTGGCGTCGTACCAACACGATTTAGCCGCTCAAACACGGGATTGTGACGATTTAACGTTTCGCTACGTTGCGCTGTACAGGAGTCGTGTAGCATACGGAGGAGTGTGAGTACTCGGCGCTCACGGCGAGTAGTTTACAAGATCGACGGCGGGACAGGGAGCAAAGTGTCTGGTTTCGGCCGTCCCTCAGTGTCACCAGTGTCATGACTCCCCACAGGCCAGCGTCGTGCAAACAGCAGCAAAGCACACGACGCATGTGTGCACGCGCGCGCGCGCACGCAGGGGGGCTCTTCACTTTACGGCGCATTACCACCCAGCCTGGTCTGTCACCTGCGTTGTGTTGACAGTGCCATGTGGCACCAAGCGCATTACTACTGTCGCTAATGCTTTGTGGGTTAAAGCGCTGTTTAACTTTTGTTATGTGCCACACATCGTCACACGGACATTACATGAAGCACCGTGCGTCGCCCCTGGTTTGTACGGAGTCGCGTGACTTTTCATTCGACACCTCGTGCGTCTGCTGTTGCTCTGTGCGTTCGGCTGCCATGCGCTGCGTGTGTGGCTGCTCGTTGCGCGTTACCGCCGTGGCGCGCGCCGCCGCGCGCGACGTGTCGCGTGTCACCGTCATCGTCCTCTTAAGCAGTCGCCGCCGAGCACCGCGGCGCATGCCGTGACGACGACGACGATGTCACGTGACCCATGTGTCGCCAGCGCCTATGTCCGTGTCCTGTGCGTGTTATGCGATGCGTCGTGAAACGTAGCTGCTGCCCGTGTTGTCACGTGGCGGGTCCACGTTCCACAACACGTCACATCCGTAGAGCTCCTGCCATGCTTTTGCATCTGTGTGTTTTTGTTTTGTAGGTACCCCGATGATTCCTGTTCCGATGGGCATGATTCCCAGACCGGTGAGCGTCATCACGAGCATCACTATCATTACATCATCGTCACCTCCATCACCATCACTGTATTTATAACTACAACTAAAAACACTTGTATTATTGCCAGCAACATCTTTGTACTTCCTGGCAAAAAGCTACCCATATACACTTAACAGTTTGACCTGAGCTACGAATGCATTGTCCTGAGTTGATTACCTTTTGGCAACACCTGGTTAACACTGAGACCAGGCTCTGAAGAAATCTATCTCTGGTGTGGTCCAATCCGTTTTTAAGGACAATGTACAAATTATCAAAATATTTTTTGCATATTTTGCCAAAAGTCAATGTGTTTTTTGCAAACTGGACACTTTGTGAAATATGTCTATTTGGTGTTTCCAGAAATCCTACGATATATATTTTTTACATCTTTGTATTGGCAAAAAAGGTGCCCATAGACTCGAGCTATTTAATGATATAGTCAACGCATGTTTATGTCTGGTACTGATTATCTGGCTTGCCGATGTAATATATTTCCGGGGACATTTTTGCCAGTATACAGATGGTGAAAAAATAGAAACGTTTTTACTTCTTCTGGCAATAATACAGGGCTTCAGATGTTCAATCACAAAATAGATATATTTCACAAGTTATCACGTTTGCAATAATCACGTTGTTATGGTAATATGACCCGCACAAGTGTGATGTGTTTACACGCGTGCTTGTTTCATCATTCGCTACTCCTCACTTCCAGGGGAAATCCACAATGAGCGAGATTCTGCTGTCTGTTATCCATCCCCCACCTCCCCCCAACCATCACCCCAACACCCTTGCCCTCTCCACACAATCCCCAACAACCGATTCTTTCCCCTCCATAATGTATTGCAGTTTAATTATAACATTCCAAAGTATTTGGCACATGTATATCGTAACGTTTTCTACTGCGTTAGATATTACATAGCATTTTCCAAAGTGTGTAGTTTGTAATTGTAAGATATTTTTCATTCAATACATGTTATTGATTAATTTTTGTTCTGGTTAGCCAGTGTGATCTTGCTAAGTGTGAAAACGGGTGAGTCGTGGTTTTGCTGTGTTTGTGTTTTTGCGGATAAGGGGATGACCTACAAAAGGCAGTTGAGGAGCAGTAAATTGATCTCAATTGTGTGTTTTATTCTTGGCAAGAGAAGCACGTTTGAAGTGACTATATTCATCCATTATCGGTGGATTAGTCACCTGAAATTGTTCTGCCGGAAACACTGAATTATTCCTGTTGTCCATCACTCTGCGTATAAGAGCATCTACCTGGCTATGGTAGCAAACTCATCCTATTGCCTACTGTCATCCATAAAAAGAGTTGTTGACAGACTCTGTCCCAAAAGTAATGCATAGGTGTGCGTTTTTTTGCAGATAAAGGGAATGACCCATAAGTGATGACACTGTTTGTAACCACGTGGATAAAAGTAAATTCACTGTAAATGCGCAGAATGGTTTAAATGTCCTGCTCGTGCTTTACTCACGACTATTCACCTGCAATGCAACTGATCTCACGAAATATCGAAAGCTAAGCAGTTCGAGCCTGGATACAATGCCCAATGACTCTTTGACCACCACCCCGCTATGAGTAGCAGCTGGGGCAGTGCGACGAACCCTATCGTTGCACCGCACTTCGGTGCTCTCTCGTTTACCCTGTCTGTCTTCGCCACCTCAAACTCACCAGCTCGATGAAATATCTTATTGTAACCGCTGTGACCTGCACGGTGTGGGGGCGACCTGCATTGAGCAGTGGATTGACATTCACTTCCGCATGGCTGCGTGGACAGTGGACTATGCCCTCCCTCCGGCACCAGGTGTTTCTGCCCCGTCGCATGGCGCTACCGCCGATGATGGGCAAGCCGCCGGGGCTTCTGCCATCTCCAGGGCCGCCCCCCAGCCCGGCGCCACCCACCATGATCGGCGGCGCCCCGCCTCCCTCCCAGCCGCCGCCGCCGCCGCCACCAACGACGTCGTCCGCGCCGCCGCCGCCCGGCCCCCCGAAACCTGACGAGCCGGCTCCGCCCCCCACGACCGTTTTTGTGGGAAACATCCCTGACCGTGCGTCGGAGTATCTCATCGGTCTGCTGCTCTCCGTGAGTCGGTCGCTCGTTAACTCACTCGGTTGTTGGGAAATTTGTATCTGACGAGACAGGTTACGGCGTCTCTTCGACGCCCTTGGGAATGGAGTTTAACCCTCTTTGTGCGGTGATCCACCAACCCTCGCCGCCTCCTCCACAGCACCGGATTGCAGGCCGTGGTTTGCTCTAACCTACGTGTGTCTCAGCGGCATGTGGCTGCACGCCATTTGTAATGAATGCTTGGGCCTTATCTGTCCCATGGCTTACCCGTTGGGAAATATGTTCAGGTGCTAAATACCTACATCGAGATGTGATAGCCACGAGAGGTATTTTGGAGAGAAGTATATATTGATGCAGCTTTGTCATGGCTCAATGTATGGGGATTGCTCTAAAGAGCCTTTTCAGTGAAGCCGTGGTGAGCATCCCTCCTCTCTCCTTGCCGAGGTTTCACGTCCCCCACTGGAGACATCTGCAGGCTCGTTTCACCTGCACTGCCTGGAACCAGACAATGCCTCCAACATGGGAGGTGAAATGTCATGAAGCCGAGAGGAGGAATCCTCACTACAGCTTTCCTGAGAGAGTAGTTCTTCAGAGCAACACTCAGATCGTGTAGTTGTGCTGTGCCTCTTATTTCTTTGCCGCATGTAGATAGTTAGTTGGTCGGATGACCTCATCCGAGCTGTTGATGGCCCCTAGAGGCATTTTTAGCAGCTTTACTTAACTTACATTGGGCTTGTGTGTAATGGTTAAAATATTTGAGCACAAAATTAAAGCATTTCCGATAAAGCTGGAGAGCTGAAGTTTTGCACGCAGGCATAACTCGGATAACAATGCAATCTGGTGAAAAAGTTTGAAGACCGGTGGCAAAGCGATCCTTATCCCACCATAGAAACGATCCTTTCAAATTACAATTTTTTTTTTCAGTCTGATGGGGTCGATATTTTCCCGATGCCAGACACGCACTGAGCTGACTTGACATTTTTATTTGGCTAAGACTAAAATAAAAAAAGTTGAAAATAAAATAGGATAAAAATAAATTTTTTAAATTACCCACTTTTACCGCACTCCAAAGGAGAAAAGAAATATTTTGAACACAAAATCAATCTATCTAGGGATACAGACTAAAAGCGGGTGGCCAAACACTGACCGTATAAGACTACAATAATCTTTTCCTTTAATGAAAACCTTTAAACCATACTGATATTAAGTGATAACTGATAGTTGTTCCTTTTACAAAACATAAAAAAAATACGTACTTATGACTAGAATAATTAAAATCTAAATCTTACTGTATTATCAGTCAATCGTAAGTCACATTGTCAATGTTTGGCCACTCGCTTTTAGTCTGTATCCCTAGATAGGTTGATTTTGTGCTCAAATTTTTTTTTTTATTTTGGAGTGCGGTAAAAGCGGATCATTAAAAATTTTAAATTTTATCCTATTTTATTTCCTTTACATTTATCTGGACTGATAATAACAGCACCCATCTCACCGGTTTCTCTCTTGTCTCCATGCCCCACATGTTATTATCGACTCTTACAGAAATGTGGAACGGTGCTCAACTGGAAGCGGGTCCAGGGACCATCGGGAAAACTCCAAGGTGAGCCCTTCCATTCCACGAGTGACGGTGGTGTTGTTGGATGACGATCCAATACAGGCCATGGCTCCTGTAATCCAATGTTTTGGAGCCGCGGTGGTCGAGGGAGGGGTGGGCGCGAGCAGTGGACTTTAAGCCCCTTGCTGTGCACCCACCCAGGCGGTAATACACGG
Source organism: Mordacia mordax (assembly GCA_036362905.1). Lineage (NCBI taxonomy): Eukaryota > Metazoa > Chordata > Hyperoartia > Petromyzontiformes > Petromyzontidae > Mordacia > Mordacia mordax. The sequence goes on from JAZEWT010000005.1 coordinate 4,478,696, forward strand.
GAAATTTACGGGCAGCGCATAATACAGCAAGGTCATTGTAACTATCCGGGCTCTGCCCGGAGTGCCGGGGGGGGGGAGCGCGGGGTTTGTTGTGCAGCGTGGCGGTGGTGTCGCCACTCCATGCCGACCGTCTGTGTGGCTGTGCGGTGGAACGCAGCGTTCGGGTTCTGCGAGTACCGCGAGCCGGGCTCCTCGCTTCGTGCCCTGAGGCTCCTCCACGACCTGGAGCTGGGTGACCGGCACCTGCTGGTGAAGGTCGATGCCAAGACGAAGGCCTTGCTCGATGCCTGGAAGGCCCAGCAGCAGGCGTCCACCGCCACCGCGACCGCCTCTGTAAGCACACCTGGTCCTGTCTGCTGCTTGTCCGTGTTTCCCGCAGGGTTGGGGAACCACTGGGGTGGTCCGTGGGACAGATAAAGTCTGAGGTTTCATTTCACGGTCACATGCCCCTGAGACGCATGCAGCGTAAAGCAAACCACGGCCTGAAATCCATCGCTGTGGGGGAGGCAGCGACGAGGGTTGGTGGTGGATCACCACACAGATAGGGTGAAGCTCCTTTCCCATGCGCGTGTGGGAGGAGCTGTGCTCTTGCTTGCCACATACAGAAAAATGTGAACACCACCTATTCCGCCAATGGCATAGATTTTACACCTCGTACGCTTGGGTTTTTGCTCGGGTACTGTGACTTACTCCTGCATGTAAGTACTAATGAATTGGCTGATAGCACCTTAACATATAGAAAACCACAGAGCCTGGGCAATTGTTGGCACTGGCTTAAAGTGTGGCTCCCTTCCGTGTTGTCTTTAGTTCCCCCACGCTTCGAGTTTCTCTATAACAGTGAGCACAATTTGGCGGCAGCGTATGAAAAGTTGACATTGATATTGTATAGACACGGTCCTTGACGTTTATACATTACCACAGGTGGCCCTCTCCTCACCATCGTCTCCTATGTTTCTCCGCTCCTTCTCCACTACAGGCAGAAAAGAGCAGCACCGCCACGACCACGAGCAGCAACAGCAGCGAGGAGCCGACGCCGCCAGGGTCCAACCCGGACCACGACCAGGACAAGAAGCAGGATGATGGAAAACAACAGGGGGAAGAGACTCCGCAGAGCAAAGAGCAGCAAGGGCAGAAGGCGAATGCGGCGATGGAGGGGAGGGACGACGATGGTCTGGACGAGGCGACGCGCCGCGCGGATGAGGTCACCCGGCAGGAGATCCAGGCCGTGATCCGCGAGCACGAAAGCCAGCTGTCGGGAGAGTCGGGCGCTGCCGACAACTTCCAGCGCCGCCGGCGCAAGGAGCGCAAGGACGGGGTGCGTGTGCCACCTGTGTTTCCGCGCGCGCGTGTGTCCGGGCACGGTGCTGGCCACTTAGCCCCTTGTGTGCCGTCCCGGCCTTCATAGGAGCTACTCGCAAACAGGACTTGCCCCCCTCCTCCCCCCCCCCCCAGCCTGTTCAGGTTATACGGGAGATCTTTGTCTTGTGGGTGTGTGGGGTAGTGCAGTAGCTAGCGCTGTGCGCAACGAACCCGGTAACCCAAGCTCAATTCCCACTCACGGCCACCAACGCCAGTGGTGATTGTTTGAATCGGTGGTGGGCCTCCACTAGGTGGACTTGGCCTCAAATGAGTACCTCGTGCAGTGTCTAAACAGCATAACTTGGAAGATGAAGGTGGCCAGTCCATGATTAAAAGTTACGTTTGGAATTGAGTGACGGGAGGCCCTGGTTCTACACTGGCACAAGTGACCAGCACAGAACAAGAGACCTTGTGTCTTCCAGATATGCTCGCTAATGAACGAATCTTAACTTCTCGATAACGATTTATTAAAAACAGTTACTGAGAAACAAAAGTACCAGGCGATGTTACATCTGCGGTGTCCTTTACACACGTGGCAACAATTGCTGTGATACTTGTAATAATTGGCAGAGCAATCGATTTTGCCAGCATCTAGGGTGGCCTGCTGAGGGCATGTAGTGGGCAATTTGTGTGCGGGTGATCTCATCTTATTGTCAGAAACCGCTTTGTCCTGTACATGGTCGAGGTGAGTCAGAGGCTATCCCGGCAGACACAGGGTGCAAGGCAGGGTTATACGCACGATGGGAGGCTAGTCCATCACCGGGCACTGCGGGCAATTTTGTCTGGAAGCCAATAAATCTATGCAGCAGCATGTTTTTTGGACCGTGGGAGGAAACCGGAGTGCCCGGCGAAAACCCACGCCGACACGGGGAGAACATGCAATCTCCACACAGAAAATAGCGTCCGAGCCGAGATTCGAACCCGGGACCTTCTTGCTGCGAGGTGACAGCGCTACGTGTGCAGATGATGTAGCGATTATTACAGCCGGGCTTCCTGTTGAGTCTGCATCGTCTCGTCTGCCACCCCTATCCTTAGGATCTGGACAACATGGATATCGAAGATGACAAGAAGGATCTCATTTCGCGCGAAATCAGCAAATTCAGAGACACCCACAAGGTTTGATAATTGATGTGCTGGGCGGTCCTTTCCGTGCTAGGCACCATAGCTTCTGCCTGCCTTCAGCCAACTTAGCCACCTCATCCTACGCTGTTTCGTTCTGCCTGTGGTCCGTCTTTTCCAACGAGAGGTTCCTGTCTGGATGGATCGCAAACTCACAACCGAACCATCGTCTTCATCGAGGTTTAGGCCTAGGCCAAGTACCTCGAACACGGGCAAAGTGTGCAGTTCACTAATGTTCTGTTGCAACAGAGATGTTGCCTGGTCAACGGTCGGCGTGTTTATTTTTGATGCCTGCCGCTGCGTTTACCCGTTCTTAGAAACTGGAAGAAGAGAAAGAGAAGAGAGAGAAGGAGCGACAGGACATGGACCGGGACGGCGTCGACCGCGATCGGCTGGACGTGAAGAGGGACCGGGAGGAGCGCGAGGATCGCGACAAGGAGGAGCGCGAGCGGGAGCGCGAGCGGGAGCGCGAGAGGGAGCGCGAGAGGGAGCGCGAGAGGGAGCGCGAGAGGGAGCGCGAGAAGGAGCGCGAGAAGGAGCGGGAGGAGCGAGAGAAGGAAAAGCAGCAGCGCGAGAAGGAGAAACCACCCCACGTCCCGAGCCAGGAGCCCAGCCCTGCCAGGTGCAAAGCAACAGGGCCCGCTGTTGGTGGCGCTGATACTGCTAATGCCATTTGGTGTGCCGTCTAGAACAAGGCTCGGCAACGTATGGCAATATCGTTATGGGTGGACTTTGCAATGAATGTCTAATGGTGAAGAAACTGAGGTTTAAAAAATAAAACCCGATTTAAACTCTTGAGCTTGACTGCTCTGTCAATCTCTGAATTATGTTACTCAATGAGAGTTCTTCAGTGTAGAAAAAAAAACGGTTCGGTTGTTTTATCGCCTACATTACATTTAGTGGGGCCAGCCGATCAATCCCAGCACGTAGATCCAGATTAAGAGCGAATGATCAGAACACAATTTATAACGTGTGGAAATGTCATGCCTGGTCCTGGACGAGACGTGGCTACGGAGGTGCGAGGAAACCGTAGAGGTGAGAGGCGGGGGGGGAGGGAGTCAGCCAGGTGATCAGCTGGCGCCAGCCCGCCAGACATTGTTTCCTCATCTCATCTTATTGTCAGAAACCAATTAGTCCTGTACAGGGTCACGGTGGTGAGCCGGAGCCTATCCTAGCAGACGGTGCAAGGCAGGGATATACCCATGATGGGACGTCAGTCCATCACCGTGCACCGCGGGCAATTTCGTCTGCAAGCCAATTAACCTATGCAGTAGCATGTTCTTTGGACTTTGGGAGGAAACCAGAGTGCCTGGCGAAAACCCACGTGAACACGGGGAGAGCATGCAAACTCCACACAGAAAGGCACCTGAGCTGAGATTCGAACCCTGGACCTTTTTGCTATGAGACGACGGCGCTGGCCACCGGGCCACCGTGCCGCCCGACATGGCTTCCTATAGTCTACAGTGTTATCAGTCATGAGTGTTTTTTTTCAGTTGTTGGAGGAAGCCGAAGAATCTGGAATAACCTATGCAGAACATGGGGAAAACACAGAAACTCCACACAATAAAGTGCCTGAGATGGGAATCGAACCACCTCGGGCACCTCGTGCAGGACCTGCAAGTGGCAGCCACTTTTACAAGGTTGCCAACCCTTGGTCTAGAATCTCACATACTGTCGTACTCTCCACTGTGCAGTGTCGCTAACTGGAGAGTGTATCTTCCTGCTGTTGCTGCTGCTATTGTGGTGCCGGCGCGCTAACCCGGTGCATGCCGTTGCGCTCAGCGACGATCGAAGCCGTGACCGCGAGCGACTGTACAGCGCACACGAGGAGGAGGACGAGGAGGACTTCTACGTGCGGAAGAGGCTTGAGAAGAGGCTTTGGGAGAAGGAGGCGTCCTACCAGGAGGTGCGCACGGAGACAAACGTGGCCACATGATGAGACAATCAGAATATCGTAATGCTGACGTGATTTATTAGGGATGGGGGAGGCTGAGCACTCGATGCTCATTTGGTTAGCGGTGGGGTTAGGGTTAGTATCGGTCAGTAGGTGATTTGTCATAGGGTTCGGGTTAGTACTGGTCACGAGTTAGATGTTTTCCTTCGTGAACCATTCTGTCACGAAAGGTTTCTGTGCGCCGCAAGATTTCTGAGCAGATTCTTCGACTCATAACTTGATGCTGACAGCATGATCAAGATAAAATTAGAAAGAACGGTTTTAAATGTACACTTTTTTTGGTATATGTTTTTTTCTAATGAGTACAATTCCAAGCTTGTGTCAAGACGGCTGTGTACGCACAGCCTAGGCGTGCATCTTAGTAGTAGGTAGCCCACGTGTGTTTGGGGTAGTGTCCCTTTATTAAATTGCCCGTCTCGCGTTGCTCTGCGTCTGTGTGCTCGTGCAGAGGCTAAAGAACTGGGTGGCCCGCGAGAAGAAGCGGTGTAAACTCTACGAGAAGGATGCCAAGAAAGAGCGGAATCGTAGGAGAGATGTGGTATGTGCGCAATGACACAAATCCCCCATATGGCCTTAACAGACCAGCGTCAAGGCTGTTAGCAAGCACCTATGAAGGCGAGCACGGCACGTGATAGGGTGGGTGGCCAGCATCACGCCCAGCCGCCTTTGTCTACCTAATGGTAATGGTTATGCACCACACTAGGCTGAGTCGACTTAGGGGAGGCTGTGAGCGGGAATCGAACTCTGATCGCCAGGTTAGTAGCGCAGCATGCTGTCCGCTGAGCTACCGATCCTCATGGTACAACAACAACGGTCATTCACCACTAAGTGGGAGTCACGTCACCACAGCACCTGTGCCAGGCCATTTGTACTTTGCAGCCACGTGAAGTGTCGAAGATACGCTGACGAGGTAAAGAGACGGACCCAGGTGTTAAGGGTTGACTGACTGAAATGACTGGCATATGCACCACCTGTTCTGTATACATTGCAAACGTGCTGTATTTTAGCGGCTTGGCGCTCCGCTCATTGTGCGAGTCGCCCCTCTGCTCTTCATTATTGTTGGAGGGCGACTGCCTCCAACTGTCCCGTTCTTCACGATCCTACTCCACAGAGATCGATCTTGACACCACTGGTACCAGTCTTCAGCTAGTCCACTCAGCTCCAGATGCTCGTGCCACATCGATCCATCTCTTCACCTCTCCATGTCTCGTCCGTTTAGCGCCTTCTATTTGGGCAAATAGCTGTTCGAGCATGCGCTTTGTGACCCTCCGGTGAAAGGTGCTCTATCGGTGCAATTATTATTATGCGGTGGTTGAGCATGCGGACTACATGACCCAGCCACCACAGTCTCGCCAGCTGGAGGAGTCTACCTACAGGACCCAGTCCAGATATTTCGAGAATGTAAGCTCTTCACACAATCCAACCTGGTCAAACCCAGGATGGATCGGAGGCAGGCCAACTGAAACGTTTCTAATCGGCACATATATTCTGGCAGGGACGAACACGTTTTGCGATCATAGAGAAAAGAGAACATGATTGCAGCTGAGAAGACCCGAAGCTCCGTGTGGAGCGACAGGCCAGGCAGCTTCCACACAGCGTTGCACAGCCACCGAACGATAACATCACCCGAATGATTCGGAGCGAGACCTCGATGCTAAACCGGAGCCAGTCATTCACTTTCTCTACAAATGCTCCATCACTCAAGTGGAGCTGGGGGGTGGAGTCTTTGGTGGCATTAAATGCCCACACGCACAAGTAGATGTAGACACGTACACAGACACATGTACGTGCATACACATACGTGGCAATAATCGTCCTTGGCAAGGCCCTCTATGGGCCTTGCAGCATTTTCTGCTGCAATAACCATAGTGATAAATTATATGCATCGAGTTTGTTGATGGGCGGCTCAGTGGCTTTGCAGTGAGTAGCGCTGTCACCTCACAGCAAAAATGTCCTGGATTTGATTCTCGGTTCGGGTGCCTTTTAGTTTGGAGTCTGTGTATTCTCCCCATCTCCATATGGGTTTTCTGCGGGTACTCCTGTTTCTTCCCACCGTCCAAAGACACTTCGCTGCTGCCTAGGTTAATTGGCCTGCTGAGTAAATTTCCCCCCAAAAAGTCTGCCCTGCGACATACTGGCGTCACATCCTGGGTATTCCCCCACCTTCCGCCCTCTATCGACCCGGATAGGCTCCGGCTCCTCCACGACCCTGTATAGGATTCAGTGGGCCTGTTGATCGTTACATTCGTCTGCCTGCATGTGTGTGCCCGTGCGCGCGTCACCGCCCTGCGTTTAGGCCAAGGAAGCGAAGCGTCTGCGCGTGTTTTTCGAAGAGTATGACGACGACCGGGACGACCCCAAGTACTTCATGTGAGCGTCGGCGGCCGCACAGACATCCGCGCTGCGTGGGCGGGCGCGTGTGTGCGTGCGTGCGTGCGTGCGTGCGGGCACACACTTGACGTGTGCACGTGGCCAAGGCAAAGACAAAAATCACCTAAACCAGGGATTCTCATTCTTTTGACCCGCAAAGGCCCACTCGTGTCTGGTCTCCACAATGCACTGGGTGGCGCTCATGGCCCACTGATGGGTCGTGACCCACTGGTTGAGAACGGCGGCCCTGGATAGCCTTTACAAGATGTTGGGGAACGTTCTGTTTTCTGATTTGCACCTGATGAAGGCTGGTACGGCAAAATAATGGGGGTGGTGAGGCCAGCACAATGCTTATCCATCTGCCGTCGTTTCCCCAGATATTGATGGTTACACAATGATAATAATAATTGCATTTATAGTTCGATTTTCACCCGAGGGTCACAAAGCGCTTCACAGAGCTGCGGAGAGAACGGCACGTCAACAACAACGGCACCAGAACGTAATATCCGCAGCAATAAAATGTTTTGGGGTTTTTTTATATACACAGCGTTGCAGAACAACAAGTAACTATCATTTTAAAATGCAAAATCATCAGTGAATATAATACATATATTTGGATGGCATCAGTTATTCATTTAACATTGAGCTAATCTAGGAGGGGTCCTTTGACCGATTCACATGTTCGACACTGATGTTGGCCGTGAGTGGGAATTCAACTCAGTGGTAAGATGCGAAGATGCGGGTGAGTGAGATACGAGATGACAACAGATGCGACTTAGAGAGAAAGTTTAAAAGTGCATAGAGTAACAATATGAGCAGCCAACCTTAAAACAATACGATTTGTAATGCGTGAAAATGCCATGCCTTGTCACGGATGAGACACCAATAAAGAGGCACGAGGAAACTGCAGAGAGGTGGGGAGGGGGAAGAAAGCCATGCAGTCAGCTGGCACCAACATTTGCCATATCCTACATCCTGTATATTATGGTGTTATCGATCAATTAAGCAATGCTTGTTTTTTTTTTGTGGTAAGATAGTAGAGAACCGTGTAGAAACCCACGCAGAATCAAAGGAAAGAACACAAACTCCACGCAGAAAGGTGCCCGAGGTGGGAATCGGACTGCCTCGGGCAGGAGCTTTTTTCTGCGAGGTGCAGATGTTAGCACTGCGCCGTTCTACCAGTCATGGAACTTTTGACTTGGAGTAAGAGCAAGAAGACAAGGAGACGGTTGCTCACCATGCCTCCGACTAAAGCACGTTGCCTGCGCGCGTCCGTTGCCCACCCAGGGGCAACGCGTTGGCGAAGCGGCTTTGGGAGCGCGAGAAGGAGCTTGAGTCAGATGAGCGGGATCGCTGGCGCGAGCGCGAGGAGCTGCAGGAACTGCGGCTTCGGTTCATTCGCGAGGGTCGGCCCGACCCTGACGGGGACATCCTGAGGGTGAGCGGGATCACTGTCGCCCTCCTCCTCCGCAGTCCGACATGTCACACGCGAGCGATTTGTGCGCAATTTCCAAAACCTACTTGAGGCTTTCGTGAGCAGTCTTATAGATAATAAAGTACTTTTTTGGTTGGGTCACGTAAAAGTAAGCGTGTCGTAACTAATAGTGTCGTAAATGTGCCTCCACCCGACACAGCCAATCAACAAGGTCTTGTCACGTGAGCAGAACGTGTCAATTCTTTACTAAATCGGCACTGGTGTGTCAGTAACCCACAACATTTATAATAGGGTATGATCTGAGTGTGCCCTATGTGACACTTTCCATCTACAGTCACGATATAACCGGCTTAATCAGGCAGCTGTCTCGATGTTATGGGTTCGCTCACGGTTGTGCGGCTGTATTGAAAGCGTTTTCACATTCTGTTCTCGTGACGGGAGCTTGCCGACTGCCTGTGTTCGGTGAAGGCGGCCTTTCACGAAACGTCTGCTTTCACGTGACCCAGCCCAAAAAATTCTAGATTATCTCATGAAAGTTCGTAATGCGATCCGATCGCGACCTCGTGCGAGCAGATCCAGCAAATGGAGGCGCGGTGGGAGCTGGACGCAAGCATGGAGGGTGGCTCCGACTCGCCGGCTGAGAATGGCGAGGCTGCCGCCGGCGGTGGCGGCGGCGGCGGCGGTGTGCCGTCAGCGAGCGAGGGCTCGGCGCTTCTCCTCCCCACCCTGCGGCCGGCGCTGCGCCCCGTCAACCTCGCGCCGTCCGTGTCGCCGCACAGCGACGAGGGGATCGGGGCCGCGCCCGCGGGGACGTCAGTGCCACAGTCGTCGCCCGGCAGGCGGCGGCAAATCGCGGCGGACGGAGGAGCGCCCGCGCACAGGGGTCTCCGTCACGGTACGTTGTGCCGAGGTGGGGTGCAGCTGCGGTAGGGATGAGGGGGACAGAGCAGTTCAACGGGAGTTTTGTTATTTCCCGCGGGTGCACGTGGTCTACGGTGGGCATCTGACTCTCCGTGGGACAAGAGACCTCACGGGGCAAGGTTGTTTCTCGCAGACGTGACGTCGGCGAACAGAAGTCTGGCTGATGATTGCTTGGAAAAGCTGCTGTCTCGGGACAGCCGCGTCAATCCTTTCGTCTCTCCACCTCGCGACATTTCGCCTCGTGTTAGAGGCATCCTGAGGCGCCTGAGGATGCCTGTAATGTGGGACTGTCCTGAGAGAGCAGCTTTTCGAAGCAATCATCATGCATCGAGCCGTGAAAACCTACATCATTACAGAAGTCTGGCTTCAAGTCTCGTGGAGAAACGGGATCATCTGCTTTTGTGCACCGGACATTGATGTAATATATAGAGTAATAGCTGTAACTTTACAGTGAGGTGCTCAGGTTGGTTGATTTGTCTCTGGAGTCGCAAAGTGGTGTATCACCGCTGTGACGTTGCCTCTTTCCTATTTGTGAATCGGGCATCGAGTCGTTATATCTTCCGTGGTCTCCTTTGGGCGGTGACCGCAGTCACCGTGCATGCAAACAGTTGCAAGAATTTAGAATTATTATTTTGTGCATCAACAATTGGCATCCACATCTGCCCCTATGCAAATGACACCAGCTTCTAACATCTCTAGGGGACAGCTAGGTGACCATGACCATGTTCCGTGCCGCCACCCCCTCCCACCCCCCGCCTCTTCCCGTCTCCCAACAGCTTTCCCCAACGGAAGCCCCGGGTCGCTGCCGCACCACTCGTCGCGCTCACGCACCGATGTACGGCACCACCACCACCGCCACCACCGTGCCGGCGATGAGGCGCAGAACGAGGACGAGGAGTATGAGGAAGTGGACAGAGACAACGACGACGAAGAAGACGACAGGGGGGACGACGAGGACGATGTTCTGGCCGGCGCCGCGACCATCAGGGGTCGCGGCGCCGGCCCCGCCGCCGGCCCCTCGACCATCGTGCCGTCACCAATCAAGCGGCTGATAGTGAGCCGCGCGCTGGAGCGGCGCACAGGGAGGCCGGGCAGTCGCCCCGCGCCCTACGGCTCGGCTGCTGACAATTCCCCAATGGGACTGCCTTCGTCGATAGACTCCTCGGCCGAGGACGAGGCCAGGGCGGCTGGTAGCGGCAGCGGAGGTGGCGGTAGCCAGGGTGGCGGACTCCGCAGCGCCGGGGAGGACGGAGGAGGCAGTGCCGAGGAGGCAGCGCGCATCTCGGAGGAGGAGCGCAGGCGGCACATCAAGACCCTCATCGAGAGCATACCCACCTCCAAGCCTGAGCTGTTTGCCTACCCCCTCGACTGGAGCATGCTGGATCCGGTGCGAGCGACATTGCTATTACTTTTGAGCCCTACATTGTTATCATCACGAGCGTTTTCATTTTTGTCATCATCGCTGTCGTCATCATTTGTGTCATCATTGTTGGTAGCACCGGCGGCCAGTGTCACCGAAAAGTCGGTTACGTGCGATGGTCCGTCTGTGCGATGAACTTCTGGGCGTTGTCGCCGTCCTCTCGTCGAATACGAGTAATTGTAACGAGCTTGTTCGGTAGCGGCAGAGCGAGTTCTGTTTAGCCAGTGAGCAAAACAGAACGGTTCAGCAGTTGTTGAACCGTTCTCGGTTGAACCATTCTCGGTTCTTGCTGACAGCTGTCACTGGTGACAGTTGCCAGCGAAGGTTGCATTAAAAACCGTGGCCTCGCGTATCCGTGACGTCACGGCCCGGAGCGGGGAAGCCACTTTAGATGATGCCAGTCGTGACGCGTGTGCGCAAGGAAGGCGCAGTCTGTCCATGTTGCGCTGTCAGCGACAGTAATAAGCACTCGCTAGCATTTCCAGAAGTAGCTTAAAGATCAAGTGTTGTCATGTGCAGCCATTGGTAGATACTGAGTTCAAAGCCAGGCAAGCTGCCTGAGATGATAGTGTAGTGCTTTGATGGTTTCAAACCCGGTCACCAATGACTCGCATAATAATAATTGCCTTTATAGAGTACTTTTCATCCGAGGGTCATAAAGCGCTGCAAAGAGTTGTGGAGAGAATGGCACGTCAACAACAACGGCACCAGATGGAAAATCATAGCAACATTTTTTTGGGTTTTTTTTTAAACATACACAGCGTTACAGAACAACAAGCAGAACATGATCAGACCTTCAACTACAATCTTAAAATGCAAAATTATCATTGAATATAATACATATATTGGGAATGGTTTAATTCAACATGTATCGTATAATAATAATACTTCTAATTACTGTATTAAAAGACTGACCGTATTAAGGAACGAATGAACTAACGAGCGGAGGAGAGTTCAAGGCATAGACCAGATTCTTAAGTGTGGCAGATTAATGGTCTTTGTCAGGTCATCAATGAGTCATGTGGAGAGCCATACACTCACATAGACTGATCAGTGATCAAATTAGGTTCTTAAGGTTTATTGAGCCGATGTTCTTATTCCGGTCACCAATGACGACAGACAGCGTTGCGTAGAATTTTGTTCTGGCTGAACTCCGCGTCTTATGATGGAGACAGTTCGCGTAACCATCTAGCGACGAGCATATATCTTGAGTGGCCAAGCTGGTGGGATAGTGCCGCTCCCTCCGGTGTAGGTTAGAAGTCTCTAGAAGTGATCTCAGAGGTAGCTCTGTGACATCCGCTTTAATGGTCCGATCGCTGCTTTGAAGAGTTGCAATGCTCATGATGCTTTCAGTGCAGACTTGTGGGTGTATTGTAGGAATGGTGCGCGTATGCCGTTGGTCCTAGTGCGGACCGGTGGCGTAGCCGCACAGCGCATTGCGCTACAAGCCCTGCGATTCGAGTTCGATTTGCGTTCAAGGCCAACAATAGGCGGCGTATATTTGAACCAGTTCTGGTTCTTCCACAAGGTCGGTTCGGCCTTGAGTAAGTCCACGTGGCGGTGTGTTGTAAACAGCATTGGGGAGACAAAGGCAGCCAGGGCAGCGTTGGCCACTCCACACCATCCAGTGGTCATGCCGGCCTTAGTATGTGTTCGCTGACAGTACTTACCCCAACATTCTGTTAAAGCTCTGTCATTGTTGCGCGGTTGCACAGAAGCTGATGTCACGCCGCATTAAGCCATGGGTGAACAAAAAGATCGTGGAGTATATAGGCGAGGAGGAGCCCACACTGGTGGATTTCGTCTGTACCAAGGTGAGATGGGTACAGCGTTGTGCCGTGGTCGGGGGAGAGTGACACTGGTTACACTGCACCTGCACGCTCTCAGAATTAACCGCGATGCGATCGTAAACGATGTTCGTCAACAACAGTCTTTCGAAGGGTAACCCGCACATTTGTATGTCTGTAGTCGAACGTTTTCAAGTGTCTCCATGTGCAAAAGTAGTTGTGGTGAGTGGAGGATAATTTTACTGGTCCTGGGTCTCCCGCTGTGTCGACTCGGCCTTTCACGAGTACCTGTGGTGGTGTGGTGTAGTACACATCAGCATTGGTGTGGTGTTGGCCACCCGCCACCCCCTCGTGTGCTTACAGCACTTAGCCCAGTCTCCTGTTAACGGCGCCATGGGGGTTCGCGTGGAACCGCGTGCTCGGCATTGCGAACCCGGCTGCTTGCGTTCTTTGTGTTGTTAACTCGCGTTTTTCATGTTTTGCTCCCCCTCCCTCGCTCCCCCCCCCTTCTGTATCCCAGCTGCTGTCGCACAGCGCGGCACAGAGCATCCTGGACGACGTTACAATGGTGAGCTGAGTTCCACCTCCACCTTCTCTCACGCTGCTCCATCGTAACGCTCACTCCCATAGTTTTTTCCAGAGATATTTTCCAACTTTGAGAACACTTGTGTTGTTACTGACCAGCAATGCCAACCTGCACTACCAAAGTTGTAATCGGATTTTTAAGTGAACATGTTACCTTAGTGTGACGTTTGTTTACCCAGGAGAGCCTCACGACTCTCACAAGGGTCCTGCCAAATTTTATCTGTATATTAAAGTGGAGCAATTTACAGGTGTAGTTTTTAAAATGCTGTCGATAAATATCGGCACACTTTGGTCTGCTCTTTCCTTTGTAACAATAATTACACTTACAGAGCGCCTTTTACCTGGGGGTCACAAAGCGCATCACAGCACTGCGGAGAGGACACCATGTCAGCAACAACAACGACATTTGAACGGCAGATCAAGAGCAATAACTTATTGTTTAGTTTTTTGTTACAAATCTAAGCTCTGGAAATGTAGTCTGGCTCCCTTGGTGCAGTTACACCGCTTGCATACTCCGTCACCGATTACGCAGTCGTTACGTTTGGACTGGTATTACGGACGAGATGACTCAATGGCGCGGATGACATGTACGCGCTTGGTTCTTGATTCTAATGTTAACTTCGCATGGACAACTCTTAACGTTGCAGTCGTAATGGTAACCGCTGCTGCATCGGTACAGCGGTGCTCTCGTTGCCGTGTGAACCCATCCATTGCTCTCGTTGTGCAACCCCCTCCCCTTAACTCCGTACCCCCCTGCACCATGGCAGATTCTGGACGAGGAGGCAGAGGGCTTCGTGTTAAAGATGTGGAGGCTTCTCATCTACGAGACTGAAGTTCGTAAGATGGCGGTACTCAAATGATGACCGTTCCCCCCCCGCCCCACCCTTCCCTCCTCCGCCCTAACTTCTCTATTCACGTCCATTCCTTATGATTCTCCCTTGCCGCCAAGCATCCCCGTGTTCGTCCATGGACTAAATCACCCTTCCCAGCGTCCACGTTTATGAGAAGTCACTTGCAGTCCGCCCGCTTTTGCTCTAAGCTGCGTTTTGCAGCTGCGCCTCAACCGCGAGCGGATGGAATATGGTCATGCTTCCTTCTCAACTAGGAGTCCAACTTGAGCGACTACAC